>VDFB02193867.1:161793484-161876945 GCA_007258455.2 Sequoia sempervirens | reverse complement strand
GATGACTAGTGTAGGTGCTAGGACCTTGACTATGATTTGGGAAGGCATTTTGATAGATTTGCAGTTGAGCATTGGACGATGAAGGTTGACTAGGGTCAACCTTGATATCTCCTCGATCAACGAGATCTTGGACATAATTTTTTAAACCCTGACACTTACTCAAGGAGTGTCCCTTGATTTTATGAAAGTCGCAATACTCATTTTCTTTAAACCATGTCGGCTTGGGTTTGGACTGATCGAATGGTTTGGTGACAGGATATGTGATGGGGTAATTGATTTGTAACAATTTGTTAAAAACAACACTTAGGGGTGTAGACACCGAAATCTGGTTTAAGCCTGCGACTTCCATATTCTGCATAATTCATATTATTCATGGTCATGATTAAATAATGCCAATTATTTAATTAATTCATCTTAACATTAATTCTTCTATTGATTAAATAATCTTAACTATTTAATTAATTCATCTTCTATTAATTCTTCTATTGATTAAATAATCTTAATTATTTAATTAATTCACACTTTTCTTTATTCTATCTGATTAATTAAATAAACGCTTTTTATTTAATTATTTTACTAATTAACCTTATTCATCTTGTCAAATTAAATAAATTCTTATTTAATTTACTCTTTATCATATTTCAACTATAATTAAATAAATTCATAATTTATTTAATTATTCATTTAAATCTCCTTCATCATTTAATTAAATAAATCTTATTTATTTAATTATTCTTCAAATATCGAGTCTTGAATTAAATGAATTATTTAATTCATTAATTCTATTTTAACACATTCTTCTATATTTTAGATAATTATGTGAGTTATCTAAGTATTCACTTTTACTCAACTCGACATCTATTTTAATCATTCAATTAACTATTGATTCGATGTCTGAGTGGCGTCTTCGAGTAATCTCTTCTTCAGATCATGCAATCCTCCAGTTCTAACTCATTTGCGTGTACATGCAGATTAATTAAATATTCTTATTTAATTAATTAAATGTTGTGCGTGTGTTCGAACAGAGAGTCATTATAATCAATCTTTATCTTTTTCATGCAAAGATATTTCTAATGTTTTCGAATCCGAACTGAAGATTAAATCATTTATTTAATCTTTAATTCTATCAGTTATCTGAATGCATGTCCCATCTCTCAATCTCAACCGTTCGTTAATCTTTCAATCTTGACCTGTCGTTCGAATAATCAATTTTCTATAAATTAATTTTTCATTCTTCATTCCAATCTCTCTCGCGAATTTGATAACTTTTGAGAGCACTTTGTCTTGAATCTTTGATATTTTGCTAATCTTTATCAATAGGCTATACTTGCACGAACTTAAAAATCTGAGGGCAATTATATCACACAAGCAAAATGGAGAAGGGCAATCGAAATAATTCATGGAAATACGTTTGGAATTGGTGAGATTGTTTCAATTTTAATTACGTTTTTACTTTCCCATGTTCTTTGTTGCTTAACGATTGAAATTTGCATTTTAGATTTAGTATTGCATGCATTGTGCTTCTAATCTTGATTCTTGTTGTCTATTGTGCAAAAGCTTGTTTCATTTTCAGCGTTACATTTTGGTGAACCCGACGTAAATTACTAACCCTCTTGATTAACATTCTTTGTTTGGAAGTTTTTGGTGTTTTTTGTGTTGAAAGGTGTAGGTACTTTTGAAGAATCTTGAAAATCACACATTTTGGAGTCTTTTGAGGTCAAATAAATAGCATGGTTGTGTCTAAAAGGGTCGAGAGACGAAGATTCATATATTATACTACATATTTTCGTTAAGGGAAGCATTTTTTACAAGAAAAATACGATTTTTTTTGCGGCTGCGAGCCAGAGTGACGCATTTGCTTTAAAAGTGACGCATTTGACTTTCTATGACGCATTTGCAAGAAGAATGACGCATTTGATTTAAAAGTGACGCATCTGATTTAAATGCGATGCATTTGACTTTCTGTGACGCATCTGAAATTCTTGAACCGTAATTGAGTTTCTAAACTACATCTGACAGAGAAACGACGCATCTGACAATTCCTAAACCGCAACTGGTGTCCCGAACTGCAACTGGAAAATAAACGACGCATCTGACTGGTAACGAAGCGACACAACTGACTGGTAAAATTTTATTTTCGTTTCCCATAATCTAAAATTTTCAATTGATTTTTATGTTACTGATATCTTATTTTCAGCGTGTGGCCATTTGGAGTTAACAAGCTTTTGCAGAACGATTGACGAAGACAATATTGAAAATTACTAAATAGTCTTTCTGCAGGACGTTGGTCAAAGACCCTAGTTAAATTTAAAACAGATTGTTTGGTAGCTTAGAAAATCTTTCGTTTGGTTAAAATTAACAAGTGTCTACTGTGTTTGGTGCGAAAGCACAAGTCTGGTTACCCTTACGATTTGGTATATTGGAGTATCCTCTCCCCTTGCGCATCCGTGCGATCCTGGGTGTAAGAGAAACAGTTACCAACTCTAGAACTTGGGCCTGTTCTAGTGGGAAAAAGTACTCACCCGAGCGGCTTTCGGACCGGTGGCACCTGAACCCGAGGGACTTCAGTAGGTATACAAAGTGGGTTCTTGAGAGCCCCAAGAATCCACCGGTAATGAGATTCCGGCGAGATGGATCCGAGGACTCGTCTTGATATGGATCACACCCCACAAATGGAATGCCTGTACTAAATACCTTTTGTTTTAGAGACCAAACTATTTGTGGCCATTGCTTGGTATAGTGCAGGGTACAGTATCATGCCCAAAGATTACTCACTATTGATCCCCTTGAGTAGAGATAGCGGTTCTTGGGAGGTCATTGCCCAAATAATTCAAAATTGGTGTGCTCGAAATATGTTAATGAGTTGAGGAGGGGAGCCAATGCCACCAAATTTCTAAGCTATTCGCTCTCGAGAAGGAAAGGTGTTTATCTTGTCACAGGAATTATTTGATTGAGCTATACAGTATACATTTCTAGGCCTTTGCTTTGTAGGATGTCTTGTCTATTATCACTTTCTAAAACATTCTTTGAGTCCAAAGTGGCCGAAACACTTTGTCTTACATTGTCTTTGATTATTAGAATTTGATCACAATAATGAGTCGGAGTTTACATTCATATCCCTTTGCGAAAATTCATGAAGTCGCAATTATACCATCTAATTTTTAGAGAGTCATACATCACATTGGTACAGGTTGCATATGTTAAATTTGAGTCGCATCTGTAATTTTTGAGTTGCATCTGTAAGTTTGGCACGCATTTGTAATTTCTGAGTCGCATCTGTCAGTTTGGCTCGCATCTGATTTATAAAAGTCGCATCAGGTAGTTTTGAGTCGCATTTGTAATTTTGAGTTGCATCTGTCAGTTTGGCTCGCATCTGTTCTGAAAAGACTACATGCATTGTATTCAGAGTCGCATCTGTCAGTTTGAGTCGCATCTGGTAATCTTGAGTCGCATCTGCCAATTTGGACCGCAACTGATAAATTTGAAACGCATCTGTTTGATTATCAGAAAACCAAAATTCAGAGTCAATGTCCAGTCATCACATAAACAGTCTTTGAAACAGAAACCTGAAACGATTTGCTCAATTTTGCATTCTTTAGGTTCATTTAGTCATAACCATAGTTGTCTTCAGTTAGAGTTTAGCTTCATCTTAGGGTACATATCACCTTGCATTAGACTTCTAGAAAGGTCACCTTTACAGACTTTAGGATTGATTTACCATCTACACTCTAGAAAGGTCATAGTGTCAACAAAATTTTTCATTGAACCTAGTCCTATCATCTTATATTTTTTCCTACAGAGAGTCATCCTAGGTCATCAGTCTAGTTAGGAAACTCAACTTGTCTTTGATCCTCGTCCTACATTGGTTCCTTGACTTAACTAAATTGACACCTTGGTTTGACTTTAGGTAGTTGGTCCCTTCACCTTGGGTTTATAGAACTTATCACTTTAGGGTCTTACTTAGACTTTTGCATCTTTAGAGTCTAGACTAGTCTCATCCTAGGACATCCTTTATATTCAAAAAATCTCAAAAACATAGCTTAGGTTGCATACCTTAGATTTGAGTCACTCTTTTTAATGTCATACCTTAGTCATACTCCATCTTTCATCATAACCTCACCATCATGTCTACAATTTACCTTGATATGCGTGCTAGTCAAGTTGAATACCAGTTACTCCATAATGGTCAATACCAACAGGCCCTAGACTTCAAAAGACAATATATCCAATCCAAATGCCAATCAATGTCAACCCATGGTCAACTACCCACATATCATTCCTACCAACAATCCATAGGTCCTATTCCTCCATCCATCTACCCTCATTATCAAGAGTCCCTTAGCATAATCCATCCCATGAATCCACAACAAACGTCCACTTATCACCCTTATCCTAACCTTGACAAGGGAAACCAACCCTCCTCTAATCCCTTCCAAGCCTCCATATCCTACCCTAGTCCTTCATCCAATAATTCCTTCCAAGCCTCCATGTCCTATCCTAGTTCTTCATCCACTAATCCCTTCCATGCCACTCCATCTCACTCTACATTTAGTCATGACAATACATCTATTCATGGTCTCCAAAGTCACATCCCATCTACTAAACTTGAGGATACATGTCAAATGGAAAGTCTAAAGCATGACTTTGTGGCTTCACCGTCATGTCAAGATCAAATTAATCTATCCCATGACCCTATCTTTAAGTCCATGCAAGAAGTCCTAGATAATCATGGCATCCAAAATACACCTATCCTTGATCAAGATTCCATTCCCAACCATATTATTCAAGACAAACCCATCTTTGATCAAGACACTACTATTGAGCAAGAAGTCCAAAATGATCCACTCCTTGACCTTTATGCCATTCATGATCAAACATTTGAAGACAACCCTATCCAAGTACAAAACACATCCATTTCCCAAAATAAGACACTTGCCTCCTTTGAAAACATAGATGATATCCCTCTAAAACGAGAGTCTCCTACTCTAGAAATATTTGTGAATGATCAAGCTATAGCTGAGTTCATTGGACTCTATGACAATGACCATAAAGATGGTTTCGACATCGACTTGGAAGCACCAATAGAATCCTCTGAATCTGATATGTCACAAAATCACACCGAAGATATCCAACATGTCAATGAAGATAAGAGATCCTATCAACTAGGATCATCCACTTTTATCAAATCAGGCTTTCTTGTAGAGGAGAAGATTCCAAGTAACAGTTTCCACAAACATAATGATGGGTTAGCATCTTGTTTCCAAAATGAAAAATTACCCCATCGCAAACAAAATATGTCAGAGCATGCAGTATCAAGGAAAAGGACTAGGCATACATGAGCAAGGAATTCTAGAACCAGTACAATTTCAAGCAAATCCTAGACATCAAGGTCTTGGTTATCCTTCAGTCAGCAAATCTAATGATGTTAATGTTACCTTCTCAATATTGGGGGAAACTTTATCTGATACAAACATCAAAATGGAGGCCATGAGTAGTTCTTACCATAAGGTTGTTGCCAACACTCCTTCCATCCATACCATAAATTGTCATTCCAACATGAATAAACCTTCCATTTGGAACCAACAAAAACAAAAGTCTTCCAAATTCAAAGTTCAAAATCAAATATCAAAGGCCATTGAGTCAATCAAAAATCCAAGTGGACAAATAAAGTTAAAATGGATCCCAAAGAAAAATGGATCAAGCAAAGAAAATAGTTCAAAAGTAAAAGTCAATCAAAATGTGGAGCCACAAGAAAAGAGGACTCTTACATATAATAAATGTCCACCTCCTTCAAAATGGTCATCATACAAGGCATATAAAAGTTATGGTTCCAAACATTATCCCAATCTAAAACCCAGTCTCCATCATCCATCACCCCAAGTTTGGAAAATGAAAATTCCTACATCTAAATTGTCAAACGCGTCTACCATCATCCGTCATAATCATACATCTAGCTAAAATCTAAAATTCCCTCGTCACCAAATCCATGCATCTTGGCATGGCGCTGCTTTTATTATGAGGACTCCGCTATATCGCGATGTCGTATTTTCCAGAGGAAATGTAAGCCAACTCTAGTGTCAACGAAAGATCACGAATTACATCAATCAATTGTATGCAGGTGCTTACTTAGTCTTTCGAGACGCTACTTCATCAAAGGTTATTGACCGTATTATTATTGGCATATCATGGCACTAGTCTCTACATCAACACCATCAATGGGTTTGGCACAATCAGTGATCATCTAAAGCATCAAGGCCCTCCAAAAAAAAAAAAAAAAATTCACTTTGATGAAAACCTGGCAAACAGGCATCTTGGTGACACCAAAAAGAAAAACAAAAGTCAAGAGAAAAATTTCATCCAATAGTGAAAACCATTCTTATGGCGCTTTGGATAAGTACCATGATGAAAACTTGGCAAACAGGCATCATGTGTAAGAAATTATCTATGTGGACTATTACACTTGGGGGGCAAGTTGTCTCATCTCCCATACCCTTCATATGACCTTTCCATCTATCCATCTAAACCCTACCACTCATGCCCATTTTCCCACCTACTTTGATCTTGATAAGAACTGGGGTGAAAACATAAATCATGTTTTGGAAAAAATCTTGATATGTCTATCCTTTGGTCATACACTATCCGCAAAATATCATGTCATAGCCTTCATAGCATTTTTCCAAACAAGTTATCCTTATACGAAATACCTATCGTATGCCTTGGTTTTTCCCTTGTCAATGGTCTAAGGATCTTCTATCATCCCATCCAATCTTGAAAAGTCATTCCAAATGCAACAAGCCCAATCCATACAATCTTCCTATGTATCCTAGCACATCATTCAAAACATTCCTTGGCTTTGTTTCTAGCATGGCTGCAAACCTTGATCCTTTAGTCATATTATCATCATCCTCATGTTGTTTCAGGATGTGTCCTTCCTACGTCAAACAACATCGTCACCATCCTCATCACCTGTCAATTGGTTTTCAGCTTGACTAGGGGCAAGATCATGGTTGTCCTTGGATTCTTGTGCATGCTTTCTTGGTTGCTTGTAGGAATCACTATCTTGTACATAGTCCACTACCTTGTATATAGTCCTCATCCATGTATATAGTCCTTATCCCTATACATAGTCCACTACCCAGTACATACTGACTATCCCTGTACATATCCCGTATCTTTCATATCCATCGCTTGTATATATCATTCATAATAAGTGGTAGTCCTTCCCATAACTTGGAACGATTGACATCGAGAGCATTTCATGTCCCCCGTTTTACTCTATTCATAATCAGTTGGTCTTATACTCGACTGGGGGCAAACACTTGACATGTGTCATATTGGTTCTTACATTGGTTGTGTTGGAGACGTAAAACCATAAGAAAATCCAAAAACATCACAAAATGACCTAAGAAAACACAAAAACATCAGAAAACTTCAAAAAGACAAAAAATCAAAAAATATTTCAAAAAAATCCAAAATGTAGTCGAAGTCGGGCCGACTCTTGTCGGGCCTTTTAAGCCATTTGTTTTCAAACTACGCTGTTCTCTCGCGTACTAGATTTTAGGTAGCGCTTATCTCGCATGTGCTCCCCGGTAGCATTAGGGCCTACTTTTAGGTTTGTTCAGATAAATTCACAGTCAATCCATATGTCTATATGACAAGGTCATTGGTCGCCTTTAACTATTTAGGTTCCTCAAGGCGGTACAACGTAGAGGTGCAAGGCTATCAATTTGGATAGCCTCGAGGCCGCACTAGGTCAGTCCTTTAGGGTTTTTCGTCACACATAGTCAATTGTCCACACATCATATCATGTCATGCATTGGACTGGTGAACAAGTCAGCAATTTCTCTAAGTCAAATCATACAACTTTCCAAACAAAACAATCAAAATAGATCAAATTCGCCAGATGTGTCCTTCCTCGAAACAAACATCACTCATGGCAATCGTGACCAGATCTTATTCAGGATGGGTCCTTCCTGAATACTGATATTAGCAAAACAACCTATGTCTTATTTAGGATGAGTCCTTCCTGCATAATCGACAAGGTCAAACAATCAAATATAGCCTTACATAGGTTATCACATCAATGGCATCTGACTCAATGTCTTATACGATACATGTCTTTCTGAAACCAGGCTTTGTCATGCCTTATACAGATAGTCATAACATCGAAACCAGACTCACAGTCTTATCCGGTATGTGTATCTCCTAAAATCAGGCTCTACCAATCAACAAATCAAACAAACAAATCATGTTTTTGGCAAATATTTTCATTGGCTTTTTGACTTTATGGCTTATTTCTTTTATCATTTATCTTGAATTGATGACTAGGATTCATGTTACTAGCTTTCTCAATGATGTCCCATGAAGGATTTAGAGAAGCAACGATGTATCAGAATCCTATTTTCTTTGTCTGCTATCTGTCGACTGTCTTTTAAATTTGATTTTGAGTCATGTTACTAGTTTCCTCAAGGATGTCCCATGAAGGATTTAGAGGAGCGATGACGTCTCATGACCCATCTTTTTCTTTTGTTTGCTGTCTGTGGTTTGTCCTGACAAAAAGACTGGGGCAACTTGTGTCCTTAGTATGAGTTAACGACACTCCTTGTCTGCGACTATCTATTATCAGCAAGTGGATGACCTTGCACACCTTGATCTATGTCATATCATGGTGTTTTTCTCCATTTGTAGTAGTCCCGCCCAATGATGATAAAGTGCAGTACCTTTTGTGATACAGCGAAACATCGAAGATTGCTAATACTAACATCTATCTTATTCATCTTTCTTTTCACACTAACATTTCTTCTTTTCTACATCTTCACCACCATTATCTATTTTCTTCTATCCTTTTTTCTTTCATCTTCTAGTTCTCTCATCAATTTTGAAAGCACACTCATGTTCTTTGAACCTACCTGTCCTCTCGAGGGGGCATACCTTCACCTATTTTACACTGGGGCTTGACTGGGGCATATTTCTTATCGATTTTCTTTGACACAACGCCGAAATGACATTGTATCAAAGAGGGGCAAAATGTAGACACCGAAATCTGGTTTAAGCCTGCGACTTCCATATTTTGCATAATTCATATTATTCATGGTCATGATTAAATAATGTCAATTATTTAATTAATTCAACTTAACATTAATTATTCTATTGATTAAATAATCTTAACTATTTAATTAATTCATCTTCTATTAATTCTTCTATTGATTAAATAATCTTAATTATTTAATTAATTCACACTTTTCTTTATTCTATCTGATTAATTAAATAAACGCTTTTTATTTAATTATTTTACTAATTAACCTTATTCATCTTGTCAAATTAAATAAATTCTTATTTAATTTACTCTTTATCATATTTCAACTATAATTAAATAAATTCATATTTATTTAATTATTCTTCAAATATCGAGTCTTGAATTAAATGAATTATTTAATTCATTAATTCTATTTTAACACATTCTTCTATATTTTAGATAATTATGTGAGTTATCTAAGTATTCACTTTTACTCAACTCGACATCTATTTTAATCGTTCAATTAACTATTGATTCAATGTCTGAGTGGCGTCTTCGAGTAATCTCTTCTTCAGATCATGCAATCCTCCAGTTCTAACTCATTTGCGTGTACATGCAGATTAATTAAATATTCTTATTTAATTAATTAAATGTTGTGCGTGCGTTCGAACAGAGAGTCATTATAATCAATCTTTATCTTTGTCATGCAAAGATATTTCTAATGTTTTTGAAACTAAACTGAAGATTAAATCATTTATTTAATCTTTAATTCTATCAGTTATCTGAATGCATGTCCCATCTCTCAATCTCAACTGTTCGTTAATCTTTCAATCTTGACCTGTCGTTCGAATAATCAATTTTCTATAAATTGATTTGTCATTCTTCATTCCAATCTCTCTCGCGAATTTGATAACTTTTGAGAGCACTTTGTCTTGAATCTTCAATATTTTGCTAATCTTTATCAATAGGCTATACTTGCACGAACTTGAAAATCTGAGGGAAATTATATCACACAAGCAAAATGGAGAAAGGCAATCGAGATAATTCATGGAAATACGTTTGGAATTGGTGAGATTGTTTCAATTTTAATTACGTTTTTACTTTCCCATGTTCTTTGTTGCTTAACGATTGAAATTTGCATTTTAGATTTAGTATTGCATGCATGTGTGCTTCTAATCTTGATTCTTGTTGTCTATTGTGCAAAAGCTTGTTTCATTTTCAGCATTACAAGGGGTTCACCCAATTGGGCGTATTGACGTTTGGTATTCCCCTGATTTCTTTGGTTTGACTGTTGAGGGGGACGAGGTGCCCCATGGGGTATTGATATGGCGTTGGGTATAGACTGTTGTTGCCCTTGGGATGCATTAGCCACTTGGACATGTTTGGTGTCAGTCACTCCATCATTGACCGCATTCTTGTTTTTGTTCCAGAATCATGGTTTATCTCCGAATGACCTTTCTTTATCATGGCTGTGTATTTTGATGTGTCCTTTGGCAACAAGGGCATGTTCAAGGATAGGTCCCTTTTCCACTATCTCGGAAAAAGTGGTGACACAGTGTAGTCTGAAATTGTGGGCCATGTCAGGATGAGAATTTTCCACGAAAAGGGTGACCATGTCTTTTTCTTTCAAAGGATTCTTCATTCGACTGGCTAATGCATGCCACCGTTGGAGGTAGCTCGTGAAGGTTTCTCCATCCCGTTGTTTCTCTTTCAGGAGATCTAAGGTGTCAGTATCCTTCCGCAAATTGAAAGAGAAGTAGGATACAAACTGCTCTGATAAGTCTGCAAAAGTTTTTATAGACCCCTTTTCGAGAGTCATGAACCAATCTAGGGCATGGCTTGCTAGGCTTTGTGGGAACAAGCGTAAGAGATAGTTATCACTGTACATGACTTCTTGACATTGTGCATAAAACTCCTGCAAGTGAGCCTTAGGGTCTTTGTCTCCCTTGTATTTGTCAAATTTTGGAATCTCGAAATGTTTAGGGAATGGGATCAATGAGATGGATGGATCAAATGGATATGGGCATATATCTTCAAATTTGAATGATTGTTTTGTGCCCCCTCCTTGAAGGTCCTTAAGGGCAGCTTTGATTTCCAACAAATCTGAGCTAGTTGGTGGTGGGTTGGGTGGATATTGATGATAAAAAGATGAGGGATCTTGTTGAAAGGGTGTCGAATTGTTGAAATGTGGGTTTGGATGATTGGATGATGACACGGCTTGCTGGTAAGATGAGGGATTTTGTTGATATGGGGGTTGTTGTTGTGGGGCATAATATGGATTTGTTGAGTAAAAGTGTGGGGTAGGACATTGCGTGTTGGTTTGTTGGTATTGGGAGTATTGTTGTGATGGATGGGAGGTCGTATAAAGTGGTTGTTGGGAGAATTGTTGTTGGTTGTGGTAGTAGTAGTGTTGTGGGGGTTGTTGTGGTGGCGTCGAGTGTTGTATGGACTGAGGTGGGACATTATGTTGTGATTGAACCTTTGGACGCAAAAGGGATGCGAGAAAGTGAGATATGGCTTGGGTAGTAGGTTGAGATGGATTGGCTTGTGATTGGTAGGGTGGTTGTTGTGAAGGGGCCAAAGCATTGTGTATAAGTTGTTGTGGATGAGACGGCGGAGGTAGCGTAGGCATATTTTGTAAAGGGGGTTGTTGGGTTCCGCTCGGAATGTTCAGCTGGGGTGTGCCTTGTGGAGGTAATTGAGGTGGAATGGTGGATTGGTGAACCTGTTGAGGTGGTATACTGGTGGCCCCAGGAGGCGGAAGGGATTTAGCAAAGGATGTGCTCCCAATGTTGACTGGAGGTTGGTTGGAAGAGAGGGGTGTTGTTAACGCCAATGGAGGAGGTTGTGGAACACTTGGTGGCATGCCGTAAGCAAAAGGATTATTGGGGTTACGCACTTGAGGTCCACCTATAGCTGAGGTCGAAGCGTGTGGGGGATAATTAACTTGATAAAGAACGGCATTGCCAAATTCAGGTTGATGCCAACCCTCGACTGGAGGAACATTGGAAAAGTATGAACCTTCGGGTGCATTTTGGGACTCTTGGAGTACGTTAGATGGGGCGCCTTATATTTGGATAAGTCAACATTGGAGGGAGGTTTAACCCCCTTCTCAATCAAGTGGGCCAAGATTTCTTCCCCGTGTTTCTCAAGCAAACGGTCAGTCATTTGCACATTAGCAGGATTACTAAAATGTTCCTCAAGTGTGAGTTCAGGTTGGCTAACCATACTTTCTTCACCATGTGGTGAGTTATTCTGATTCTCAGTGTTAGAATGTGATGAAGTACCGTTATGAGGATCATGAGGGGCGTTGGTGCCCTTGTTAGGATCTGATGAGACATTGATTGTGTTTTTGGGATCTTGGGGGTTGCTTGGTTGGGCATTCTGAGCTTGATGGTCGGCCATTTTCTTTGCTTGTAAATAGGTCTAAACGGGCATGCAAATGCTAGATGAGTAGGTTAATGTCTTTGTCGAATGATTTGGTTGTGATGGGATTTGGATTGGATCCAATTGGATTTCGGTTACTCGGATTGGATTTTGATTGGATTTTGATTGGACTTGATCGGATTTTGATTGGATTTGATCAGGTTAGATTGGATTTGATTGGATTCGATTGGATTTGATTAGATTGAATTGGATTCTGATCGGATCGGATTGGATTTTGATTGGATTTTGATCGGATCGGATTGGATTTTGATCAGATTTTGATTGGATTTTGGTCGGATCAGATTGGATTTTGATCAGATTTTGATTGGATTTGATTGGATTGGATTTCGATTTGAGTTGGATTGGACTTGAGTTTAGTTTGGATTAGATTGGATTAGATTTGGATTTCGATTGGATTTTATTTGGATTTTATTTTGATTGGATTTGGATTTGGATTGAAAGAGATGAGAGGGAGACCTTGAGTTTGATCAAAGGAAGTTACCCTTAATAACCAAGAGCTTTAATTGATTAAGAGGGCGATTACGACACCGAATCCTCCTTAAGGTAGGAATGGATTGATTGGGTCGAAGATGATAACTTACGCCACCGAATTCACCTCAAGATGGAGGCAAATTGATTGGGGTCGAAGTTAAAGACCAATAATCAACTTCAAGCGCTATAGTCAATTTGGATAACCACTTTGTAATACAAGGTTAGGATGGCTTGGTTATGGGTGGTGTTTAGGGATGCAAATGGTAAGAAATTATTGGTGGGTTAGGGAGAAATTAGAATGAGTGGGGGATTAAGGATAAATGTGGAGAATGTATGAAAATTTGGAATAATGAGATGGAAGTTTAAAAAGGGGTTTGATGGAGGTTTTTGAAGGTTTAAAGTGACAAAACGAAGGCTTGGGATGATGGGGTAATGGTTGGGAATGGTTAAACAATGGTTTAAAGGCTGAAAGGATCCAAACGGGGTGATTTCGGGTATTCAGGAAGGCAGATTTTCCCTTTTGCAATGAAACAAGGGCGTAATTGCACTTCTACAGTGAAACAGGGGCGTAATTACACTTCTGCAACAAAACAGGGGCATAATTGCACTTCTGCAGTGAATCAGGGGCATAATTGCACTTCTACAGTGAAACAGGGGCGTAATTGCACTTCTGCAGTGAAACAGGGGCGTAATTGCACTTCTGCAGTGAAACAAGGGCGTAATTGCACTTCTGCAGTGGATCAGAGGCTTGGTTTGATGTAAATGACTATGGCAAGGACTTTAAAATGATAATGATAAGGGAAAACTATCAAAAGTTCACTGGTTTATCACAAGAAAACACTCTCAAGCAAATACAACCCTATGATTAGTGTTAAGGGCATGGCCAAAGTGGTCTTAATCTAGGATGCATAAGGTATCTAGGGAGTCCTTGATATACTCTCAGTACGTGAGGCACAACCGTGAACACCAGCCCGTCACAAGCGTGAGTCGGGAACCCCAGTGAGATACTGAAGGGCTCGGACCAACTCTTCATGTCTATCTAGGTATCACCCTAGCTTCGACGCTCCGCCAATTACAACGTGACTGGATTGGGGTACAGCTTTTGCTCTCCCCCCTTTGTATACCCCGCCGGTACACGTGGTTGGAATCATCCCTTGGGGTGATGAAATCCCCAAGCAGGTTCCACTATGAAGAAAGCACTAACCGTTTCCAACTACTCCCCAGGCTCACACGAAGTGCAAGGGGAAAGCGGAAACAAGCTAATACTCCCTTAGGGTAACACAAAAAGATAAGAACAGCAAGCAACAAGTATTACTCCCTCTAATTAAGCTATGTTCTTAGATTAATGCAAACAGCAAGGATAATTAGAAAATTTTGAGCAAATGGATAGCCCTTCCAGGGGGCGCAGTCAGCCTTCTCAGCAAAACAAGGGCGTAGTTGCACTTCTGCAGTAAACAGGAGGGCACAATTGCACTTCTGCAGTAAGCAGGAGGGCGCAATTGCACTTCTGCAGTAAGCAGGAGGGCGCAATTGCACTTCTGCATAAAAGTGTTAGAAAAAATTTGAAATTTCAGCCACATGGGCGCACACGCCCTTCTGCAGAAAAGTGTTAGAAAAAATTTGAAATTTCAGCCACGTGGGCACACACGCCCTTCTGCAGAAAAGTGTTAGAAAAAATTTGAAATTTCAGCCACGTGGGCGCACACGCCCTTCTGCAGAAAAGTGTTAGAAAAAATTTGAAATTTCAGCCACGTGGGCGCACACGCCCTTCTGCAGAAAAGTGTTAGAAAAAATTTGAAATTTCAGCCACGTGGGCGCACACGCCCTTCTGCAGAAAAGTGTTAGAAAAAATTTGAAATTTCAGCCATGTGGGTGCACACACCCTTCTGTAGAAAAGTGTTAGAAAAAATTTGAAATTTCAGCCATGTGGGCGCACACACCCTTCTGCAGAAAAGTGTTAGAAAAAATTTGAAATTTCAGCCACGTGGGCGCACACGCCCTTCTGCAATGAAAACAGGGGCGTAATTGCACTTCTGTAGTAAAACAGGGGTGTAATCGCCCTTCTGCAATAAAACAGGGGCGTAATCACCCTTCTGCGACGTGTTCCTGCAAAAACTTCAACAACAGCAAACGTAAAGTATGGGAACCCGTTTGTGGGTCCCACCGGGTGTGCCAAAAATGTATACCTTGGAATTTATCCTATTCTAATGCATAAAATAACTCAAAATACGAATGATAATAGTCCAAGGACACCTCAAGATTAGCCAAAAGAGAGTGACAAAACAATAAGAAAAATAGATAGCACAAGACAAATGGTTTTACCTTCCTTGTTGTTGATATCCCTTTGATTGGCCCTTGCTTAGAATGATATGTGTGCTCCTTGATGGCTCTTGATGTGGCTAAAATGGAGGATTTTACTACGTTCTTGGATGTGAATGCAAATGGGTGTAATTGTAGGCTAGATGAGTGCACAAAATGGCAGCATGTAGTTGCAAAAATGACTAAGTGTTGCAAAATACCCTTGAGGAGGGGGTATTTATAGAGAAACTTGAATTCTCTAGAGAATTCAATGGTCAAGATTGATCCAACAAGGTCAAGATGAAGGGCTATGGTGGGTTGAGAACCCACAAGCCCTCACATCTTAACATGTGGAGGGTGAAGTGGCCAAGGGAGGATGAGGTGGAAATGAGTTGTCAAGAAGGTACATGAGGTGGAAAAAGGACATGCACCTTGGGGGGTGAGAGGATTTCCACAAAAAGGGATTTCTTGTCCCCAAGTAGGAGTGAAAGGGACATTTGAGGAATTTTAAAATTCCTCAAAAATCTACATGGGAAAAAGAAAGGTGGTTGGGGGGATAAATGTGAATTAGAAATTCACCTTCCTAGGATGATCTAGAGGGTAAAAGGTGGGCTCCAAAAAGGTGGGACTTGGTCACATGTGGAGATTGTGACAAGTCTAAGGTTCTAGAAGCCTTGGAAGAATGGAATGTGAATTAAAAATTCACATATAAAGGAGAGGAATCTAGGACAAATAAATGTGAATTAAAAATTCACATGGGAAAGGGGGTCAATGTCCAAAAAGGAAAAATGGAAGAATTGACCAAAAAGTGATGTTAAATTTAGCTAATGACTTTGGTTAAGGTTGTGCAAATATTGGATTAGGCTAATTAATGGAAAATTAAGGGCAAGTGGCAAATATAGAAGGATGTGACACTAATCTTTGATTAAGAGGATGCACATCATAATCATGAATTAATTAAATTAATTCAGATTAGGGCAAGGTTATGGAGGATGTGACAAGGAGAGAGAAAGTGAGGAATTTTAAATTGATTTTAAATTAAAAAAGGGGAAAATGACTAAATTAAATAAATTAGCATATTTATTTAATTTAGAGAGGAATAGGGTAAAAGACAAAGTATTAATTATTAAATTAAATACTTTACCGATATGAGACAAAAGGTGTAATATTAATTTAATAAATTAATATTAATACGATAGTAAATTTAATCATATGGAAATTAAATTTGGATATCTACACCACCAATATAAATTATGCTTTACTTTGAATTTAATAAATAATTATTATTCATTTTCTATTTGAATTATGACTAAAGTCTTGATTGATAGGATGATTGAAAAACATCTATAGCTTTCAAATGGTATTACATTTTTGAATCCAAAACATGTGTCACATTTTATGCTTCACATACTATAGGATTAAAAAAATGAATTTCATGAAGTTTTGACCAAGTTAAGGTTGTCGGACATCACAGTTTTATATTTTTAAAACTGTAATAAAAAATTAATAATTAATAATTATAGTACGGAAAAAAATTACAAAAAAATATGCATCACATCGGGACATGAGTCCTCTACTTATATCTAAAATATTATCATTTTATTGTGGTTAGGGTGGTGAGACAAACACCTACTTCTTATTTTTTTCCCTAAAATTGAAGTACTACTATATTGAAATTTCAAATTTTCACCAAATAGATTTAAAACAAAAAAATAAACCTAGTAGTTTAGAAACTACATTCAATTTGCTATAGATTATATTCTTACATATTTTTGAAATAATATAGATAACTTATTCAAATTTTTATGTCAATTTGTCTAACTCTGATTTTTTGAATTTTCATCGCCACTTAAGGGCCTATTTTTTCCATGATGATCCTACACATACCCACTCCCTAACTACCTCTCTAGCACATTACCCTAGTGTCTTGTGTATGTGTGATCCGTTATTGGTGAGTTTTTCCATTGATGCTCATTGTGGTGCCCTAGTAGTGAGTTGTCACATTTGTTATGCCCTTGGTGAGTTTTCCCAAGGATGATTTTTGTATGCATTTGGTGAGTTGGCCCAATGAAAATTGTGATATGACATTGGTGAGGTTTTCCAATGTAGTGGTGTGTATGTTGATTTTTGTATGTATTAAGTATTTTGATATGATGTATATGTTGATTATATACTTCATGTGTGGTGTGTGTGTGTAAGCCCTCCCCCCATGTGCTTGGTGTGAGTGTTGTGATGGTGGCCTATCTGACTATCTCCTAGCATGGTGGGAGTGGATCCACTAAATTCCATGAGGTCAAGTGGCATGGTAACCATCATTGGGGACCAAAAGTTTGAGGATAGAGCTTGAGTTCAATACCATGTTGTAATAAGTTTAATTTATGCTATTAATTAGTTCATTCAAATGTAAAATATATATGTCAAGGATGTTTGAGTCCTATTGGTGTAATTTGTAATTTCATAATGGAAAAAGTGTATTGGTTTAATTGCATGCCTCGATATTGGTATGAAGCATGATTTATTAATGTCCTTCCTAATTTTATTATGAAAATGATAAAGTGAACTTAGGAACATTTAAAATGGTGTTTAAAATAAATTTTGATGTTTTTTTCATAGTTGACCAGCTTGGTATTGTACCTAGGCAACCTTGTTTCACCCATAACTGATTTAGAGTGCCCAAGAACTATCTAGGTCTACTTGGGTAGCCTTGTTCTCAGTACAGTGGCTTGGTAGCATAGTGGGGTGGCCTAGTCATCAGTGGGGTGGCTTAGCTTGTAAGGTAAAAAGATTGAAATTTTATCTAACACTGTTGGGGTAGTCTGGTCCCATGGTTGGGTGGCCTAGTTCCCCATAAAAAAATAGAATTTTAACCCTCTTAACCATGGTTATCCAATGGATTTAAAAACCTATTTCCACTGATGAATAATTTGTATACCTTGTATATTTCCTATTCTAGTTGTTTTAGTTGTCAGAACCCTCAAAAACCTAGTCAAGTATCTTTGTTTCAAGACTTGATCTTTCTTCATTATTTCCCATGCTCCTAGGGGTCTAGTGGTGTTGTGTGCATATTCTCATGTTTTTTTATTGAGAACTTGTGGCTTCTCTTGCCTTGTTTTGCATGCCTTCTTTTGAAGTTTTATGATTGTCAAACCTAGAGTAGGGAGATTGTGTACCTATTCTTGTGAAGTCTTGGGAAGGCTATAATCCTTTGTGGTGGGTCTTTCTAGCATCCTCAACATTCCTCATAGGTTATGGGGTATTTTGGAGTAGTGTTCTTCCGCTTGTGTGATGTCACATTGTGACAAGATGTCTTTGGAAGTAGGTGGTTGCTTAGAAGTGACTGACCGCCATTCTTGATGCAGTCGAGATCGGAGGGCCTTGTCAAGGTATCCAATCACGCAACTAAAACATAGATCACACACATGTAGATGGAAAAAACATGAGAGACAAATGCTTTCATTTATTAATGAGAAGACATTACATCATTACAAGCCATCAGTGGATGATTACAAAACTATTTGCTAACATGTAAATCTGAGCATCAACTACAATCCTACTTCTCACATGCTCTAGCCTACACTCTTTGGCCTGCATACTTTGAAGCACAGTTCTGGAACCCTACTCGATACCTTCCTTCCTTTAAGCTTCTTTGCCTCTTCCTATCGGCTCCTCTTCACCAACTCTCCTCTCTGCTCTTCTTCTAGTCTCGAGCTATCTCTTTATTTCATCACCTTTCTACATGTCGGCCTCAAAATTCTTCCCACCTATTTGTTATAGTATCCAAGTCATTACATCATTCTCAGTATCATCATAGATTCGGCCAATGATCATGCATTCCATAATAATGATGTGGAATTCACCTAATATCGTATTGCCAAGTGTCGTGATCGAATTCATCTAAAACCGTGTTGACCACCCATCTCAATCATCCATCTCAAGCCATCCTCATCCCTTCATCTTATCACTTCACCACGTATCAGCCTATGGTTTGCTCGACCATCACTATCGTTGATCACCTCTGCATATCTATCACTATCAGCATATTGCCCAAACTCTAGTCCACCTTCCACCGATACCATCAAGTTACTCTAATATCACTCAATGCTCCATCAGGGAGACCACAAATCATCTTTTGCTGATGCTGGATTATTTCCCGCCAATGATATCCTCATCACCATTCATAATTCGCAACAAGGATGTGAATTACCTATCGTTATTCACCACCTAGCCATATGTGTCATTACATTCCATCGGTCGGTCACCTTCTTTTGGTCCCACCATAGTTCACTTCATGGTTGTCACCATATTGTTGGGACCTCAATGCATCTCCTACCGATACGCTTACTTCACATTGATGTTCACCTTACCTTCTTGTGCATCGTTCCATTGTTGAGACATCCCATAAGGTCTTGCCGATGAAAAGCACTCATGTCAATCCTTTGACTTGTCCACGTCATCATCATGTCACACATCGTACATAATCCACACAAGGATGTGGATTACCCAATCCCATCATTACATGCATGTATTCGTCTTCATTATCTCTCACATCATCATGACTAGGTCCCACTGCTGACATCACACTCCTATCACCCTATCATTGGGACTAACTTCATAGTCCTAGCAATGTCATACTATCTCACCAATCATCGTTTGTCAATTCGTTGTTGGGACTTCCTCCACTGTCTCACCCATACCAAACACTCATGTCGATATTCCCTCATTGCTTGGACCTATAATGTGGTCCTACTTATGACCCGTCACAACCATGACCTTCAACCTACCAACTCCATCGTTTTGTCGTTGGAATGAGCAAACACCTCCTACTAATGAATCAAGGTCCTACCGACGAAGAAACAATGTCATCCAAAGGGGGGTAGGAGAATGTTGCTCCTACATTAGACTCCCTAGGTGATTAAAATAATGTTCTCCTACACATGTCCACCTTCCATTTTTATTCCTTCTTCCACACTTTCCAGTTGTTCAGTCTCCTCAACTCTGCTCTGTCATACTTGCACTATTGCATTTGTCGAATTCTCTTTTTCTATATATACCTTCTCCTTCAGATATTTTTCTATTCAAATCTCCACCATTCTTCCTCATAGTATTTTGAACCACTACAATCCATCCCCCTTAGAGGACACTCTTTCCATTGTTCATTTACTACTATACTCAACAATTGTTCAATCTTTTGTATCTCCTCAAGCAGTCGTTGATCCTCATCAAACACTGGACCATCATGCAACATCAAATCTTCTTCTTTGCTAGTTACTTCTCCTTGCAAGAGTCTCTTGATTCTTCTCATCTCCTCTTTCAGTTGGAGATCATCCTTACCAACTTCTTCATCGAGCATAGGACTCCCGAGGTCCATTTTCTACACCTTTTCATCTCTCTCCTTTTATTTTATAGTTACAACCTCAATCACATCTTCTGTACTTTTGGAAACCTTCGCCTCTAATGGCACACTAAACATTCTCTCTATTTTCTCAATCTCTTCTGCAAACACTGAATCTTCCTCATTAGGCCCCTTATCAGAAACAGGACCTCCACTAATGTCTACTTTTTCAATTCCTTTAATTGCTACTGCAACAAATTCTCCATCTTCATTCTTTTCCACCATGCCTTCTTCATGGCATGCCTCTGTTTCACCCTCTTTGTTCTTTCCTACAACTAAAATATCATTAGGAAAATAATATTTTACCAAGGCATCCATTCTTGCCTCTATCTTTTTCAACTCTTCACAGATCTTTCGGTTCTTCGCTTCCTTCCAATACTCTTCCCAAAATGAGATTATCATTGGTCTCCTCATGACCCTTCTTGTCCTCTTACCCAAAGACACCTTCAACAACTCGCAAGTTCCTCTATAGTTACAAGTCTTCCTTGCAACAATTTCTCTCTTCTCGATTAGGGTATCAACCCTTTGTAGTTATAGGTCCTTCCTACAATAAATTCACACTTCAATCTAAGCTTATGTGTCTCTCCTACCCTCTGTAGTCAAAGGTCTTCCTACAAAAAATCTCTCTAATGTTCAAGTTATTTGTAGTTATAGGTCTCCTCTCACCTACAGCAATCCTCTTCTAGAATTTGAATCCTCTGTAATTACATAATCCTCTTCTGCAACAAACTCTCTCTAGAGTTTCTTTCTAAGACAACAAAAAGCTTCCTCTCATTGACCTTCTTCACATACTTCTCCCATGCCAATGATCTCTTGCTTTGATACCACTTGACGTAGTCAAGATTGAAGGGCCTTGTTAGGCTATCTAATCATGTGACCAAAACACAGATCACACACATGTAGATGGACACAACATGAGAGACAAACACTTTCATTTGTTCATGAGAAGACATTACATCATTATGAGCCATCAGTGGTTGATTACAAAACTGTCTGCTAACATGCAAATCTGAGCCTCAACTACAATCCTACTTCTCACATGCTCTGGCCTACACTCTCTAGCCTGAGTACTCTGATGCACACTTCTAACACCCTACTTAGCACCTTCCTTCCTTTAGGCTTCTCCACCTCTTCCTACTAGCTCCTCTTCACCAACTCTCCTCTCTGCTCTTCTTCTAGCCTTGGGCTATCTCTTTATTTCATCACCTTTTTGCATGTCAACCTTAACATTCTTCTCACCTATTTTTCATAGTATCCAAATCATTACATCGTTCTCAGTAGCATCACCAAGTCGGAAAATGATTTTTCATTCCACAACAAAGATGTGGAATTCACCTAATATCATATTGCTAAGTGTCGTGATCGAATTCATCTTCCACCATGTTGACCACCCATCTCAACCTACCATCTCAAGCCATCCTCATCCCTTTATCTTATTGCTTCACCACGTTTCAGCCTCTGGTTCGCTCAACCATCACTATTGTTGACCACCTCCATGTATCTATTGCTATCAAAATATCACCTAGACTCCAATCCACCTTTCACCAATACCATCAAGTTACTCCAATATCACTCATCGCTCCATCAGGGAGACCACAAATCATCCTTCACTGATGCTCTTGTTTCTCGCCAACGATATCCTCATCAACATTTGTAATTCACAACAAGGATGTGAATTAGCTATCGTTATTCACCACCTAGCCATATCCGTCATTGCATTCCATATGTCAGTCACCTTCTTGTCAATCCCACCATGGTCCACTTCATGGTCATCATCATATCATTGGGACCTCAATGCATCTCCTACCAATACGCCTACTTCACATCAATGTTCACCTTACATTCTTGTCCATTGTTCCATCATTAAGATATCCCACATGTTATTGCTAATGAAAAGCACTCTTGTCGATCCTTTGATTTGTCCATGCCATCATCACATCATGCATCGTAATCCACAGAAGGATGTGGATTACCCAATCCCATCACACCATGCATTTGTTCATCTTCATTGTCTCCCATGTCATCACGACTAGGTCCCACTACTGCCATCATACTCCTATGGCCCTATCGTTGGGAATAACTTCATAGTCCTAGCGATCTCACCTGGCGATCTTGTACTGTCTCATGGATCATCATTTGTCAGCCCGTCGCTGGGACTTCCTCCACTATCTCACTGATACCACACACTCATGTCGATATCACCTCGTCGCTAGGACCTATAATGTGGTCCTACCGATGACACCCCATCACAATGATGACCTTCAACGTGCCAACTCCATCGTTCTATCACCAGAATGAGTGAGAACTTCCTACCGATGAGTCAAGGTCTCACTAATGAAGAAACTAATTCCATCCAAAGGGAGGTAGGAGCACGATGCTCCTGCATCAATTCCAATTAGTGGTGAGTTGTGCCTCTTGGTTAGACAACCTTGTGTGAAGATTTTCCTCTATGTTTAGAGTTGTGGAGTGTGTCTAGATGTAAATCATTGTAGGTTGATGCTTCCTTCATCCTATTCTAGTCTTGTGTGGCAAGAGAACACGATCATGGTTTAGTAACAAATCATCATATAAGTGTTGTTCTCTCTCTGTCTCTCTCATTAGTTCATTGTGGTGGATTTATCCCATGAGTGGTCAATCTTCGACTATTCCCACCTTGTTTAAGCAATGGTGAAGTTGTATTGTTCATTGTGATATTTGTATGCATGTTATTGTGCAAGTGTGACATTTCATCGTTGCCTTATCAACATTTGTGGTCTTGTTTAAAAAAAATGTTCCTTCGAGTTATAATTATTCTTATGTTTTATTTTATTTTAGTCATGGTCATTTGGAATTCTTTGAGGTTTGTATGTATTTAAAAGTTTTTTAATAAAATTATTTTCTTGCCTTGAAAAAGAAATTTGTGTTAGCTATACCAAACAAATGGTCCAAAATTTTAAAATGATATAAACTAATGACTTGTGAATTTTTGTACATTAATTTAATTAATAAAAACATTGAATTTTAAATAATTATTTATATTACTTTTCTCAATCAATTTTTAAATTTTCTATTATTATTTTCATTGAGTGAAATTTTACATAAGTAGTATTTTATGAATTGGATCCTTAACTCCAATGTCTATTATATAGATAATTTTCCACTAATTTTTATTGAATATTTTGTTCCTTATTAAATTTTGATAATTACTAACACAAAATTTAGACCTATATTTTACTATAACATGTTTCTCTTGACTTATATATAGAAAAATATAATTTTCATTAAAACAATGACGTCCATGTATATTATAATATATTTTCTTGATATTTTTCTAAGATTTTTTTTAATGTGTTAATTAGAGGTCATTAGATTCTTGGAATGGACCTGCATTCATTATAAAATTAAAATAAGTATAACATTAAAAATGATTTTAATGTTATAATTTTTAGAAAACTAACATTGAGGTTATGCATGCACAAAATGATTTCTTCAAATGATTTCATATGATTCTCCAAAAAGGTGAAGTAAAATTGAATTTCCACTAGGGGTTCAGTTCAAGCCTTACATTAAATTTCTTGACTTATATATAACACAATTTTCTAAAAAAAATGTTATTTCAAGAAAATTTAAAGATGGTTTAAGAGTGTGACTCACTAGTATGCTTTCCCACAATATATGAAAGTAGGTGCCTAAGCGAATGTGATAAATGTGTGGATAGTACAAATATTGAAGATTTTGTGTATATAAGAATAAAGTGAGAGATACATATATGAGAATATATGTATATATGACTACCTAAAAATTTAGAAGAATAAATTTAACTTTTAATTATATACATGTATCATTATATACATGTATCAAAAAATAATTTCTGTAAGATAAATACAAAATTACAACATTTCTCACAATATACATATATCAAAATATTTTTTAAATAATAAAAAAGAGGGATATGCAGATCACTGTTTCAAAATTATGTATGAAAGTAATTCAAAGATTATTATCAGAATTATTAGTAACCATTTTTCTCCAAAGTGGAAATTAGAAAAAATTCAGATCCAATCTTGTATGCTTTTAAATTCGTTTGAATCCTTCACCTTTACGCGCTGTTATAGAGAAGCGAATTAATTGACTGTAATAGAGAATGTCCGTTCATAGGAAAACCTTATAATCGGCAAATAAGTGAGTCTAATGGGAATTTGGGAGAAGCAGAAGTTTATAATGTATGATTATTCACTTCAAAATTTGTCTGGATGACAAGCATGATATGATATTCATTTCTTATTACCAATTGTTTTAGTAAAGAAAAATAAGCCATATGTCATTGACACATACAATTTGAATACAAGACATTTACATTGCAAGAAGCATCACCTTCTAAACTTTGGAGGGGCTTATCATACACTAAAACTCATAATATTTTGAAAATTAAAAAGAGACAAAAGGAGACTTCAGTTAAACAGTGAGTTTGTAGCACTTAGAAGATTCCAATTGTTGTAGGGTAATCTACCAGTAATTCTTTTATTAATCAAACTTACAAACTAATTTAAGTAGACCTGTAAACCGGTGAGGAACAAATGTGTATATTAAATTCAAAACTATTGAATTCACATTGCAAAATGTTGTTGATGTTTATGGTGGAATTACATATAAGAAGGCGCCGTTTCCTTAATAGAAACTCGGTGTCCACGTATCATGAGCTGGGATGCCTAGCAAAAGATCAATACCAATCAGATAAAAGCTTTGCAAGGCCTTGAAAACTGAAATTAATTGCATAGTCAAAGAATACCTGAATTGCTTTCATGGCTGAAGATTTTCTTTGGAATTCAATATAAGCATACCAGTAACTTGCTCCCTGACAAAAATAAAAAGAAAAGAGCAGCATTCAAACTATTTATTAACAATTATCAGGTTAGGAAGGACGAAAATAAGATTGGGCGAATTTGGTTGAATGGATAATCTTCAATTGCTATTATATAACAAACTCACAGATAATACAAATTACAAAGAGAACTGTGAGTAAAAGGTTAATATAAGCAGATGAATAAACGTACTTTATTGGAAATACGGACTCTGCTTATCTCGCCAAATTTCTGAAACTTCTTTTCAAGTTTTTCAGCACTAATCTCCGGAGGCAAGTTGTAAACAAAAACACAGTCTAACAACACAAATTTGTTCTGATCATTAGCAAGTCATAGAAAAACATTTAGGTTGAAAAGCAAAAATAATGTCAGACCTTTGGGTTCATCATAATCACTAGCAGTAGCCAACTGTGAACAGGAAGCGCATCGGGCTGCAGTGGATTGAAAGCAACCCATGATCTGATCTGCTCTCTAATACCTACTCGGGATCTTTCTGTATGATCAAATCAATTCTTCACTTTCAGACAAAGTATGCCAAATCCTGGTTCTATTATATAGATGGTATAATAAATGGTGTTAAGAGTAGTGGAGCGTTAGGTTTGTGGGAGGTATTGCAATAAATCCACCAAACATAAAAGATCACTAAGTGATATTAATCTACAACGTAGTGTTGCCAACCAGCAATGAATTCAACCTGCACATATTATTCGAATGATATGAATGCACGAAGATGACAGGCATAAGTTTTGCCTGCGAGACTGTATTTTACAGCAATAATTAACTGTGGGCTGCCTCTTTTATAGTCCATTTTATCAATAAGCATTCATTTCCATCTTCCTTAATTATTATATTGTCATTTGGGGAAAACTTCTGCACATTTAATATGTGAATTGATGGAGAATTACAGTGGTCTAAATATGGTAGAGGGTGGTGGACAGGCTTCATAGAAACGGTTACAGTTTTTAGTCAACAGCATTGTTTTAGTAATTATGTTTGATGAATGTGAGGAATATTAAGCTGCACGCTCTAAAATAATATTATTAATCTTTATTTTAAATTTTGGAAATATCCATATTTTGCACCAGGCCAACTGATCTTATATCTAAATAACTTCAATCAATTAGGGGAGAGGGGCCCATAGTGGAGCACCCTAACATTGTTTTTCTCAAAATCTTACGTGGAAATTTCAAATCACTTCCAATTTTGTACAATAGTTTATTTGACAACGCACGTGCTTCTATATTTCGTTTTAGGGCCACATCATCAATATGATGCCACATCAACATGCTTTTTGTTTAGGTATCCAAAAAAGGCCCAAAAAAAAAGTGAGACCGATAGTGGTGCACTAAGTCATGTTTTATTGGTCCGTTGATGTGGCATCACATGATTTGTCAGTTTGTGTATTTTATGGATAAAAAGTGGTTTGCAATTGGATATTAAGGTGCTTCACTATGAGACCCACTGAGGACTACTTTTATCCCCACTATTGAACCCCGCTCCACTATGAACAGCTCTCCCCTAATTAAAGAAGAATAGTCTCTACCACATCAAAAAGAGGGTGACTAACCACTGGGTATAAAATATAAAATATTTATCTTTATATTTTTATTTAAAGATAATAAATTCGCGTACATTTAAAATATGTGAACAATAGGTCTATAGGATTGGTAAACACGGCAACCTTCATCTCGACTTGGATTATTAGAATGGGACATTGTGAGGGTGTTTTGAAAAAATCATTTTTGGTGCAAGCTATCGGATGATATTATCATGAGTTAAGTTGTGGAAATTAGTAATTTTGTTTTAAGTTATAATGTTTTTTTAAAATTATTAGTATATTTTGAGAATTTTTGAGTTAGTTTAAATTAGTTGAGGTTATAAATAAGAAATTTTATTTCTTGAATGATTTAAAATTTCTCTATTTAAATATATTTAAATTCAATATTTCAAATTAATGATATGAAAAGGAAATATTAATAAACCTTTTGACTTTAGTGTGACTTAATAGAAATATTTATGAAATGAGCTTTATTTTTTAATTGATTTTTCTTATAATAAGAAACATTCTATGTTGTGAAATAATAATTTTAAACCATAAAAGTTTCCAAAATAAAATTATTTTATTATAGTTTTTAATATATTCAAAGAGAAATAAAATGATATTATTTCTTAAAATTTGAATTAATTTCAATTTTAAAGGATGGATTGAACATTTTATTTAGATCTAGATTATTTTTTATAATTTTTTAGACTCATTTTCCTAATAACTTTTATTTATTTTTCTCTTTTCTTTGTCTCTTTCCTGGTTTACCTTTTCTCTTTAATGGACTAACTCTTATTGGTTTCTTTTTTACAAATTATTTCTCATTGTGAGTGAAGTGCACTTGTTCATAAATTATGCTTGCTACTATGTAGAAGCCTTTCTTCTAAAGGCTTCACCTTTACTAATATATAATTGTTCAACTTGTGCTGACTTGCATTTTCATCTGACACCAGTCACTCAATATTATTATAGCTAATGGTGCAAATATCCCCACCTTGATGAACCCCAATACAAATGTGGGCACAATCATATCTCACCTTCTCTAAATTCCTCTAATAGTGGAAATTTTACAAATGTGGGTGCTATCATATTTCACCTTCTCTAAATTTCTCTACTAGTGGAAAGTTTGTACAAAAGTGGGTGTTATCATATCTCACCTTCTCTAAATTTCTCTACTAGTGGAAGTTTCCAAATATTTTCTAGGTTTTCTTTTTACCACTACTAACCATTCATTTTCTATTAGTGTATTAAGTCTATCTTAGGGTAATTACTCCAAGTGGTTTTTCCCGTAGAGTAGTTTTCTCACCCGTTTGATATTTTCACAGCTTTAAAAGCTTGTACAAAATGTAATTTAATCATCTCATATTTTCCCCTCTTTCTGGTGAAATAGCATACTTTGCTTCTCTCATTTTTCTATGAAGGTTTATCCTGCAAATGGTGATCTTGGGCTCCACCTACATGGTATCAAAGCCCACCATTCTGCTCTCCTTCCTGAGAGTTTTCATCAAAGTGTTTGAGATCATTTATTTGCTCGGCATTTGAAAAATTTCAAATTTCAAAATTGCCTTATTTACCTTATTTATTTATGATTTTTCCAATTTTTACTATTGTTGTTGAAATTTGAAATCGATTTACACCTAGGAGGGTTGCAATTAAAGTTTGGAGAAATTCTTTTCTAGTTCAAATGATTTTTTTTATGCTTTCACCGTTCTTTCTAGCAAACCATAGGTGTGAGTTCTTGGTGTTGGAAAAACAAGGACAAAAAATTGAGAGGGGGGGTGAATCAGTTGTCACAAAATATTTAAAATTCTTCGAACTTTACTTAACTTAATCTCAGATCTGATGAAAGATTAAAAACCATAAACAATTAGCACATCAGAGAGACAAAGAACTCCAAGATTTTTACGTGGAAACCATGTTAGGGGAAAAACCACAGTGGATGTTAGTCCACTATATTATACCCTATTAAAAGTATAATGATAAATAAGGGGAATGCACATGCATTTAGGCACACTACCTAGAGCTCACTACTCAAATACAAAAGAGGACTCACTATCCAAAAGGAGTTTGGATTAAGACCATCCAAAATGTGAACTAAGAAAATAGCTTCTACACAAGCTTGATTAGAGTTCTAGTTAAGCACAGAAAAAAATTCTTCACTCTTCACTCAACTTCTTCACACTTCACTCAATCTTCTTCACACTCTACTCTGCAAATGATATTCACACATGCACACATAGGAGCACACAAAGCTTTCTTTAATATTACACTACACTGATTCAACAATCACTCTTATATATCTGTAACATGAGATTACACCAACAACTTGGTCAACCAGGGATATAAAACATATTTTCAATGTCGACCCAAATTTACAAATAAATTTACAATGCAAATCAACCAAGGTCAAACACAACATAGTGGAGACCCAAATTAACAATTCCAACATAAAAAAGACTTCAATTAATTTCACCTCGAAGATCCACAACACGCTATCATCAACATGTCGACCAGGAACATGAAAAATAGAACATATAGAGAAAAATCTTCAACCATGAGCACACGAATCAATGTGGATGTACCACAAAGATAGAGCACAATATAGAAGCATCCAACATCAATAAGAGTTAACAGAGAAACATCCACAACAACAAAAACACATAAACTTCAATCTAGAATACTGATAGAACTCATAGAAATACTGTCAAAGCACAACTTTTCACAACATGATCAAATCTTCACGCGGACCTCTAAAACTTCTAGTGGATGAACTAGATACACTTAGCAGAAAAATATTTAATCCACAAGAACTTATCTTCAACGTACAAAACAAGACACCTTCATGACCTTCACAGTTCCATTGGGAACCTGGAACACTTCTTTTAACAATTTTCTCAATATACTTGGCATATACAACCTTCAATATACCAAATGCTAATAGTGTTGACATCAATGACAACCACATATCAACAACACATCCATAGCATCCAACAATCTCTCCCTTTGGCATTAATGGCAACACATGATGCGAAAAACACCATCAACCCAACTCTCAATCAACATTTACTCCTCCTTAGATTCTGAGTCTTCTTTCCTCAACTCTTCTCAAGATCTTCTACCCATAGGGCTCTTTTCCCTAGATGATTAGTATATTTTCAGATTGCACTTCAACCCCTTTGACATCAATGGCAAAGATAATAATTATCTTTCTACATACAAGCTCTGACCCACATATCTGCACATCTAACTACTCCCCCTGAGTAGAAGCCATGGAAACATCAATCTAGATCAGAATATGATCATGAAATGCACAGATTGATGCAAATTAATGTATCCTTAGTTCATATCAGGAGGGGAAATTACCCATAGCATCCCTCTGAGATACTCAAAAGTATCCTTTGGCAATGGCTTAGTGAAAATATTTTCAATATGCTCTTTGGTAGGCACATACTCCAGTCTGACTTCTTTCTCACTTTCTCCCTCAGAAAGTGAAACTTGATTGATACATGCTCCGTCTTAGAATGTAGCATCATATTCTTAGAAATGTTAATAGCACTTGAGTTATCACAATATATGGCAATAGGTTCATCATATACTACTCTGATATCTTTCAACATTTGTTTCATCCACACCACTCTGGAGTAATCATCAATAATCAACATAAAGTACCTTTCACCATGGAGACTTCTAACTCTAGAGGGACCACATAGGTCAGTATGCACAAGATCTAGTAATCTATTTGAATGATGTTGTTTACTCTGAAACAAAACTCTTGTTTGTTTTCCCATCTGACACTCTTCGCAAATTGTGCTAGCAGGCTTCACTAACTTAGGTAGATCTCTTACTGCTTGAGTGGAACTTATTTTGACTATGTTAAATCAAAATTCACATAGCACAACCTTCTATTGCATAACTAGCTTTCATCTACTTGAGCTATTCAACAACTTTCACTAGTAGCATTCATGTGAAAAATGATACCTTTTGTCTATTTACCTGAAGCAATTATATTTCCAGAGCTTCCAAATATCATGCATCTTCCATCTTTGAACTGAAGATCATAACCCTTTTCCACCATCTGTCCAACACTTAATAGGTTGTGCTTTAAGCCTTCAACATAAAGAACATCAACAGTGTTCTACTTACCTCCAAGATAAATAGATCCTCTACCATGAATCACACAAGCATTGTTATCTCCAAATCTTACAATCCCACCGTCATACTTCTCTAGACTTACAAATTTTATTTTGTCACCAGACATGTGTGATGTGAGCATCCACTGTCAATGACCCACTCATCATTTTCTTCAATTCAGGTTGCAAGAGCTTTCTCAACTGTAGTAGATTCAGTAGCAACAGAACTATTTTCCTTTATAGCAATGAAAACCCAATCATCTTCATTTCCATTATCTTTATCAGACTCATCACCAGTCACTCCTTCAGCAAAATAACATTTCTTTTGGAATCTAGATTTGTAAGGCTTAGATCTAGGAACTCTTTTAAGACACCTTGATGCAAAATGACCTATTTTACTGCAAGAAAAACATTTGATAAGCAACTTTCCTTTATACTTACCTTGTCCTCTACCTTCTTTCTTCACAATCAGTGCTTCGAATTCTTCTGGTTCTCTTTCTTCATCTTCAAGTTGTTTCATTTCTTCCTCATACTTGAATTACTTTCTAGAACTCTCTCCCAAATCATATCTTTGCTTGTTTCTTCTAGATACAGTAGCCTTAAATACAGTTTCAGTCTTAGGAACATAATCACCAAATTCGCTCAACTCAAAGGAAACAATTTTTCCAATCAATGTATCCCATGTCACATTCGTCAATGATTTGGTTTCTTCAATAGCATGATCATTTTCTTTGTAGGAGGGAGGTAATGATCTAAGCATCTTAGCCATAATTTCTTCCTCATCCAGGATACCACTGACACATCTAATTCCCATCACTAGTTCATTTACTCTCTACATAAAAGAAGAAATATTTTCATCTTCACGCATTTTCAGATTATCATATTTACCTTTCAAACTTTGTACCTTAGCCATCTTCACATGTACATCTCATTCATACAAATTTTCTAGCTTTGTCCACATCTCATGAGTTGTCTTTAGACCTAACACATTTTTCATTTATGAATCTATTAGAGCACTCAGTAAAGCTTCCATAGCCTGGACATTATTCTCAGCCTCTTTGACTTCATCAGGAGTGGAAGGACTACTTGAAGGAATAAGATATCTGTTCTTTGTAATTTTCCAGAAAGGTTCACCAATACACTTCAAATGACACTCCATCCTAGCTTTCCACAATGAGTAGTTTGTTCCATCAAATCTAGGACTTTCCTTCTTGTATGATGTCATCTCGGATCACCTCAATCTTTTAAACTTCTTCAGAGGAACCTGATCTGATACTAATTGTTGGAAAAACAAGGAAAAACAAATAAGAGGGGGGAGTGAATTAGTTGTCACAAAATATTTAAACTTCTTCTAACTTTACTTAACTTAATCTCAAATTTTATGAAAGATTAAAAAAACATAAACAATTAGCACATCAAAGAGACAAAGAACACCAAAAATTTTACGTGGAAACCCTGTTAGGGAAAAAACCACAGTGGATGTTAGTCGACAATATTATACCCTGTTAAATTTTTTATGAGAAATAAGGGGAATGCACATGCATTCAGGCACACTGCCTCGGGCTCACTGCTCAAATACAAAAGAGGACTCACTGTCCAAAAGGAGTTTGGATTAAGACCATCCAAAATGTGAACTGATAAAATAGCTTCTACACAAGCCTGATTATAGTTCTAGTTAAGCACAGAAAAACATTCTTCACTCTTCACTCAACTTCTTTACACTTCAGTCAATCTTCTTCACACTCTACTGTGCAAATGATATTCACACTTACACACATAGGAGCACACTGAGCTTTCTTTGAGCTTATACTACACTAATTAAACAATTGCTCTTATATATCAGCAACATGAGATTACACCAACAACTTGGTCGGCCATGGATATAAAACATATTTTCAATGTCAACCCAAATTTACAAATAAATTTTCAATGTGAATCCATCTTAGCGAGGAGGAGAATCTATTGCCCTATTGCCCTATTTGTATAATGAAGTTCTTGTTCCAAACACACCTAGTAGGTATATGTTTTGGAAAGGATTTAGGGCTAGAGTCTATGTAGTTGTTTTTGAGCATATAAATGACAAGGACCTTTTGGATTCACTTTTTCATTTTGAAATCCCTTATGCTCTTTGGACTTACCTTTGAGAATCATTTGGAGATCCTTATACTCTGCCATCTCTCGATGAACCTCCTTCCAATACTAGTGTCTCTTTGTTCTTCAAAGAAGATAAACTATGCTTGTAATCCTTTGGAGGTTGTCGAGACTTCAGATGAGGTTGTGGTTGCTTCAAAGGTTCCTGATTATGTCTCAAAGATAGTTGATCCACCTTCATTGAGTACTTCCATCATTTTTAAACAACAGGATTATGATTGTCTTCCTGATTGGGATTCCTATTTATCGAACATTGGTTCCTTGTTTGTGGGGTCTCACATTTTAGATTTGGAGGACACACTTGAGGGGTTATCTCTCCTCTTTGATGACAGTTATTGCATAACTATTGTCAAACCATCTATGTCTTTAGATATTGTTCAACATCAATTTCGAGTGGTACCTTTTTTTTCACCTTTTATTGTGATTGGGCACATGTTCCTAATTGGTTTGTGGCATCATCTTCCAAGGTCTTGGTGACACATGAGAAGATTCTAGAGACATCATCATCCATCTTCATGCTTCCTTCTTTCAATTCCTATCTAGAATGAGAAGCATAACTACATTTGTACTTGGTTTTGTTTCTTCCAAAAGGGAGAAGTTGTTTGTCGACATTGGATTATGTTTTGTCTTCAGGAACTTACCATTTTTTAGGTGATTACACATTATGGGGGACCTATATAGTCTCTCTCTTTCCCTCTTCTGGGGGGCTATTGATTGTTGTATATATGTGATGTATGTAGTCCTTAGCGGGTGTGATTGAGTACTCTATCCATGCATCATTTTTTATTTTCTTTTCTCTCTTTTGGAGGGGGATTTTTTCCCATAGGGTTTTTCTCCTTTTCTCTAGTTGTGAGAGATTGCATTGTTAATGGATACCTAAAATGGTTGTGTAGCCAAGACCAATATTGCATTTTTTATTTTTTGCATCTTCATTCTCCCTAAGTTTTCACTTAAGGGGGCGTGTTAGTGTATTAAGTTTATATTCTGATACCAATATGTCTCTTTGGTATTCAGAGAAGATAAACCATGCTTGTGATCCTTTGGAGGTTTTTGAGACTTCAGATAAGGTTGTGGTTGCTTCATAGGTTCCTAATTATTTTTAGAGATAGTTGATACACCTTCATTGACTACTTCCATCATTCGTGAACAACAAGATTATGATTGTCTTCCTCATTCGGATTCCTATTTGTCAGAAAATGGTTCCTTTTTTTTGGAGTCTCAAATTTCAGATTTGGAGGACACATTTGAAGGGTTATCTCTCCTATTTGATGATAGTTATTGCCCAACTATTTCCAAACCATCTCTGTCTTTGGATATTGTTTAGCATTAGTTTCCAATGGTACCTCTTTTTTCACCTTCTATTCTGATTGGGCATGTTCCTGATTGGTTTGTGGCATCATCTTCCAAGGTCTTGGTGACACATGAGAAAATTCCAGAGACATCATCATCCATCTTCATGCTTCCTTCTTTCAATTCCTATCCAGAATGGGAAGCATACCTAAATTTGTACTTGGTTTTGTTTCTTCCAAAAGGGAGACAAGTTATTTGTCGACATCAAGGATTATGTTTTTTCTTCATAAAATTAATATTTTTGTAGGTGATTACACATTGTGGGGGGGCTATATGGGTAAGTGCAAAAAGATTGGGGGCCAAAAAGGGGGCTTAAGTGGCCACTCTTTTTCTAAAATCAGGAAATATTGACCTTGGACGTGAAATTGAGGATAGTTACATTCAAAAATTTGAGATGCAATAACAACAAGGATCAAAGTGCTCTGAGTCTACTTTCTAAGCTACTAATTTATTTTGAAAATGGTTGAGATTAAGGGGTTCAAAAGACAGACGTACAAAAATTGGTGATGTTTTTGGTCAAAAAAACATAACATAGCAACTTTTTTACATCCCTAGCATGGTGAATTTTTTTTAGTATTTTAAAAATAACTCCAGTGAGAAAATAGCTAACAATATGTAGTTGATGCACAATTTTTTAATGAATATTTGATTTTTTTACTAATTTTCTAAGTGGAAACTTCCTGAAAAATAGAATTTTGGTCATACTACCCCTACAAATTTTGGAAACTAATTGATTTTTTATTTTCTTTTAATTTGTAGAATGGAGTCTAGTTTCTAAAAATGTAATTTATTTGAAATTTTGATGAACAGTTAATTTATAATGAAAAAAACACCAAACATTTCTTTTTTTCCAAAAAAGAGACACACAAACAAAATAAATGATAGATGAAAGGCTTAATATTGTCAAAAAGTGAAAAAATTACATCGTTGGATAGCTAAGAGAGAACCTAACATTACCCAGGTTTTAGATTTGTTCGACATTCAAACACGTGCAATCCTGACAGTGAGCACGAACCCGATTATGTGAAATATTGTAGAATTTGCAAAAAACACGTTTCTTGTCATTAGGGAGGCCCTCCAAGCCTTTGGGTTGGTATTCCAAGGAAAATACCAAGCATAAGCCTTGGGGATTCCCAAAGCAAGACATAACACATGTGAATTATATCTTACTTTTGACATGGTTTTTTGCATTTGCACAGGACATGTCTAGCAAGACATAACACAAGCGCAGTATAACACACTCATGTTATGTCTTTATTTAAGTTAAATGGTACTCTAGTGAATGTATGTTTATATATTTAGGTATGTGCAAGATCATGATAGGCCAAAAAGTGGTGATATGATGGGTATGTGTAGCGTATGTGGCTGACGACTTTTTTTTTACCCAAAATTGATGAAACAAAAAAGGTTTTCAAAGGAGATTCTCAGCTTTCCACCAATATAAATTATGCTTTACTTTGAATTTAATAAATAATTATTATTCATTTTCTATTTGAATTATGACTAAAGTCCTGATTGATAGGCTGATTGAAAAACATATATAGCTTTCAAACGGTATCACATTTTTTGAATCTGAAATAGGTGTCACATTCTATGCTTTGCATCTGTATGATTGAAAAAAAAAGAATTTCATGAATTTTTGACCAAGCTAAGGTGGTCAGACATACGAGTTTTTATATTTTTTAACAGTTATAATAAAAAATTCATAATTAATTATTTACTTGGAAAAAAATTGCAAAAAAGAAATGTATCACATCGGGACATGAGTCCTCTACTTATATCTAAAATCTTATAAAAAAATATTATCATTTTATTGTGGTTAGGGTGGTCAGACAGAAACCTACTTCTTATTTTTCCACTGAAATTTAAGTACTATTGCATTGAAATTTCAAATTTTCATCAAATAGATTTTTTTTTTAAAATAAACCTAGTAGTTTAGAAACTAAATTCAATTTGCTACAAATTCTATTCTTACATATTTTTGAAATAATATAGATAACTTATTCAAATTTTTACGTCAAGTTGCCTAACTCTAGTTTTTCTTAATTTTTCACCACTTAAGGGCCTGTTTTTTCCATGATGATCCTACACATACCCATTTGCATGTTTGTATGTACATGTATTCTTGTATGTCATGTATGTATGTATCTATGCCTGTATGTATGTATGTATCAATGCATGTATATTGTGTGTATGTAAGATTGTATCTACATATGTACATGCATGCTTGTATGGATGTATTATTGTATCATTACATATGTATTATGCTTGTATGTATGTAAGTATGTATGTATTTATGTATGTCTTTAGAGGGGGGATAATTTTAAGAGAGGGAGAGAGAGAGTTATATAGGTACATAGGTGGGAGGGAGAGAGAGAGGTAGTGAGAGAGAGTCTTGAGAGAGGGAGAGAGGGTGGAAGGGATATTCTAAGAGAGAGGGAGTGGGTGAGAATGGGTTAGAGTGAGAGGGACTTGGTTAGGTAGGGTGGGAGAGAGAGAGAGGGTGGGAGATAAAGAATTAAGAGAGGGAGAGAGAGAGAGGGGGGAGGAGAGAGAGAGAGGTATAGAAAGAGAGTTATATGTAGGTAGGGTGACAAAGGGGGAGACTTGAGAGTGTGAGGTGGGTGAGAGGGAGAGACTTGAAAGATAGGTAGTGAGAGGGAGTGCGAGAGAGAGGGAGTGGGAGAGAGGGAGAGGGTGTGGGAGGGAGTGACCTAAGAGAGGGAGAGATAGAGGGGGGTGGAGTGAGAGGGACTTATCTAGGTAGGGTGGGAGGGATAGATATAGAGAGTGGGGAGAGAGAGAGAGAGTTACCTAGGTATGGTGCCAAAGGGAGAGACCTAAGAGAGAGAGAGAGAGGGTGGGAGGGAGAGACTTGAGAGAGAGGGAGAGAGAGAGGGTGGTAGGGATTGATTAAGTGAGAGGTACATATAAAGACAAAGAGAGTAGGAGAGAGGGAGGGAGAGAGAGGTGAGACATATAGATAGAGAGAAAGGGATAGGGGTTGAGGGTATAGGGTTAAGGGATTAGGGTGGAGCACAAATATGGTTGATGGTTTAAGGTATTAGGGTTTAAGGGTTGAGGGTTGAGGGTAGAGGGTAGAAGGTTTAAGGGTTTAGGGTTAAATGGTTTAGGGTTGAGGGTAGAGAGTTTAGGGTATAGGCTTGAGGGTATATGGTTGAAGGATTAGGTTGAGGGTCCAATGTAAAGGGTAGAGGGTATAGGGGTTGAGGGTTGAGACATTAAGGGTTGAGAGTTTAATGCATATGGTGGAGGGTAGAGGGTTTAAGGGTTTAAGGTTTAAGAGTTGACGGTTGAGGGTTTAAGGTTGAGGGTAGAGGATTGAGGGATTATGGTTGAGGTTCCAATGTATAGGAAGAGGGTATAGCGGTTGAGGGATTAGGGTTTAAGTGTTTAAGGGTTGAGAGTAGAGGGTTGAGGGTTGAGGGTTGAGGGTTGAGGGTTTAAGGGTTGAGGGATTATGGGTTGAGGGTTTAGGGATTAGGTTATAGATTTTTCTTGGGTTTAAAGGTTTAAGGGTTGAGGGATTAAGGTTAGGGGATTAGGGTTAAGGGTAGAGGGTAGACAGTTTAACGGTTTAGGGTTTAAGGGTTCAAGGTTTAGGGTTCAGGGTTAGGGTTGAGTATTTAAGGGTTTAAGGGTTGATGGTTTAGGGTTGAGGGATTAGGGTAGAGAGGGAGGGATGGATGGATAGAGAGATGGAGGGAGAAGTGAGATAGAGAGAAGGAGAGAAGAGGAGGGAGTGACAAAGATATATGAGGGTAGAGGGTTGACAACCTATAGGGTTGAGGGTATAGGGTTGAGGGTACATATGGTTGAAGGATTAGAGTTGAGGGTATCAGGGTTGAGCGTTTAGGGTTTGAGGGTTGAGGATTGAGGGATTAAGGGTTAAGGGTTGAGAATTGAAGGTTGAGGGTTTAATGTATAGGGTAGAGGGTATAGGATAGAGGGTTTAAGTGTTGAGGGTTGAAGGTTGAGGGTAGAGGATTGAAGGTATAGGGTTGGGGGATTAGGGTTGAGGGTCCATTGTATAGGGTAGATGGTATAGGGTTGAGGGTACATATGGTTGAAGGATTAGGGTTGAGGGTCCAATGTATAGGAGTTGAGGGTATCGAGGTTGAGGTTTAGGGTTTGAGGGTGTAGGATTGAGGGATTAAGGGTTGAGGGTTGAGAATTGAGGGTCGAGGTTTAATGTATAGGGTAGAGGTGGTAGAGGGTAGAGGTTTTAGGGTTTAAGGGTTGAGGTTTAGGGTTTAGGGTTGATGGTAGAGGATTGAGGGTATAGGGTTGGGGGATTAGGGTTGAGAGCCCAATGTATAGGAGTAGAGGGTATAGGGGTGAGGGATTGGGGTTTAAGGGTTGAGGTTTGAGGGTTGAGGGATTAAGGGTCAAGAGGGTTGAGGGATTATGGTAGATAGTTTACTAAGTGGGTTTAAGGGTTTAGGGTTGAGGTATTAGGGTTGAGAGTAGACAGGATTGGGTTGAGGGTAGAGGGTAGAGGGTTTAAGGATTTAGGGTTTAAGGGTTGAGGGTTTACGGTTTAGGGTTTAGGTTTGAGTATTTAAGGTTTTAAGGGTTGATGGTAGAGGGTTAAGGGTAGAGGGGAGAGAGATAGGAGTGAGTGAGAGAGAGAGACTTGAGAGAGGGAGAGGGGGTAGGAGGGAAATAATTGAGAGAGAGAGAGAGGGAGGGAGTGGGAGAGATATAGGGGGTAGAGGGTAGAGGGTGGATGATTTAAGGGTCAAGGGTAGAGGGTAGAGGGTTAATGGTAGATGGGAGAGAGATAGAAGGATTGGATGAGTGAGAGAGACTTGAGAGAGGGAGAGGAGGTAGGAGGGAGAGACTTGAGAGAGAGAGAGGGAGGGAGTGGGAGAGAGATAGAGGGTATAGGGTAGGCCATAAAGGCCCACCAAAGAAAAAATAAAAACCATGTGGATCCCAAAGAAAAAAGATGCAATGCCTTCAAATGAGAAATATGTAACAACATCCAAATTTTCTATTCTAATAGCTAATCATGCACACCCTCCATCTCCTAAATCTATTTTGGGTCCTTATGTCCCAAAATTCACTATCCCATCTCCTCCATTATCCCCACATTCTTCATCCATTAATCCTCCCATCCTTTCACATCCACCACTATATGTGCCAATGTTGTCCTAAACTCATTACCCCATCACACACCTACCCCATCATTCCATCCATACACTTTCCAAGATTCCATCCATTATCCCACATATCTCCCACATCAAATCCCTTTAATCCATTCTCTTGCATAATACATTTATCCTAATAAGGTTGTACCAACATCCAATAGTAATTCCACACATGGGCTCTTAATACCTCATATGGAACTTGATGCTTGAGTCCTTCATCTATCTCCTTGTCAGGTACCTTCTAAATCCACTTATCCATATCCCTATCCTCGTCCAATTGCATTTGCATACTATCCAAAAATTTAAAAAATCCAAAAAATATAAAAACAAAAAACAAAATAAAATAGTAAAGAGAAATAATTTGTCCAATGGTGAAAACTTGGCAAACAAGTGCCTTGGATAAGTACCATGATGAAAACCTAGAAAATAGGAATCATGTGTAAATCCACCATCTAGATTACTTCCACACTTGGGGGCAACTACATCCCCTTCACCCATCTCCTCCATCCCACTTATCTTACACATTTTTCTTGTCATATCCCATTTATCCCAATCCCTCCATCCTCCTTGTGATCTTGCTATAGATAGGGGAAAATATATATATATATTCCCCTCACCTATACACTATCCTAATCCTTATCCACATCCATCTACCTTTCCTTTCCACCCATCATGCTACCATCAATCTCCCTTACTTATCCATGCATCCTATCCATATTCATCCAAACAATCCCTTCTATCTCCCCATCCTTATCTTCCTATCCATCCATCATGGCATCCCTTCCATCTCCCAATCCTTATCTTCCCATCTATCAAAACAATCCCTTCCATCCTCCTATCCATCCAAACAATCCCTTCAATCTCCCCATCCTTATCTTCATATCCATCCATCATGGCATCCCTTCCATCTCCCCATCCTTATCTTCCCATCTGTCCAAACAATCCCTTCCATCTTCCTATTCATCCAAAAAATCCCTTCCATATCCCCCTCCTTATCTTGCTATCCATCCATCATGGCATCCCTTCCATCTCCCCATCCTTATCTTCCCATCCATCCAAACAATCCCTTCCATCTTCCTATCCATCTAGTAACCTTTTCCATTTCCCCATCCTTATCTTCCCATCCATCCAAACAATCCTTCCTATCTTCCTATCCATCCAGTAACCTTTTACATCTCCCTATCCTTATCTTCCAATCCATCCATCATGGCATCCCTTCCATCTCCCCATCTTTATCTTCCCATCCATCCAAACAATCCCTTCAATCTTCCTATCCATCCAGTAACCTTTTCCACCTCCCCATCCTTATCTTCCTATCCATCCATCATGGCATCCCTTCCATATCCCCATTCTTATCTTCCCATCCATCCAAAAAATCCCTTCCATCTCCCCCTCCTTGTCTTCCTATCCATCCAGTAACCTTTTCATCATCCAAATCTATATCCCTTTATTCATCCATCCTAGCATCTTTCCATCTTCTTATCTTTATCTTTCCATTCCTTCATCTTTATACTCGCTTATCTCATAATCCCTTGTCATTGGTATCTAGTTATAGGCTTCCCCCCATGCAACCCAATGCCATCGATCTCATCGTCATCACTCTCACTTCTTTCACATCTTTCCAATCTTGTATCACTTTTCATCACTCATTTATCCATCATATCATCCTCCCAATTCATCTTTTGACGATTTGGATAGCTATCCCATTCTTGACCTACATGTGATCACCATCATCCTATCTTATCCACCAAGTCTATATTGTCTCATTGTATCACTTTCATCATTGTATCCACTTATGATGGTTATATCATCATCCTTTATCCATGGTCGATCATCGGCCTTTTGTCGAACTACGTTGCCCCTGCACTTTCAAGTAGGCAAGGTTGATTGTTTGATCTGCCCTCAAGGCTTTGTCTGTCTGGTCCTTGTCATCCATCATCGGTCTCCATTGTCCTCTTTCCAATTTTATCCATGGTCTTTTATTGAACTACAAGGGCTCTATGCTTTTATGTAGGCAAGGCTAATCTTTGATCGGCCCCTGAGCCCCTAGGTCTTTAGGATGTTTCTATCCTGTGTCTTGTGTCATGTCATCAAGTTTCTCCCTATCTAGTTGATTCTTAACAAACAAGATCCACTAGGATCATTAGCTTTTGTTTATCATTTGAGCCTCCTGTCATACCTTGTCGGGGTTGCCTTGATCTATCATATCATAGTGTGCTTTGACTGGTAAACATAGGGGCATATCTTGATCTTTTTGTTTGTTGTTATCTGCTTGGTTGTCCCACGTAGTACCCACTGAGATCCCTGCAGTCCTGTGTTACATTGGGGCATCCTTTGTGCTTGTGGTTATCTAAATGTCTATCCTGACCAAAGTCATCATGACTTTGGGGTGTTGGGATAGCCACCATGTTTGTTGTGTCAGTCCCATACACGTGATACAAAGTCACCTCGGTTCTTCATACCTTGGTGCATAGTAACTCATGGTATATCAAATTAAGTTCTCATAACATGGTAGCATAATGCATAACAATTAACCTACTTGATTTGGTTACTATTCATTTATCCTTCATCACTCACCTCATCTATCTATCCCATCTATTTTCATCCCTCAACTAGCTTCATCCTCTCTTCAATCTTAGGATAATATAGATTGGTTATTCTAAGCATCTTTTGTTCCATCCTCATCATTTCATCCTCTCTTCAATCTTAGGATAATATATATTGGATATTCTAAGCATCTTTTCCTTCATCATTTTCATTCGTTTTAACCATCTCACATCTCCATCCAATCCTAATCCATTCAAGCTAACACAAATCATCTAATCACATCCTTAGTCTTTTTCCCAACCTTGCTACAAGTCTTGATCCAATCATCATCATTGTCATCATCATCGAGATGTATCCTTCACTATCCTTTGGTGTTTTTTTTGGATGTATCCTTCCCTCATCAACAACACTTTCATCATCATTATCGAGATGTATCCTTCCCTCATCGACAACACTTTCATCATCATCATCATTGGGATGTATCCTTTCCTCATCAATAACACTTTCATCATCATCATAGGGATGTATCCTTCCCTATCCTCATGTTGTTTTGGGATATATCATTCCCTCCTCAACAACACTTCATCCCTCATCAACCCATTTTGGCTTGTATCCTCACTGGGGTAACATCTCATTTCTCCTTGAATCCATTTGTGCTTCCTTTCTCCGCATCTCCTCTTCCCCATCTCCTATCACTTATCCTCCTCTCTATCCATCATTTTGCATCATCTTCCTCGTCTACTCTTTCATCATCTCATCCCTTTCGAGAGCACACCCGTGTTCTCTTGAACCCACATGTCCTCTCGAGGGGGAATCCTCAATCCCTAATCTTCATCCTCACTCCTATCATCCTTCTTCCTAGTCACTCCTTTGATGACAGGGGCATCTTTCCTAATCTAACCATCTTCTTCTTGGTGCTATCTTTTAATCTTCTTTGAAATGATGCTACTTTGTAACACCATCTCAAAGAGGGGAAAAATGTAAACATCTAAATTTTACCACTTACATTTGGTCAAATTTATGCTTTTTCATCTAAATATCCCCTTATTTACATTAATTAAGTAATATTACTATTATTTAATTAATACCCCTAAAGTCCTCTAAATCCCTAAGATATTTAACTAAATAATTAAATACTTTTCTTACTTATCCTACCTTACCCCTTCTATCCCATAAATTAAATAAATAAATTCTATTTATTTAATTTACTCCCTCAAGTGTCACATCCTCCATCACTTTTACTTAATCCTAATCCACCTCATAATCCCATCATTAGGGACATGCACATGTCTAATCCATGATTAGGATGTGTCACATCCTCCAACTTTTCCAAGGTGGCTCCAAATCTTCATTAGCCACTAACTATCCTCTAATCATTGATTAGCTGGTCTAATCAATCCCCCTTAGTCAAATCTCCCCATCTCCCAAGGAATTTTTAATTCCTTTTTATATTCCCAATGTCCTTTTGAGGAATATTGAATTCCTCTCCCCATCTCCCAAGGAATTTTTAATTCCTTTTTATCTTTCCAATGTCCTTTTGAGGAATTTTTAATTCCTCTCTCATCTCCCAAGGAATATTAAATTCCTTTTCACTCTCCCAAGGAATATTAAATTCCTTTTATCATCCCCATGCACATTAAAAATAAATTTTTAATTCCTTTATTCAACTCTTCATCTCAACCCTTGATCTTTTTCCCTCTTTCAATCTTCACCGTCCATTTGAATCTCCCTTGGCTAAATGACTAACACTTAGCTATTTTTGCAACCCTAGCTATTCTAGCCATTCTAACCATCTCATGCACATTCAAGATATCTCTCCTTCTTGCATTCTTCACAATCTCTTCTCCAAAAACCCTAATCCTAAGCACTCATCATCTCCATCTTTCAAGCTACCCATGTTGCATCCATATCCAAAACCCTTCATCCTTGCATCCAAATTAAGCTACAACAAGCCATTATGCTGCCGAAATAGATCTAGGAGCACACAAGAAATCAAATCTAAAGGTCCAACCAAATAATTGACTTGGGCAAGGTAAAATTTGTGTTTCATCTTTGTTTTGTTCAAGTTTAACTAGGATAATCTTGAGGTGTTGTATTGTGTTCTTCTCCTTTTGCATTTCATTTGTTTTGCATCATTTTAGGGTTAGAAAACATGCTACACACATGGGGCACCATTTTCCTCATGCGGTTTTCTCCATGGCAGGATTCATCCTTCATCTCACCATTTCAAAATGACACTCATACGCGGCACACCCACATCATCCACCCGCATTTTTCTTTTTCCTCATAGTCATTTTCACAGTCAATAATGTCAAAATCCTAGATGATCATTTCAATGGCTTGATTTCTTCTTACCTCCCCGCACCAACTCTTCCATCTCGCTCCTTGTAGACCTCCACTCAATGGAGGTCATCATTCGCTTAGCTATTTAAAAACAACATCCATATAATGGCCCTCTGCATTCTTTCATCTGCACTCTTCCTCCCACATGGTGTCACTATTGCGGCCATCTGTATTCACTATTCCACACACACTTTCAAGGATAGGGCCATCACCTCTTCCATTGGTGTTGAACTATAGAGGAGACCATTTGGGTCATGCAATATTTCGATGGCTAATCACCAAAGGGGCAATCACGATATGTACCATAATGTGTTCGAATGAAATAATCAGTTTTCAAAAAGAATTTAAGTTTTTCTATGGGGACAATGATGCGGATCTTCGTTAGTAGTCGGTCGTTATTATTATGCCATTACCATCATGGCTTCTCCATAGTCGGCATGTCGACTCTAACTTCCATGTCACTACATCCAAGCATAGTATCAGGGTGACTGCGTAGTAATTGTGAATGTGGAATCTTAAGTTAATGTTGATTATTTGGGAGGGGCAACATCGTGCACTAAAGCTTTTCACTCTAGTTGCCTTCCCTTTACACATTAAAGAAAATTACATTCTAGAATAGCACCGACGACAGTCATCTGTGTGGAAGCTGAAATACGGGCCTCCACCTATCTCTCTCCATTCTCTTGACAACTTTCATCGACCGGCTTCCAACATTTAACCATCCGTAGACTTTGGAATAGGTTGGCCCATCTGCAGAACACACATGTTGTTTCTCCATAGAACTTGACTCCATTGACTTAAAATTGGAAGTGCCACATTCCTCATGGGCTTCCTTAGAGATCCAATGACTAGAGAAGTATTAAAGAAATGGTGTTCTGGTATAAAGCTCGAAGTAGTTCACAGTTAAACACATGGAGCCTATCAGAATCTTAGTCGTGCATCTATTTGTATGGGGGTGCATCATAGGAAGAGTTTGATGAATCTTGGATTACACTTATGAGGAGAAGAATTGAAATCATAATAAAATTGTGCTATTATCCTCAAGGGATGGTATAATGTGAAGATCATTCGCTGGCTTGTAACATGGACAATGGAGTTAAGTTTGTGGGGGTTCATTGCGTCCCTCCTTGCAAGATTTTACCACACCTTTGTTGTTTCTCAATGACTAACTCATACGGCATCCCTACATAATATCCGCTTCATCAAGGCAAGGCTTGCCCACTCAATTTCTATGAAATTTTTGTGAAATGGTGATAAATGTAGACTCCTTCAAAGAGACCAGCTCTTGCCCCAGGTTGGGAATGATGAGTGATAAGGCAGGGCATAATTGGAGGGTGTGATCGACTTAGTCCTATCCCTTCTAGGACTCACTGGTATAGTGGCATTTTGAGAGGTCTTCGACCCATCACTCGATTATCTGTGACTTTTGAGTAATCGAATACTGAAGAAAGGTGGTAGCTCAAGAAATCATAAACATAACATTCACTTTCTCCTCCACATGGTGGCTATTGTTGGTAGCTTTTAGATTGTTCACACAATTAGATCTATAAATGGCATAAATTATTGTGACCAAGAAGAATGGATTCAACTTCAACCTGCTGAGAGCAATAGCTATGTGGTGGTATAGGAATTTAGTTTGCTTATTCATAGTGATAAGAATCTATCTCCCCAAATTTCTTGAGTATGCAATAAATAAAAAGGCTAATAACAAAGAATGTGGAAGTGACATACAACCTTTAGCAATAAGGAAATCCCTCAATCTTAGTTCTTTTGGTGAGGGCAAGATGAAATTTGGTGAGGCAATCGCCAAGGGAACGAGCTTGTTCATGACTTTGCAGCTAAACCATCGGCGATGGTTAACCTAAAGCTTAGGAGTGGCTAGCGCGCGGCCACAAGGAATTTGAAATGGGTCAATGTTCATCGAGAAAGGTTGAAATTATATTAAAATAGAGGATGGATTTGGGTATCAAAGGGTGAAATGGTGCATACACTTCGCTATTTTTTTTAAAGACATTCTTATCATAGCTCCCCACAGGCATTTATCCACGCACTTGGCCCCACATTTTCTCTGACAGAGGCTATCCTTGTGGGGTCCGCATTCTACCTCACCAGCTCAATGATAATAGTATGGAATGAGTGGATCGAGAATATTGCTACCAACTGAATAACAAGCTAATGTGACATGACTATATATCTCTCGCATATCAATTAGTATACCAAGGTTGTTGGCACCCACAACCTTTAAAATGGGAGGAGATGTTCTTTCAAAAGCATAGGGATAAAAATATCAAGATTTGTTGATCGGTGGAGGAAAGAGCTTGGGAAACCAACGGCGCAAGTTCTAAGTTAAGTGTTTAATTCACAAATGATGGTTGTCAAATTTGAAGCATGATGATTTAATTTCATAATGTCAGGGTGATCAAAGGTGTTTAATTGGTGGAAGCCCACGAGGCCTCGAAATATAAATTATTATGAGAAGTTGGCAAGGTTGTGATGGTCTCTTTTTCATGTCAGTTCTACCTCTTCAACAGTCGTCTATCCTCTTGTTGTTAATATTGCGGCTTCACGATAACATCTTCCCACAAACCATCACCCACACATTCCACTCAACATATCCTTTGGCAGAAACATAGCTTGTGGAGTCTATTGCTTGTGCACCCATCAAAGAGGTGTCTTCCATTATGGCATCTTTGCATTCACCCTCCACACTCGTTCCTCTATGAACAACTACTTTAAGCGGCTATTGTACTATTCAATTTCCCTCTGAACTCCCTCATCCTTGTATACTACTCGAATGAGGTGACTCAAAGAAAGTTGAGGATCGACTAGCTACTAGAAACTTCGATTTACCTCTATTGTTTGTCCTCCATAGATCTCTATGAAGTCATGACTTCCACCATAGAGATTCCAATAAAGAGCTTGTGAAACTCCTCATTAAGTATCCTGCTTAGATGAAAATGGCCTCCCACAATAAACCTCCATGTGTCAAGCACAAGAAAATGAGATTACAATAAATATTATGAACTTTAGGTGGCGCGGAAAGGAGAGGAGATATGTATGTTTGAGCTTGTTAACGCAGTGCTTAAGGTTTGAGCGAAGATGCTTAAGGGATGACCTGTGAAAAGGTGAAAGCACACAAGAAATCAAGCTTCATAATGATTATATGCAGTATGAAAAATAGCAAAGTGACAATGAGGGCTTGGTGAAGGGTGGTCAGTTTTCTTCTTCCCTTCATTTGTGATACTCAAGAGCCCACACCCTTACATTCACGCATTGATAAAGGCAGTGATCTACATACACAAACTCTTCGAATTAAGATCGACATATTTTTGCTCAAAGTCACATTTGGAATAGGATGATATGATTGATGATTGAATTATGCAGGGCTGTTATATGACATCTTCACACTCTTCGGGTAGAATGCCATTGATGATGACTTTTTAAGTAGAGATTGAGGAAAGAATTTTGGCAACACGATTAAGGTATTTATGGACATAGCGTGGGAAGATTAAATGGAGTTATTTGACCATGGAAAAGGGAGGGAAATTATCGGTTTGTGCATTTTATTCATTGTGAATATCGTGATGTGGGTAGGATAGCTATGGGATCTACCAGGCTACTTTTCATTACAATCACGACCTACCTATGGCCTCTCCCCACTTGTGGTTACTAGCTGCAGACTACAAGCATGCAGGCGTCGTAGACCTCTTGGCCACCATCTTCATGGCATTATACTCACGACCACAATAGTCGGCGCCTCTGCATATTCCTTCTGCAACGACATCGAGATGTGTGGAACCCGCACCCCGCTCCTCTTAGGAAACAAAGGATCATCATGTAGGTTGAACGATGGCAATGAAAAATTAACTGAAGTGCTAGTAAGGATGGAAGGACCTCTTAATGTCATGGGGTATCAGTCAAGGATAAATATCTTAAATAGCAACCCGATACCAGATTTCTTTGATGAACAATGGGTGGAGCCACTATTTTATAACTAAATAAGCTGAAGTATGGTTTCCTGCATGCAAGCAATTCACATGAATAAAAATGCAAGAACAAAGAAGACAAATGTTGCACCACCAAAGAGGAAACATAATGCAAGAGCGAAGGAGTTCAAACCATTTCATGAATTTTTTATTTTGCAGGTATGGCTATACGGGGCTCTGTTCATCCACCCTCATTCTTTCCTAGTACTGACCTACTCAACATCCAACGCCCTTGCATTCTAAGGTTATATTTATAATTATGTTGAAAATTCGACCTATAAAGTTTTAGAGATCAGAAATGTTCTCTCTAGATATCACATCACCCTTTAAGGGATCACTATCAATAATTGGGCCTGACTACATCAAGGTGTTCATCACTAGGCTTGTTGGTAGAAAATGAGAATGTTCTAATATGTGATTCAAATGCTTTAAAATCTCCCTTTTAATAGATCTTTATCCAAATATTATTATTACTATCAACAATGTTGTTATTATCGCCTAAATCATGATATAATAAGTATTGGTATACACCTTGTTCTCTTTTGAAGTAGTTTGAATGTGTGGGTGTTAAAGGTATGAAATTGAAGGGTGGATTGGAGCTTTGATATATGATGAGGGAATTTCCTAGTTGGTTTCACGCAAAGCCTACAAAGGGGGAAGGTGTCCATAAAAGGGACCTGCATAAGAAGCTATAGCTAGCTTATAGACGAAGTCATACCTCAAGAGGAGAATAGATTTCAAACCATCAAGGACCCATATGTAACATTGTGAGGACCTTGTATAAACTATCAAGTATTCCAATGGAGATCTAGAGATTTCAAAATGGTGTTGCAAAAAAATTAATCATAAATGTTAGCTTATGAACCTGTGCTAGATGAGAGGGCAGCTAAAATAATAACTTTAGGGAGGTAATTTCAAGAGGGAGTTGTTTCATCCTTTCACTAAATGATCATTATCTACTAGGATCTGTCCACCAAGATCAGGGGCAACATGTCTTCTCTTTGACAACACAAATATGCAAGAAGGTTCATTTAATAAGATGAAGAAACATTGTAAATACATCAACAAGAAGGCAAATGTTAACTATTTTCAACTACAGCAAGGAAGGCAGCCACTACATGGAAAAATTGCTACAGTGTCAGGGTCACTAAAAGACAAAATAGGGAAAAAGACAAAACTATATTTTATATTGCTATATATTGGGGGTAGGTGAAACCCTAACTTGTATTGAATATGGGCCACACAATGTAAATTGATCTTGGGAATTCATCCTCCTTTTGGAAAACTATAAATAGGGGCTTTCTCCTCATTTGTAAGTGTTGGTGAATTGGTTTAAAAGGCATTTTGCAACAATAGAAAGAAGCATTGCATGAATTTGGGTGTTTCTTTTGAGTTTGTTCATTATGCATGCATGATTCAACCTCCATGTTAGATTTAGCTTGTAGTTTCTTGAATGGCTTTGATAATGGTTATTGTTATAGTATTTGATGGAATCCTAGCTCACACTTTTGGCACTTGTTGATGACAAATCATTGTGTAAAGTTACTTTGGTCTTGTTTAATTCATTTTTGCAACTTAGTTCAATTGTATGTTCATGAAGTGAATGCAAAATCTGAAAATCTGCAAACCTTAGGAGATTGCACTGGTTTTTTGTAGTTGTAGATTCTCTTGGTCAAGCAAGACTTAGTTTATGGGAATCTCTCTATTGTAGCATCCTCCATTGTTACTATACATTCATAGCTTAGATTTGGAACATCCCTCTCAACCCTTTCTCTTTTGCTATTTATTTTAGTCCTTTGTTAGAGTAGGATTCCAAGCACCATCATAGTGTCAAACTTAGTCATTGAGGTGAGTTTCAGCTTGCTATTTTGAGCAGGAAACCATTGTTCAGTCATTTCCAACATCCTTGAAACTCCATTTGTAGACCCAACTTCCCATGTTTTGTAAACCATAAAGACCACCTTATGATTACCAAAAAATCACATCAACCAACTAAATTATTCCAAACCATTGTTCAGTCATTTTCAACATCCTTGAAACTCCATTTGCAGACCCAACTTCCCATGTTTTGTAAACCATAAAGGCCACCTTGTGATTACCAACAAATCACATCAACCAACTAAATTATTCCAAGAACTATCATGACCTGACACCCGAGAGACCTTGGAGTAATTTTTGCAACTTGTTTTTAGGAAGTTGTCTTTCAAGAGAGGTATTGTACTTGTGTGTTTCCTAAGTTGAGAAGTGCAAAAACACCCATCAACAAAACTAGCGCTATAAGGAGGGAATGGTTGTGCACAAGGATGCAAAGTTGGAAGTTTAAAAGCACTTTCAAGTAAAAATCTAAGATAGAGAAGATCTTATCATATGCTGGAATTTTTAAAATTAGAAATTTGAAGGAAAAACATGAGTTGAGATAAAATGGAGCAACAACTTCAAATCAACATCACACAGTTGCCTGCAGATTTGAACAAACGATTGAGGAAGCCATTGCAGCAATTTGCATTGACAGACAAGTGAAGAATTGATGGTACTTGCAGGCACAATGAATTGGAATTGTATATAAAAAATTTGGATAAAATAAAAATGATGAAACAATAACATGCATTACCTAATCCAAATCTTCAATACCTCAAAGAGACACAATGATCAATGAATTATTCCTTTGACTTGATATGCTGGTTGCTCAATTCAGCAGCATAACATTAAGATGGAGATGATAGATGAATCATTCAAGAATGATTTTGGTAGCATAAGGATACTTGAAGATCAACCCCCCAAATGGCTTATGAGAGGGTTGATTTATAGGCAAGGTCTCATTTAGATTGATGGTTGAGATTGGATGTCAATAAAATGCCAAGTAATCAATGGCTAAGATTGAAAGTTGTATGAAATAGGGTTAGGGAAAAATTAGGCCAATGATAAGGATTAATGGTCAAGATTGAATAATAAGATAATTCAATCAAGGGTGGAAAATGAACGAGACAAGAGAAGATAAGAATGGCACGGATAATGAGGTTGGTACAAAAAAAGAGGTTGTTGGAGAAAATTAAATAATTATAAAATTATTTAATTTGTGAGGGAAGGTGAATAATTAAATAATAAAAGCATTATTTAATTATAAAAGACATGTGCCATGTTGACTTTTAAATTAAATAATAATTTAATTCAAAAGTGGATGAAAATGGTAAATTAGTAAATGATTAAATAAATAAAATTTATTTTATTATAGAAGAAGAGGATAATGAATAATTAAATAATTAAAATAATTATTTAGTTATAGTAGAAAAATGACAATAATTAAATAAATAAGCATTTATTTAATAATAGCAAGGAAGGGGCTAATTAGTGACGTAATTAAATAAACAAAATCTATTTAATTAATCAAGGGAAGAATAAAGGAAAAAATGAATTAATTAAATAATTAAGAATTATTTAATTAATAGAGGAATATGACTTTAAAATATAATTAAATAATTAAAATTATTTAATTATGCAAGTAGGAGGAGTTGATATGAAAAGGTGGGTTCATAGGCGAAGGACAATTTTCAGTGTCCACATTTTTCCCCTCTTCGAGATGATGTTCAGGATGCTGAGCTTTGTGTCGAGTAACATCATTTCAAAGAAGCTAAAGTATGGATAGATGAAAATGGATGATGATAGAAAGATAGGATGATGATGATATAAGAATATGATGATGATGCCCCCTTGAGAGGATAGGTGGCTTGAAAGAACACGGGTATTCTCTCGAAGTGAAATGATAAGGAGGGACAAGATTAATGATGTTTAATGCCCCGCCACGCAACCCTAGAGGAAGTTACAAAAACTACTCAAACATACTAATTTTATTTATTTTTAAATAAGTACAAATAACATGCAAGATCACTATCCATTGCCAACAACCTCTAAGGTTACGAGACTGAGATTACTTAAAACCCAAACAAGAAACATGAATTTAAAACATAACATTTAATTATTTAACAAATTAAATACACATACATTCCATACATGATAAAATTTACATCAGAGGCATAAGAGATACCACATGTTTCCAATAATATAATTTACAATACAATTACAACTCTCATTCCCCAAATGAGGTAAATCCAAGAAACAAGGTTACAAATTACATCTTCCACCTCGAGAACAAATGAGGGGTAATAAAATTACAATAATCACTTAAAAGAATAAAGCATGAAAAGAAACTAGATCCCACGAGCTCGCCAACTAGAAATCTCATCCACACGAACAAGAAGAGAACCCAATGGAGAAAGGTGCACGTTCCACCCAACCATGTGATACCCGAAGGCTCACCCCCCATGCTAGGAGATAGTAACAAGGAATCCTATACCAGACTATCAACCCCTAGACACAGGCTAACTCACACTGACACAATCAATCACATGAACCACACAACCATACGAATAACACAAGTACAACCCTAACATCACTGACATAAGTCATATTGCTTCCAGAAATAAAACAGATGGAGTATGATAAGGAGACCATACACATAAAACCAAATACCAATTGTTGTCGTAGAAAGAGTGTCATCACATAGCTCGTCATGGGATATCCTCTGGGAATCTTCATAGGCTTTGGCCCCCACTATGAGTTGTCTTGGTGGCCTCTACCGAATCCTAGCACTCATATTCACTCATGCAGAATCAAATACCTCTCGTAAAGACAAGATAGATGACCTTGCCATTCCAGGCCTTCCCACTCATCCCAACCCTATACGAGCACTTGCGTCCATGAGTGAGGCTCAATTATCTTAATTAGTGTGAAATACTACCTAACTTTTAAGTACATTGATTTAGTTATCACTTGATTAAACCACCTCTGAAGGTTATCTAGTTTACCTCTTTGGGCTATGGCGCCTAACAGAAGCCACTCTTCTACTTGATAACAAATCAACACAAAACTAAACACCAAGGGAGTCCCAAGTGCATACCAATAAGATAAAACCACTCAAACTCTAGGAGGAACATATAATGAAAACTCACTCCAAACACTGGAGGCAACAAAAGTCAAAACCCTCTCCAAACATTGGAGGCAACAAAAGTCAAACCCCTCTCCAAACACTAGAGGCAACAAAACACATAATCCACTCCTTCCAAAGGTGGCACAAACCACATAAACCACTCCTAGTACAAAGGAGGCACAACCCAACCCCATCCATGATAACCGGGTAAAACATCAGGATATGACTATACACCCTACCCAAGGCAATACAATGGTTGACTAACATAATACAACAACCCCGCAAAGCTAAACCCCTTATGGAAGACTTAAGAACCCTTCTAATCAAATTCCCCAAAGTGAACACAGAAGAAGGGTACATTCAAGAAAGGCAATCAAATAGGAATTAAATCTATATTTGGATTTCCTAAATCCACTTCCTTTAATAACATTCAACAATTTATTGCCTTAATAAAACTGATTTAATAACGTCTCTTTCAGACAAAAGATAAAATTTAACCTAAATATTTAATTCCCTAATTGATTTTAAATAATAATAAAATAAACATTTACTTCTTTGATTTAAAACATATCATTTTAAAATAACTATTTCTCCTTTGCAAAATAAATCTTTTTGAAATCAATTAATCTCGCTATTAACACCTTATATTTGAATCTAGTAATTGTCCTTTTAAAAATATTATTTTAAAATAAAATCAATAGTTTAACTAAGAACACAATATTTAAATTCGCCAATTACACATCTCATGAAAATAACTAATCTTACCATACACTCATTTGCAACCAATAAGAACTATAAACAAAAGTGCTCTTTTAAACATTTCATTTCATTTAATACGAATATCCCTTCTCCTTAAAATCATTCCCTTATTATATCGCTATTTAAGCATTTGGCAAGCAATCATAAATTAAATCTAAAGGTCTACTACAATTTCCCGATAAAATTTAAATATAAGAATCCCATTGAAATCATTTCATTATAAAATCAATATATACATCTTATATAATAAAATAATCTTAAATAATTGTGTTTAAATATAAATATATTTAAACCTAAAAACATTATTTAAATATTTATTTATATTTTCGATTTAAAAACCAGCTCATAAATATTTCCAAAGTATTTAAAACCCATTTAAAATCCAAAGTATTTAAATAATAACCAGTTATTTAACATAAAATAAATAAATATAATATAATATAATATAATATATTATATATTATATATATAATAAGTAATTATTATATTATATATATAATATATAATATATCTATTATATTATATAAATGTAAACATATAAAAAAACAAAAAAATGAAAATTAATAAAAAGAGAAATGCCCCATACTTAGGGCATGTAGGCCCCTCCCCACGGGGCAACGACCTGTGTGCTACACATAGCTCGCCTCCCATATGGGAGTGGCCTGTGTCGTACACAACTCGCCTCCCTTAAAGGGGCGGTGGCCTGTGTGGCACACAATCTGCCTCCCACAAGGGTGCGACCTGTGTGGCACATAACTTGCCTCTTTTAAAGGGGCCCTGTGGCACACAGTCCGCCTCCCACAGGGGCACGACCTGTGTGACACACACACAGTCCGCCTCCTTAGAGGTGGGGGGCGGTGCGGATAACCTCCACCATGAACAAAACAAACAATTCTAAATAATTTGATTTTCCCTAAAATAAAAAAACTCATTCAAAAAAGAAAAAACCAGAGCACACAAAATCCTCTGTTCTGGTAATTTTTAGATTTTTGTGCCAAAATTTTAATAGGAACTATGCTTCTTCAAAACAAATAAAAAAAACTCAATAATCAAAAAATATATGTGTATAGAATATATATACATGTATAAACACAAAATCTCCATTATACAGTCAAATTGAACCAATTTTAAACAGAGAATTTTCAAAAACACTAAATTCAAACAAGGTTTTCTAATTTTATTTGTTTCATTTTCAAATTTTCTATTGTTACACTTGAAGGTTTCAGCTGTAAGTTTTTGTTTTGTTTTTCTACAAACATCTAAATTTCTTCCATGATTCAACGAGGTTTTTCAAAATTTGTTTCCAAACAAGTTTTCAATTTGAAAAGAACCAGATTTTCAAAACAATAAACAAAACAAGAAAGAACCTGATGGAAACTTGAAGAAGAAGATTGAAGTTGAGCTGCACTTTCCAATGCTTCCAAAATCTTTCCAAACCTTCACTCCAATTCCAAAATGCATTCCCAAAACAAGAAAACCCTCTTTCCTCTTCACAGCCAATTTCTTTCTCCAAGCATGAATAATCCTCAATCCTTCCATTCTTTTCCAAATTAAGTCAATGCCCTCTAAAATATCCCAGATATTTTCTTTTTCCCAATTATTAATATCTTTCAACAATATAGATATTTTCATGCATTTACAAAATATTTGCATTTTAATACTTTAAAGCAAAATTTATATTTCAAATAGATTTAAATCATTTACTTTATTATAAATTTTTTATTTCACAATGAATTTAAAGCTTTTAATAATTTATTTTCAAAAAGCATTTAAACTTTTAAAATTTTATTTTCAAAGAATTTAACACTTTTAAAATTCCAAAATGAATAACTTAATTCAATTCCACACAATTAATTTAATTAATCAATAAAATAAATCTAATCCAAGATTAGATTATTTTATTAATTAAATTAAATTAATTAATAAATTCAATAATATTTATAACATCATAACTAGATAAATTTAATTAGCAACTTAAATACATAAAGCCATTTATTTACCTTTTTCACTTGCAATTAAATAAAATCAGGAAGAGATGAACAACAAAGAAGCAACTTAACCTAACTAAAACCCGACGACACACTATGACTAAGGTGATGAATTGGCACGGAAAACCTAGCTACTATCTCCCAATTGAATACTGTTGGCCAATGGACATGCTCAAACCTGTGAAACCAGGTGGACTCGATGTTATGTACCTATCAACCTACGAACAAAGAGTATATTGAACATGCATATATATAACATAATAAAACACACCGTGAAGAAGAAATCTCATAATTGTAGGGCACTCGCAAATGAGTGATGCGATCTCATCCCCTTCACCAATACACTCATCATAGATTGACAATTCCATCATAAACAAATATCTCATGAAATAACATGTTACAATAACTAATCATCATTACACCAATTTAAAACATGTCAAACAAAGCATCAGATAAGATACATCACATCATACAAATAGACTATCGCTCTATAAATAGCGATCAAATAACACACACTTGATAAAGTATCTCAATAACCAAAAACCACATCCAAGCAAACAAGGACACACTGTCCAGCTAGAAAGCAAAATAGAGGAGTATTACATGATGCAAGATAGGAAGTGGATGAAGGAGATGAATGATGTGTTATGGTACAAGAAAGTGAGCAACAATGATGTTTGATGTAACATTAGAAATGATGCACCAAGGTATAAGGACCAAAGTGACAATGTGTCTCGAGCCCCAACATAATACAACCTTGTCTAGATACAAGATATGAATATGAGCTAAGAGTAATTCAGATTTGATGCAAATGCAAGATAAAAATGATAACACACACAAACAAGCAAGCAAGAATGCACAAATGAGACAAAAAAAATAAGGTATTGTGCATGTCAAGCTGTAAACCAATAAGAAATTGACTGATTGATTTTGATTTATGATGATAGTGTTGTCATTGCAGGGAATGACGTATCCCTAGATCAACACGAAGATGATGATAATTTATTGATTGATTGGGTTTACAACAAGATTAGGATCAAGACCAAAGGATGTGATTGGATAATTTGGCAAGATTGATTGACTTGATTGGTATGGATTAAGGATTGACTTGCATTTGGATTATTGCTTGGATTGATTTGAATGATTTAATGATGATTGATTTGATGACTTGATTGGATGAAAGGATGTGATGAATTGAATAGAAGAATTGATGTGATTGGATTGATTTAAGTTGGAGTGATTTGATTAAAGGATTGATTGATTGCTGATAATTTGAAGATTGATTTGAAGGAGTTGAATTGATGTGTTGAATTGTTTTGAAGAATTGATTGGAAGAAGTGATTTGGTTTGATTTTATTGCTTGGATTTTTTTTATGGATATTTTTTTTTTTAATCTTTTTCTAGGACCTTTTTCCTTTCTTTTTGTATTATTGGGGATATTTTGGTTTTCTTTTGGATTTTTGAAATGTTTGATTTTTGGATTTTGAGATGTTTTGATTTTTGGATTTTGAAATGTTTTGATTTTTGGATTTTGAATTTTTTTGAAATGTTTTAGATTTTTGAAATGTTTTGATTTTTTTGTATTTTTGAAATGTTTTGATTTTTTTGAATTTTTAAAATGTTTTGAGGTGTTAATAGATGAAAATTTGGGTAGCCTTTGTGCTAGATACCAATGACAAGGGAAAACCAAGTCTAGGTGCAATGAGATAGATGCTATTTATGGATGGAAGGGTGGGTGATAGGATAAGGGATAAAAGGCTCATGATAGATGGATGGATAGAATGGATGTATTTTTCTGAAGAGAGCAAGGATGTGATCTCCAGAGACTATGTCGAATAGGAATAACATGCCCCATTCTAGGTATAATACTTAGGATTTTTCTAGACAAAGCATATGATAATAGGATAATGATATGATTGGTTGGAAAGTATGAGGTATGTCAAGAAATACCCAAAACATGTATCAACATTCCCCCTATTTTTATCAAGATCAAAAGGAGGAAGAGAGGATGAATGGACTCAATATGATAGGTATGTATGATGGCTAAAGATGGTAGGTAGGATGGGAATGATATGACATGAAAATGATAGGTTGGATAGATAAGACATTGTGCCCCCAAGTGTAAGTGACATAGAATATCAACCTACACATGATGCACGTTTGCTAGGTTTTCATCATGGTACTTATCCAAGGCGCATGTTTACTAGGTTTTCATCATTGGAAGAAGAGATTTCTCTTTACTTTTCTTTTGTCTTTTTTTTGTTGAATTTTTGACTTATTGGATAGGAGAAGGGGAATATGGATAGGAGGTACTCAAGTGTCTAGCTCCATGAAAGGTGTTAGTCCCACTAGAGATGGATGGCATCGCATGGACCATGTCAAATGTGATCATAGATGTTGGTAGGGGGATGCATGAGAGGGAGATGGATTGGGTAGATAATGGATTATGATATGCATTATGGATGAAAATAGTGAATTATGATGTGGATTATGATAGGGATTATATAGCACTTATGCAAAAGATGAATGGGGAGGTTTAGCCAAAAGCATGGACAACAGGAAGGTGGTGGGGGAGATATGTAGGCTAATGAGTGAAGGGTGAGGAGATGAAGGTATGTGGAATTTTTGTGAAATGGAAGGTAACCATGACCAATGGTTGCACAAAATATGATAAATGTTGAAGATTTTTATGTGGACAGGGTGTAGGAAGCAATGGAGATGTTTTCTTAGGAGATGGGTGATGAAGCGCTTTAGGTACCCACATAGACTAAGTATTTTTTATGACTTTTATTTTTCTTCGGGGATGAAATATGAGATTCTTGAATAGAGCGGGAATGTGCGGTGGAAGTGGATGGTTGGGATTTTTGTGATGGAGATGCCTCATTTAACTTGCTTTCCTTTTTCTTAGGGACCCAAACCATTTTAGTTTTGGCCTTTACTTTTGGTGGTATGGGATTATTTAACTTTTTAGATGGAATTTTCTTTGATTCTTTTCTTTTGTGACCTAAGGAATGAGAACCCTTAGGATTTTTTACTTTATAGGTAGAGGCATTGAAATTTTTTCTTTTGAATCCCATGGGTATGGTGGAATGAGTGGAAGCTTCATGTTTATATAATGTGTGCATTTTTTGGTCATGATTAGGAATGTTAGGGTATTTATGGATAAATGGATAAGAGGATTGCATGGTAGGGATATTAGGTTTTGGGAGTAATGGTGGTGAATTAGATGAAGGGATATTAGGAGTTGGAAGTAACGATGGAAAATTTGATGGTGGAAGGTGTATGGTCACATCCTTTTGACATGTGTAGAATGATGGAGGAAGGATGGAAACATATTTTTTAGGCGTATGATAGGATTTATAATGGAAAGTGGACTTACAAGGCATGGAGGAAGTACCAACATCTTAAGATTGGTGTCCTTGGGGTGTATATCCAAGGCCATAAGAGCATGGAGGGACTTTGACATGGATGGGATCCAAAATACCTTGTTCATGAAGGTCTAAACCTTTACCTTGGTGGTTCCTGTTTTGGAGTATGCAATGGACAATGGGACTAGGTGTAGGTAGAACACTAGACACGAGTTCCTTATTGGATGGAGAAAATGAAGCAAGGGAAGATAATGGTTGGTGTTGTTCTAAGGAGGAACATTCATGAATGAGGGTGGAAAGACCAATAGGATATGATGGAGAATTTGCAATGGGGTCGATAGTGGGTGATGGAGGATCATTAGGATCTTGATTAGCATTGTGTTCACTTCGATCCAACGTATTTGTTTGATCTTCTATATGTGCTTGGGAGGCATATATCTCATCAAGGGAAGTGGATGTTGATGGATCATGGATAGGGATAGGTAGGGGGTGGATGTTAGAGTAAAGGTTTTAATTTAATCATGTTGATTAAATTACCTTTATTCCTCTCTTAAGATTTCACTTTAGTTTGCATTTTGTGACATTTAATAATTATATTAATTATTAAATGTCTACCTATTAGGGTTTCTTTTAGGGTTGCACAATATCCTTTTATAAGGAATCATCATTGTAATTTCTCTCTCTTTCGGATGAATACATTTTTCAGATTTCAGAGCACCCTTGCTTGTTTGTCTCCATTTCTTCTTTCTGTGACAGGTTATTTGTATGTAGGTGATCTTCGAGGTCTGTGAAGTTGGCTTTCTCAACTTCAACATGGTATCAGAGCTCCAGATTTGTGGCTGCCTATTCTTTTTCTGAAGATATCAGTTTACAGAGTTTTTTTTTGTGCAAGGGTTTCATTCCAGTTCTTTTTTGCCAGATTAGAGGGGTTTTCCATCATTTTTTAAGAAATTTTCACTTTTATCTCTCAAAGAGTGCATGCTAGTAAAAAATGGACCTCATAGATGCGCTCAGAAGGCCCAAAAACCCCTATTTTCATATAAAATATGATAGGGTTTGCTGAAAATTGATTTTTTAATTTTTTGGGGAATCTCAAAAAAATGGCCAAAAAAATTCGTACGATTGTACGGATCCGTACAAACGAAACGATTTTCATTTCACTTTTTGGGTGGCTGCATCAATTTTGAGCTGCCTCAATTTTCGTGCCCTTTTGATTTCTGCCTCAATTTTTGTGCATGAAGGTTCAGCTGAATATTTTTGGTTTAAAGCCTAAATGAGTACTTTTAGTAAAACGGGCATATCTTGGGCGTTTTAGCTCAGATTTTTAAATGAAAATAGGCGTTGGAAAGCTGGTTCCGGCACCGTGCTGGTGGATTAGGTCTGATTTCCTGTTTTTTCCGTTTTGATGCTGTTTTCCTCAGTCAAAGTCAGAACAAGCTTTTTGCACTCCTGGAGCCATAACTTTTGCATACGAACTCCGTTTTTCACAAACAAATAGGCGTTGGAAAGGGGTTTCTATGTTCTTTCCAGATCTATCATTTATTTTTCAATAATCTACACCAGGTACTTTTTATTCAGTATTTTGTGTTTTCACACATCTGTCAATTACTTAGACGTTTCAGCACTTGGAAATGATTTGTTTGCGTGGGATGGATTTATTTGATCTGATTTATCAGTATTGAGGTCAGTTAGGCTCATATTTTTAATTTAAAGAGTTATCATGGGTTTTTCTACTCACCCTTCAGTTATTTTTCTGGAACGGGGTAATTATGAGTCATGAGCAAAGGGCATACTTACACACTGTAGGTGGCTTAATATTTTGCCTTATTTGTATGATCTCATACCTAAACCAGCAACTTCAAAGGGAAAAATAGCTTGGAATATCATTAGAAATCACATAGTAGGACTTATATTGTCTAGTGTTGATTTTGACACTATGTGGGCTATATCAGGCATTGATTGTCCTCACTCACTTTGGACACGTCTTTGGGAGATCTATGGAGACCCCAGTCTTTCTCCATTCCTAGAGGATCCTGCTTCAGATTGTCTTGTACCCATTGGTTGGAGAGAGAACACACCCTTTGATCATGATACTTTAAAGGAACTTAGTATTTAGACACCCTTACATATTCTAATGAATCAGAGGATTGTCTCACAGTTCCTACTCTTCAGACTAAGATTATACTTGTATCAGCATCTCCTCCTGTTGTTCCTGATCAATTTGATATTGCCTCTTTTTTGGCTCCTATTGATTCAGCTAAGTAGGACATCATACATCTTACACACATGGCTACTTGGGATTCTTATCTTGCAAGCATTTCGTCTTTGTTTGTAGAGTCCTATATTGCAAATTTAGAGGATTACTTTAAGGATTTTCAGCTCCTCTTTGTTGACAGACATATTCTAGCTGTTAGCCCACCATCATCTGTGCATTCAGAGGTTGCAGTTTTTGAGTCTTCAGTTCAGTTTGGATTTGACATCTTTTGTTTCAGTTCAAACAGAGAGATTCTTCAGCATCCTATTATGGCACACATCGTGAGATAGATTGATTCCTCTCTCTTCACAGGGTTTCTTCATCTTCGTCCTCTAGATCCATTTCTTCCCAATGGGAGGAATATTATATGCCACTTCAGGATCTCTTTCTGGATTCTACCTCAGGCATCCATATGTGCGACAGGAGTTTCTTCATTGTGGGGGGGCCTTCTAGTCTCTTTCTTTTTCTCCTATGGAGACCATTGTACATGTACTTATATGATAGAAGCTGTCTATGGGGGTCTTATGTTATCCACCTCCTATCCTTCTGTTATTAGTGCATTTATTTCTTTCATCTCTTTTTGGAGTAGAGTTTTTCCCATGAGGTTTTCTCTATTTCTCCACTTTACAGATATTTGGTTGTAATTGGGTACCTGATCAGGCCTTGTTGCTGGGACCCAAGTTTACTTTCTTGCATTGTAGTTACCTTTGCTTTCTTGCACATGTTTGTAACTGCACTTTTGCTCATCTTAAGGGGGGGTGTTAGAGTAAAGGTTTTAATTTAATCATGTTGATTAAATTACCTTTATTCCTCTCTTAAGATTTCACTTTAGTTTGCATTTTGTGACATTTAATAACTATATTAATTATTAAATGTCTACCTATTAGGGTTTCTTTTAGGGTTGCACAATATCTTTTTATAAGGATTCATCATTGTAATTTCTCTCTCTCGGATGAATACATTTTTTAGCTTTCAGAGCACCCTTGCTTGTTTGTCTCCATTTCTTCTTTCTGTGACAGGTTATTTGCATCCAGGTGATCTTCGGGGTCTGTGAAGTTGGCTTTCTCAACTTCAACAGTGGATAGGATCAATGGAGGTTTCTTGCTCATGGATAGGTGAAGTGATAATATCTTGACCATGGAATGCATAAAGTTGGCTAAGAAGATCATCATGGCCTTCTTGATCATAGGTAAGATCATAGAGGGGAGCTTGATCATATATATGACCAAGTATGTTAGGAGTGGGATCATTAGATGGGCCTAGATCTTAATTATAATGAGAGGTTAATTTTTCCTCATGCTTAGGATTATACTCTTTACATAACTCTTGGCTCGCTTGAATGGAAGTGGAAGGGGGTGACTCTTGAATGGTCTCAACATGTTCTAGATGGTTAGAAACATGGATACATGATGGAGGTTGACTTAGGCTCAATGGGGAAGACTCTTTAATAGGATCAAGAGGGAGACTACATGATGGGGTTGGAGAAATAGGCATGGCATTCAAAGGTTATTTGGTAATCTCATTAATGGGTACTTGAAATGGGCATGGTCTATTCTATGCTAATAGCCATTGGATCACATCCTTTGCAAGTGTATGGGTAGATGGATAATATAATGGATGGACAATGATAGTGGATGGTGTTGTAGGCTTAGGTATATGCATTTATTTGGATGGTGGTATGATAAATTTATAGGGTGCATGAACTAGATTGGTGCTCCCCTTGTCAAATGGAACATGAGAATTGAAAGGCTCTTGATTTTTTGCCAAGGTGGACTTGGGCTCATATGTTCTTGTTGTGATATGGGTGGATATGTTGATGTGTCATTGACATGATAGGTAGGTGGGTTTGGTTAGCATGATGATGAAGGTGACACATACGATTGTGGTTGAATGTGTTGAGGTTGTAATGGTGTTTGGACTTGTTGTGGTATGATTTGTTGTTGTGATAATGATGGAGGGGTTGGATAGGATAATGGTTGTTGAGAGGTGGATTGGTATGGATAAGGGTTGACATTAGAAGAGGTGGGATAAGGTGATGAAGGGGAAGCATGATATGTGGATGGATGAGGTTGATATGATGATATAGGTGACAGATAGGATGGAGAAAAAATTTGTTGATGTGGTGATTGGATTGGATGTTGTGCTAGTTGGATTTGACAAGTGACCATGAGGTATTGGGCTTGTGCTATGAGTTGTTGCATTTGAGGTGATTGGTTTGTTTGAAGTTGAAATCGTTGGATGACGCCTTGGAGGCCGTGTATAATTTCTTGGGTTGTGGTGCTTGATAAAGTGATTGGAGGAAGTTTTGGAATTGGGGTACTAGGTCTTCTAATGTTGGCATGGTGTAAAATGATGTTGATTGGATTAAAGAGATGATGATGATTAGGATATGATGTTGAATGACAAGATTTTATGATTTGGATGATGTGGAAAATATTTATTGGAAGTTTGACTTGGGAAATATCAAACACAAGATCTCACATGTAAATGCATGAACACACACACCAAACACAATGATAAATTTTTCTTTCAAGATTAAATGTTATGATTAAGCAAAAAAATGAATACACAACAACAAGTCTAATGCTAGTCAAGTGGGTATGGCCAATTAGGTCTTGAGCTAGGATGCACAAGGTTGACTAGGGATGATTTGAAAGCAAAATCCTACCACACAGCTGAGAGAAAGGGGTAACCCACCCTTCACCTTCACTTCCCAAAGGTATAAAGTTCTTTGGGGCTTAGCCAAGAGTGACAAGATTTTTACTCCCAAAGAGGTGTGTCTTTGGATTCGCACCTTGATTGAGTTTATCCCTTGGAGGGGAGTGTGTTCCAAGAAGACCTCCTAAGAAGGGTATGACAAAAGCGAACCAAGTGATGTGTTTTGGAAGACACACACACTTGCTTCACACACGTAGTTGTTAATTTCCCTTTACAAATGAAATGTGTTAAGAAAACAATGGAAGCACTTGTTCTTTTTAACCCAAATCCAAAATGTGTGATGGAAGACAATGGTTCTCTTTAAGCCCAATTTCAATGTCTTATTGCAAACAAGATGTTCATTTTAAGGCCCAAATTGAAGTGTGACACAAACAAGATTAAGAGATGAAAGATGAACTGTGTGCACCTAGACTTTCTTTAGCTCCAATTTTTTGTTTACTTGATCCAATTTGTCCTTTGAAATGTTTATTTTTATGTACATTGACAAAACCAACAACAAAGCAAAAACCCTAACAAGATAATCGATCACTAATATTAGAGGATTAGCTATTCAAGACAAATCTAATTTTTGGAAATCTATTTTGCAGTACAAATAAAAACATAGAGAATAGACCCTTACTAAAATTTCTTGAGATTTCCAAAAATGTAAATAAATCCAAAACATTTGTTGTTTTGCACCCAACATTAATTTGTTTTGAAAAATCATTAAAAAATTATAAAAAATTCAAAACAAGTCCAAAAATTCTGATTTTGGGAATAAAGGCCCCTGACATCATCCCAAATCTGTAGAAAAAATTTTTCTGAAAAATCTACAATCATTTTTTTGAGATATAAACAAATATTTGTAAAACCCTAATTTTCAAAGATCTATTTTTTTCTAATTATTTTTCATCCAAATTAAACACATAAAGAACAAACCCCTACTATTATTTAGAGAGATTTCTAGAAATATAAAAATATCTAAAAAATTCGCTAATTTTCTCTCAAAAATTATTTTTCATGAAAAATAACAAAAAAATTATAAAAAATTAAAAACAACTCCCAAAAATTTGATTTTTGGACTGGGGGATCTGGATATTGTCCCCAACCTATAGAATTTTTTTTGTGAAAATATATACATTTGTTTGAGAGATATGGTTGAATATTTGAAAACTAGGGTTTTGTTCCAAAATGATGCAAAACCTGCAACAAAAAAGGATCCAACTCCAAAATTCCTCAAAATTTATAAAAATATTGAGCTAATTAGGGGGTTCATGTCAGATTCACAAAAATGTATATGAAAAATTTAGATAAAATAAAAATGATAAAACAATAACATGCATTACCTAATCAAAATCTTCAATACCTCTATAGACATGATGATGGATGAATTATTCCATTGACTTGATATGTTGGTTACTCAATTAGTAGCATAACCTTAAGATGGAGATGATCTATGAATGATGATATAGCTAGAAATGGATGAATGATTCAAGAATAATTTTGGAAGCATAAGGATACTTCAAAGATCAACCTCCCAAATGGCTTATGAAAGGGTTGATTTATAGGAAAGGTCTGATTCAGATTGATGGTTGAGATTGGATGTCAATAAGATGTCTTAATCAATGGAACATATTGAAATTTTTAGTATCAAAAAGGTTTAGGGAAAAATTAGGGTAATGATAAGGATTAATGGCCAAGATTGAATTATAAGATAATTCAATCAAGGGTGGAAAATGAATGAGACAAGAGAAGATAAGAATGACACGAATATTGAGGTTGGCACAAAAAAAGAGGTTGTCGAAGAAAATTAAATAATTATAAAATTATTTAATTTGGGAGGGAGTGAATAATTAAATAATAAAATCATTATTTAATTATAAAAGACATGTGACATGTTGACTATGAAATTAAATAATAATTTAATTCAAAAGTGGATGAAAATGACAAATTAGTAAATGACTAACTAAATAAAATTTATTTAATTATAGAAGAAGAGGGTAATGGATAATTAAATAATAAAAATAATAATTTAATTATAGTAGAAAAATGACAATAATTAAATAAATAAGCATTTCTTTAATTATAGAAATGATGGGGCTAATTAGTGATGTAATTAAATTAAAAATATATATATTAATTAATCAAGGGAAGAATAAAGGAAAAAGTGAATTAATTAAATAATTAAGAATTATTTAATTAATAGAGGAATATGACCTTGAAAGATAATTAAATTATTAAAATTACTTAATTATGCAAGTAGAAGGAGGAATTGATATGAAAAGGTGGGTTGATAGGCGAAGGACAATTTTCAGTGTCTACAGGAATGTCTAACATTCTTGGGTAGAATTGAGATGGTTTTGCAAGGAGAAATTCCCTTTTGGGAAATATATCAGCCCTTAGCTCTTGCAAACCTAGAAGAAGAATTGACCAACATGGTAGCCAAGGCCTTCAAGGGGCTGATTCAAGAACACTTGGGAAGCAAGAATGAACTAAGGCTAGAGGAGGTACTGATGGCTAGGTGGTGTAGTGTCCATAATGCACCTCATTCAGAATTCAATTTCCCTTCATGTGTGGACATCATCGCTCAAGTCAGCAGTTGTTTAGGCAAGTTAGAACAACCAACTCTCAATGCAGAGGAGTTATCCCGTGAGGCAGGAGAGATGACATTTGGAGAACAACATACTAAAGTTGAACCAAGAAATTCCACACAAGCAACTATTGGGACAACATATATTGAGGATGAGAATCCAAAAGAAGAGGCCGGAAGTTTTGAGACAATAGAAAATGATGATGAAGGCATAAGTGAAATAAGATTAGAAGACCTTTCCTTCATAAATGACAGTGATCAAGCATATGAAAATAAAGATTTAGGGGAGCTGGGACAACCACAGGTCATGGTTATCTACCATCAAACTTCCCTCCTAAGTGTAGATGAAGACCCAATGGTGGAAAGATACAATGAGCTCGTGTTAAGACTCGCAAGGGATTGGTTTGATCTAAGATACCAAGTGGATTTGGAGGTGTTGTTGCTACTGGATTGGCATAGGCTCCATGATTCTCCATACTCAAAGCTCATGCACGAGCTATGTCAAGACGTCATTGAAAAAGTTAAGGAATAGATGGAACAACCAAGTGCCCATCCCCCTACAGTTGTTTCAAGGATTGAGTCAGAAGTCCAAGAGCTAGAACCAAGCAATGACTTAACTGAGGGTAGCCTTCAAGGAGGAGTTGGGACAATGACAGAAGAAGAACAACATACTCTTGAACCTCTCAATGATAAAGTAGATCAAGTGGGAGAGTTGTCCATTGATCATCAAGAGTCTTTCCCTCTTGTAGAGCATTTGTATGTGATGGATGATAGGCTTTATGGAGGACTTTTGGAGGTGGACCACTCGTCCTACATCGATCCCCTTGATGGACCAGTGTCCCTTATTGATTTCTTCCCATTTGGAATTATCCCACAAAGGTATAGCGACACCAAAGAAGAGTACATTTTAGAAGATGGTGGTGATGAGGACATACTACTTGAGCCTCTAGAAGGTGAAATATTAGAGTTCCCGGATTGGGAGAGGAACTCCTCCATCTACAGTGATGATGAACAAGAGGAAATCAGTGAATGTCATGGTGAGCCACATGAATTTCAAAGAGAAGAATACCAAAGCTATGAGGTCTTGGAGGCTGCTCACATGGGTGACATACCATATCAACCACAAGGACAAGTTGTAACTTGGAGTCTTTAATTCGTGACAATTGCTCCTCCTCCTACACCTACCAAGATATGCAACGAGACAAATTTTTCCATGTCATGTCTCTGTGACATGGAACATCATAAAATTGATATTAACACCAGGGAAATGAGATGGGACAACATGCTGCCTTTTGAAGACAACAATCAAGTAGGCACCCAGATCACAAACAATCAAGATGATAGTGTCTATCTTCTCAAAGAACAACTAATAGAGGTTGCATGCCCCACTAGTAGCATAGAAGAGGTGTTTGTTGTCTCATTCTCCTAGCCTTATGTAGGCTCGGGATCAGGTGAATTGTTCCTTGAGTTTGAAAATTTTGATTTTTCATAGTGCCTCCTGCCTAATCAATTTAATTGTGATTAACAAATTTGCAATGTGAGGGAAATTTTGTTCCACCCTTTGTGTCTACCCGAGGCTACCAATGTAATGATCAATGATGCAATGCTCACTCTCAACTATCAGATGTTGCCACCTTCACATGGTGACATCCAGGTTCTATCTTTCCTTGCTCCTATGAATACTCACAACTACATTTATCATTTTGATTATGCGAATGAGGGGAGATGAACTTCTTTATGGATTGATCGCGAGTTTAATGAATTACCTCAGTCGGTGATTCTTCTTGTATGTGTTATTGGATTTGAATGCTACAACATTAAACTTATTTTTTCTAACTATAAAGATGAATCTACATAGCTTAGAACTATGACGATCACCCTTTTGTTTGTGCATGCATTGTGAAGTCCAACAGGTGTAAATGTTGGTTTTCCTTGCCTGGATGTCATTCTTTGTAAATATCTTTGTACATAGGTCAGTTTTGGGTAGTGTAGGTTTTGTGTACATAGCCCATTTTCTGCTTTCATTAGGTTAGTTGGTTTTTTGTAGAGTAGCTTGCTTTAGAGTATTTTCCTTTATGTTTGCTTTCACTTTTCCGCTTTGTTTAGTTTAGGTTTTTTTCTTTCCGTTTGCTTCCTGTTTGCTTTTTGTATGCTTTCACTTTATTGCTACTTTGCTTGGGGTCCCTCTGCTTTTAGTCAAGTATGTTTACGAACACAACAATCATTTTTATTGCCTAAGGGTTTATTTCATGTATTTCTTTGATAAAATTCTATCAAGATTTTAGAGTGGATGGTGAGATTCTTCTATTAGTGTCAAGTGACCTAGATGTTTGATTTGAAGGGGATAAGTCATTGGCTTAGTTTGACTCTGACATATTCTTAAATCTTATATCTTTCACACATCTTAAGAATCCTGAGATTGTTGTAGGTCCTTTTGCAATGTCCAGTTAAGTGAAAAATCTAAAATTCTGCTTCAGTGTCGCACTGATTCTCGGCCCTGAGCACAAGCTCCAGTGCTTGCGGGTTGAAATGAAAATAATTGAAAAAGAGAAAAAACAAAAGAAAAGAAAGAACAGAAAATGATGAAAATCAAAAGAAAGAAAATTTAACTTTCAAGAGGATCCGAGCAACTCTATTAGGGCTATGGACACCTGGATAGTAGTAGAGTAATGTTTGGGAGAATCACAATGAAAAAATTGTCGGGGCTATGGATGCATTACTGGAAGCGAAGAAATGTCCCAAATGCTTTTGGAGTTAGAATCAATAACGTAGCTTAACTTGACAGAGCTTAGGTTCTTGTAGTAACTTAAGGATGGGAATTAACGCATCTGCACACACTTGGATTTTTAGCATACCAAAGGTTGGGTTGGCTAGTGATTTTGATCCTTTGCTCGAGTGTTCGGTTTATTTTTCCTAGTGTGAAGGTCAGAACCAAAGATTCTAGGTTCGTGATTCCAGTTTGTCATCAAATTCTCTGGAGCATTTCCCCATCGAATCACCATTTGTTGTGCATGTTTTGCACACACACCCTTCTAAAGGAAAGGACCCCCTTTCTTTCGCTCCTGACAGGTCGCTCTTGCTCCTAACAGGCTATTTTGCTTCCATCTCACTTTGTGCATCTCTGTTTCCAAGCCCAAGTTGGTCACATGAATAAAATGATCAAATTCCCCTTTAGCCAGGTTCACCTACATGAATTTTACCATCATGTGACCTTGTGGACTGGGTCCTATGGGTTTCCCTTAGCTTATCACCCCAGTGTCCATCAGGCCTCATGGACCCGCAATTGCAGGTTGCCTCACATGGCTTTCGCTTTCATTTCACCACTAAGTAGTGGTTGACCCTTGAATTTTTCCCCCATGGCAGGATCCATAGTTGGTCTTTCCATCCTCGCCTTCATCGTAAGTGAACCAAACCTATCACTTTGAAAATTGCAAAAAGTCTAGAATGTTCACGAGTCTTTGCATGTTGCTTTCCTTCACCTGACTATCATTGTCTAATAGCTAACCTCTCATGTCACCCCATCATGTGAGATCCACATATTTCATGTCCTCAGAATAAAATCTTAAGTCCACTAGTAAATTTTTCAGTCAGATTTGGTCAGCAGGTCTGCCCATGCGAGCCACCGCCAATGGGAGGTTGTTACCATAGCGTTGCTCCATAACAATCAAAGTTTCATTGCTTCCCAGCTCTGCGAACCTAGAGTCCACCTACACCATTGATGGGGAACCATTTTCCTCATGCAAGTTTCTCCATGGCAAGGGTCATCCTTCATCTTTCCATTTCAAAAAGATACTCATACACAGCACACTCGCATCATCCACCCCCATTGTTCTTTTTCCCCGCGGTCATTTTTGGAGTCAATAATGCCAAACTCCTAGATGATGATTTTAGTGGCACGAGTTCTTCTTAGCTCCCTACACCAAATCTTCCATCTCACTCCTTGCAGACCTCCACTCGGTGGTGGTCGTCATTTGCTCAACCGTTTCAAAACAACATCAATATAATGACCCTCCGCATTCTTTCATCCACAATATTCCTCCCACATGACATTGCTATTATGGCCATTTGCATTCATTATTCCATGCATGCTTTCAAGGATGGGGCCGTCACCTCTTCTACCAGTGTTGAAATACAAAGGAGACTATTTGGGTCATGCAACATTTCAATGGTTAATCACCAAAGGGGCAATCACGATACATCAGAATGTGTTGGGATGAAGTAATTGGTTTTCAAAAATAATTTAAGTTTTGTTGTGGGGATGGTGATGCGGATCTTCATTAGCGGTCAACCATTAGTCTTATGCCATAACCATAGTGGCTTCTTCGTAGCTAGCATGCCCGCCTCTAACTTCCACATCACTACATCCAAGCAAAGTATCAGGGTGACCGTGTAGTAATTGTGAACGTGGAATCTTAAGTTACTATTGATTATTGGGAAGGGGCAGCACCGCACACTAAAGTTAAACACTCTAGTTACCTTCCCTTTACACATTATAGACAATGACATTCTAGACTAGCACCGACGAAAGTCATCTATGTGGAAGCCACAATACGGGCCTCTGCCTATCTCTAGCCATTCTCTTGACAACTTTCATCAAACAGCTTCCCACATTTAATCATCTGAAGACTTTCGAATAGGTTGGGTCATCTGCAGAACCCGCGTGTTGTTTCTTCGCAGAACTCGAATCCATTGACTTAAACCAGCTGCGCCATGTTCCTCATGGGCTTCTTCATAGATCCAATGATTTACCTGAGTTTGAAGATATCAAGGGTCTAATGACTAGAGAAGTATTACAGGAGTTGTGTTCTGATATATAGCTCGAAGTAGTTCATGCTTAAAGACATGGAGCCTATCAGAATCTTAGTAGTGCATCTATTCGAATGGGGGTGTGTTGTAGGAATATTTTGATGAATCTTGGATTACACTTATGAGGAGAAGAATAAAAATCATAATAAAATCACGCTATTATCCTCAAGGGATGGTAGAATGTGAAGATCGTTCGCTACCTTGTAACATGGAAAATGCAATTAAGTTTGTGGGGGTTCACTGCATCCCTCCTTGCGGGGGTTGACCACCCCTTTGCCATTTCTCAATGACTAACTCATGGCATCCCTGCATAATATCTGTTGCATCAAGGCGAGGCTTTCCTGCTCGATTTATATGAAATTTCTACGAAATGATGATAAATGCAAACTCCTTCAAAGATTCCAGCTCTTTCCCCAAGATGGGAATGATGAGCGATAAAGGAGGGTGTAATTGGAGGGTGTGATAGAGTTATTCTTATCCCTTCAAGGACTTGTTGGTCTAGTGGCATTTCGAGAGGTCTTTGGCCCATCGCTCGATTATTTGTGATTTTTGAGTAATTGAATACTGATGAAAGGTGCTCAGGTAGCTCAAGAAATCATAAACATAACATTCACTTTCTCCTCCACATGGTAGCTGTTGTTGGCAGCTTTTAGATTGTTCACATAATTAGATCTCTAAATGGAAAAAATGACTATGACCAGGAAGAATGCATTCAACTTCAACTTGTTGAGAGCAATAGTTATGCAGTGGTATAGGAGTTTAGTTTTCTTTACTCGCAGCAATAAGAATATCTCTCACTGAAGTCTTGAGTATGCAATGAAGAACAAGGAAAATAACAAAGAATGTGGAAGTGACATACAACCTTTAGCAATAAGGAAATCCCTCAAGCTTAGTTCTTTTGGCAAGGGCAAGACAAAATTCAGGGAGGCAATTACTAGGGGAACGGGCTCATTCATGACTTTGTGGCTGAACCATTGGCGAAGGTTCACCCTCAAAGAATTTCAAATGGGCTGATGTTCACTGAGCAAGGTTGAAATGATATTGAAATAAAAGATGGATGTGGGTATCAAAGGGTAGAACGACACATACACTTTGTTGTTTCTTAAAGACATTTTGATCGCAGCTCCCCACAAGCTTTTACCTACACACTTGGCCCCAAATTTCCTCTGACGGAGGCCATCCTTGCAGGGTCCACATTCTACCTCACCAACTCAAGGATAACAATATGGAATGAGTGGATCGAGAATATTGCTACCACCTAAATAATAAGCAAATGTGACATGACTATATATCTCTCACATATCATTCAGTATACTGAGGTTTTTGGCACCCATGACCTTAGAAATGGAAGGCGACATTCCTTCAAAGGCATAGGGATCGAAATATCAAGATTTGTTGATCGGTGGAGGAGGGAGCTTGGGACACCATCGACGTAAGTTCTAAGTCAAGTGTTTAATTAATAAATTATAGTTGTCGAATTTCAAGCATCATGATTTAATTTCATAATGCGGGTGTGATGGGGGGTGTTCAATTGATGGAAGCCCATGAAGCCTCAAAATAGAAATCATTATGAGCAGGTGGCAAGGCTGTGATGGTCTCTTTCTCTTGCAAGTTGTTCCTCTTCGATGATTGTTTATCCTCTTGCCAAATGTTAATATTGTGGCTTCACCATAACATCTTCTCGCAAAATGTTACCCACACATTCCACTCTGCATATCCATTGGCAGAAACATAGCTTGCGAAGTCCGCTACTCGTCTCGCCGTCTAAGAGGAATCTTCCATTACAACTTCTTTGCATTCACCCTATGCACTCATTCCTCTATGAATAGCTCCTTCAAGTGGTTGTTGCACTATTCCATTTCCCTGTGAACTCCCTCATCCTTGTATATTGTTTGAATGAGGTGACTTAAATAAAGTTGAGGATTGACTAGCTACTAGAGACTTTGATTGACCTCTATTGTTTGTCCTCCATAGATCTCTATGAAGCCGAAACTTCCACCATGGAGCATCCAATAAAGTGCTTGTGAAACTCCTCATTAAGTATCCTACTTAGATGAAAATGGCCTCCCACAATAACCCTCCATGTGTTAGGTGCAAGAAAATGAGATTACAATAAATATTATGAACTTTGGGTGGTGTGAAAAGCAGAGGAGGTCTATATGCCCAAGCTTGTTAATGTGGTGCTTAAGGGTCATGTGACGCTGCTTAAGGGACAACCTCTGAAAAGGTGAAAGTACGTGAGAAATTGAGTTTCATAATGAGAATATGGAATATGAAAAACCGCAAAGTGACAATGAGGGCTTGGTGAGGGGTGGTCAGTTTGCTTCTTCCCTTCATTTGTGATACTGAAGAGCCCATGCCCTTTCCTTCCCACATTGATAAAGGAAGTGTTCTATGGACGTGAACTCTTGGAATTAAGATCGGCAGATTTTTCTCAAAGTCACCTTTGGAATAGGATGCTATGATTGACGACTAAATTATGCAGGGCCTTTATATGACATCTTCGCACTCTTGGGGTAGAATGCCATTAATGATGAATTTTTAAGCAAAGATTAAGAAAAGAATGCCTACAACAAGATTAAGGAATTTATGGATGCAACATGGGAAGATTAAATGGAGTTTTCAACCATGGTGAATGGAGGGAAATGATCGGTTTGTGCATTTTAGGCATTGTGAATACTGTGATGTGGGTAGGATAGCTGCAGGATCCACCAAGCTACTTGTCATTACCATTATAGCCTACCTATGGCCTCTCCCTGCCTGTGGTTAACCACTGTAGATTGCGAGCATGCGGGCGCCACAAACCTCTTGACCTCTATCTTGACAGAATTATACTCACGACCTCAGTAGCCGGCGCCTCTACATATTCCTTCAACAATGACATCGAGACATGTGGAACCCACACCCCGCTCCTCTTAGGCAAACAAGGATCATGACGTAGGTGGGATGATAGCAGTGATAAATTAACTAAAGTGCTGGTAAGGAAGGGAGGACCTCTTAATATCATGGGGTATCAGTCATGCATAAATTTCATAAATAGGAGCCTAATACTGGATTTCTTTGATAAACAATTACTGAAGATGCTATTTTATAACTAAATAGGTTCAAGTATGGTTTCCTGCATGCAAGAAATTCACAAGAATAAAAATGTGACAACAAAGAAGACAAATTTTGGGCCACCAAAGAGGAAACATAGTGCAAGAGCGAAGGACTTCAAACCATTTGATGAATTTTTTTATTTCGCAGGTGTGGCTATACAGGGCTCCGTTCATCCACCCTCATTCTTGTCTGGTACCGACCTACTCAACATCCTATGCCCTTTCATTCTAAGCTTATATTTATAATGATGTTGACAATTTGACCTATAAGGTTTTAGAGATCAGAAATTTTCTCTCTAGATATCACATCACCCTTTGAGTGATCACTATCAATAACTGGGACCAACTGCATCAAGGTGTTCATCACTAGGCTTGTTGGTTGAGAAAGGGAATGTTCTAATATGTGATTCAAATGCTTTAAAATATCCCTTTTAGTAGATCTTTATCCAAATATTATTATTACTATGAGAACTGTTGTTATTATTGCCTAAATCATGATAATAAGTATTGGTATGCACCTTGTTCTCTTTTGAATTAGTTTGAATGTGTGGGAATTGTAGGTATGAAATTGAAGGGTGGATCGAAGCTTTGAGATATAATGAGGGAATATTCCTAGTTGGTGTCACATGAAGCCTACAAAGGGGGAAGGTGTCCATAAAAGGGCCCCGCATAAGAAGTTGCAATCGGCTTACACACAGAGCCATGCCTCAAGAAGAGAATAGATTTCAAACAATCAAGGACCTGTATGTGACATTGTGATCTTCTCATATAAACTATAAAGTATGCCAATGGAGATCTAGAGATGTCGAAATGGTGTTGCACAAAAAATAATCACAAATTTTGACTTATGAACCTGTGCTAGATGAGAGGGAAGCTAAAAGAATAACTTTGGGAAGGTAATTTCAAGAGGGATTTGTTTCATCCTTTCACTAAATGATCATGATCTGCTAGGAGTTGTCCACTAGGAGCAAGGGCAACATGTCTCCTCTTCAGCAACAAAAAATTGCAAGAAGGTTCATTCAATCAGATGAAGAAATGTTGCAAATACATCAACAAGAAGGACAATGTTAACTATTTTCAGCTGCAACAAGGAAGGCAGCCACTATAGGACAAAATTGTTATAGTACTAGAGTCACTAAAAGACAAAATAGGGAAAAACACAAAACTATATTTTATATTGCTATATATTAGGGGTAGGTGAAATCCTAACTTGTATTGAATCTGGGACACAATATAAATTAATCCTGGCCATTCATTCTCCTTTTGGAAAAATATAAATAGGGGCATTTTATAAGTGTTGGGATTGGTGTAAAAGGAATTTTGCAGCAATAGAAAGAAGCATTGCATGAATTTGGGTGTTTATTTTGAATTTTTTCTTTATGCATGCATGATTCAACCTCCATGTTAGATTTAGATTGTAGTTTCTTGAATGGATTTGATAATGGTTGTTGTTATAATATTTGATGGACTCCTAGCCCATACTTTTGCCACTTGTTGATGACAAACTATTGTTTAAAGTTATCATGGGCTTGTTTAATTCATTGTTCCAATTAGTTCAATTGTATGTTCATGAGGTGAATGCACAATCTAAAAATCTATAGACCTTAGGAGATTGCACTAGTTTTGTGTAGCTTTGGGTTCTCTTGTTCAAGAAAAACTTAGTTCATGGGAGTCTATCTACTATAGCATCCTCCATTTTCATTGTTCATTCATAGCTGAGATTTAGAACATTCCTCTCAACCCTTTCTCTTTTTTTTGCTATTTTAAGTGGGAAACCACTGTTCATTCATTTCCAGCATCCTTGAAACTCCATTTGCAAACCCAACTTCCCATGCTTTGTAAACCATAAAGGCCACCCTGTGATTACCAGAAAATCACATCAACCAACTGAATTATTCCAAGAATTTTCATGACCTAACACCTGAGAGACCTTGGTGTAATTTTTTGCAACTTGTTTGTAGGAAGTTTCCTTTCAATAGAGGTAGTGCACTTGTGTGTTTCCTGTGTTGAGAAGTGCAAATGCACCCATCAACAAGATGTTTAGCATCAATCAATAAATATTCAATACAAACCATGAAGGACAGCAATGATCAATGCTAGGGCTAACCAATTAATAAGTATACACGTGAATAAGTCAAGCATACAAGTGAATGAGGGAAGCACAAGTAATCAAAAGCATGTAAGCCTTGAAGAATACACATGAATGCATAGTATACACAAATTAATACAAAGTATATGCATGAATACAAGGTATACGCATGAAAACATGTAAGTCACAAAGTATACATTGGAATACATGTAAGTCACAAAGTATACACGTAAGTTGTAAAGTATACACTTGAATACACATAACTCATATCTATTGAACCATGGATTTATAATGCAAATATGGACACCATCGGTAAAAAAAATTTGTATTAACCAAATAGCCATGTAGGCATACATCAATATATGTCGATATAAGTATAATTTATATACAAAATAGCCATATAGGCTTACAAGAATTTCATATAGGCATACAATGTCAAATATATCCGATATGTAAAATATGTACAAAAATGCCATATAGGCATACAACAAAGGGCTCTAGAATCAAAAGTCATTACTCTACATCCTCTTGAAATATTTTTTTTCCCTTTGCTTGTCAGCCGGATGGCGATAGGTTTGTCACTCATTTATTTTGAGGCCAAGGAGAGCTCTTGGTGCTCCTCCTAGGGTTTAGCTCCTGGTCAAGCTTTATCTATTACAATAAGAAGTAAAGACATTATATAGAGATTATATTATAAAAAATGATATATTTAACAAAATAATCACTTAGCTCCAGTACACAATCTCTCTCCTCACGAGAAAGATTCACATGCTCATGCTGTGGTGTGTTGAAGCCCTGTAGAAACCATCCAAAGAGAAATTAAACTATGAATCAATAATGGTTTGATTTTTCACTAACTAACAACTATAACAACAAATGTAAATTAAAATTTAGTAATCTACCTCATACCTCCTCCGTGAGAGCCATTGAGGACTCTATAGCAGATGAAACACCAAGCTCCATTGCCCTATAAACATTTAGAGGTGTATCCACTTCCAACATCTGAAAATCAAACAATAAATTATTCAATCACAAAAAAATACAATAGCGATCCACATCATGGCTTATAATGTATGAGATAAAGAACAAAAATTTGAGTACTTATTAAACTATATATTTTTTACTATCATGTTTACTATTTTCCCTATCTATAGCTTGTTTGAAAGCACCTATTTTTATGCTTTTACCCATAGTAGCAAGGTGGTGAACCATTTCATAAAATGCTTTCATAGACATGTAAGATAATTGTGGTAGCATAAAGAAGGTAGTGAACTGTTTGAAAAAATACCTCAAAGAAATGGGGTCTCATGTTGATGGAATTCCATTACAAACAAATGTGTCATGGCATTCCATCACCATAAGACCACATTTCTTTGAGGCATTTTTTCAAATAGTTCATTGCCTTCTCTATGGTATTATGCTAGGATGAGGTAGATGGTATTGTGTGGTCTTGGTTATGAGATGGAGGGAAATCATGACATGAAGAGGGAGGGGTTGGGACATGAACAAGTGGAATAAAAGGTGGAAGGTTCCATGGATTGGTAAATTGAGGTTGATGACCTTGAAAATAATTTGGAGATAAATTTTGGCTAAAGGTTTGGTTTCTATTCTTCAGGCAGTGAGTTGTTTAAAAAAATTCCTCAGAGAAATGTGGTCTCATGGTGATGGAATGGCATTCCATCACCATGAGACCGCATTTCTTCAAGGAATTTTTTCCTACTACTCACTGCATTGACTATGATATTGCTTACTATTATGCTTTGATAAAAAAATTTGAAGCATCCATAGTATTGAGAAGTTGTTGAGATGATTTAGCATTGTTTTCATTGATGTCTAAACCTAGGATCTGGAAGGTTGTGATCCTGATGATATACATAAATGATCTATCCTATCGAGTGCTATGATGTTACATAGTGTGGGTGTTATCCTTGATCCGGATGTGGCAGTACTTCTTTTTGGGACATCCGTGGAAGTTAGTTAATGCAAAATAATGAAGTCTAATCTTTTGATGTTGGTTCTTGTGCTCAAAGTTTATTTTGGGTATCCTTGCTATTCGTACATTCATTTAGCATGTTACAAATTTTGGTATGTCTAATTATGCTTCTCTGGTTGGTATTGAAATTGATGAGAATCAAGATTTGGTCTTGATTGTGGCATTCCCATCAGCTCCGAAGTGTATTTCATGTAATTCAAAGTTTTCTATATTTTGATAATTATGTTATGTGATAAACCCATTTTATGTATGACTTATTTATGGGCCCCTTGGTAATGTGGTAAGAATATATTTATGTGCAACCTATATTTTGGGTCTGGTGCTAGCGTGCCAAGCCTTATTGAATATTTCAAGGTTATTCTTCAAGTCAACATGTTTTGTGGTGACCTAATTCAAATTGTGTTTGGCCAACTTGGGAGATTATGAAGACATTGTGTTTGGCCGACTAAGGAGATTATGAAGGCATGGAATGGTATAAGTAATTTTATTTTTTTGTTCGATGAAGTAAGAAGTGTGGTGTATGGTGTGTGTGAGCATATAAAAGAGTGCAAAGGATTATGTGATAAGAAAGTTGAAGGAAAGTTTCAGGAAGAAGTAATCTACTTTGTAGAGGTTGTGTTAGGAAGGTGTGCAGAAGATTCTTGGCTAGATCTGCTGCAGACAGAGATTGTGCTCTTAACCAGAACTAAATTCATGCATATGTAGATGCAGATTCATCAATTCATTTTTGTTAGTGAGACTATTTTTTAATCAGATGTTTTAATTGGGCAGTGAGCCCACTGACAGTGACCCTTACCTGCAATGAGCCCTTGTAAAAATCACCTTAACCGGTGTTCTATAATTGAGAATTAGCATTCTTCATGGTTTTTCCCTTCTTGGGTTTTCACGTGAATTCTAGTGTTCATTGTGCATGGTTTTTTTGTGTGCTTTCATGTTCATATCTATTTGATAATTATTTGATTGATATAGCCTTGCTCCAGATTAATTAAAGTCAAGAAAAAAAAATTATGATAACTGATTCAACCCCCCTCTAAGTTATTTGAACTGTTCAACAATTGATATCAGAGCCTCGTCCCTTGGAGATAAATCTTAACCACTTAAGGGAGATCTTGGCAGCTTGAAGAAGATGACAGGAGATTATTACTTTGAGGAAGAAATGAAGATAATGTTAGATGATATGGAAAATGCGGAATCTAAAAATGAAGAATTGAAAGAAAACCTCAAGGAGGAAAATGCTTGTATCTCAAAGCTAAGGGAGAAAATCTAGAAATTCAAAGAAATACATAAAGAGGTCAGCCAAGAATTAAAGGAGAAAAAGCAAAGTGTTGTGGATCTAAAGCTACAGTTGGATGAATGCAAGAAGACTGAAGAAGATCTCAAAGATACCTGTTACCAGATTTTTACCTACATGCTTAATCAGGAAGAGCAATCTATGTTTCAGAGTCAATGGTACATTTACTTTTACCTCCTATGTTACATTCAGTTATACAAATGAAATAACTTTACAAGATTACAAGAATATAAAATTATGACATTCATACAAGTGAATGAAACATAAAAGATTGTACAAATCTTTTCTGAGAATTTAATCTTTATTGAATGTAATCATTTACATATGTTTCACACAAGCCATGAAATTTGACTTTGATTATTTAGTATACATCAAGGCTAAACTACACATGAATAAGTATATGTTTACAAAGAAAACATATTGGGAGAGTAACCAGTCATTGCCTGAATGATTGGTTCTTGTTGGCTGGTCCAATTTATTTTGTTTTTGCCTTGCTCCTCGTAGCTCCTCCTAGTCCTGAATGATATGGTTTCCTACATAAGATGATAGGCAATGAGGTTAGAACTATGTTCTAAGCAATGAAAGGTCATTCTACATATATGAGCATGTACCTATCCATCCATAACTTAGTCTCGGTGAACATTAAATAAGAGCATCCATATGTTGAGTTGTAGGAAAACACTGAAGCCGTCAGGATATTGCATCAAAGTATGTATTTTTTCTAACTCATTTATTCTGTGTGCAGAAATAGGTGCAGTCATTTGTCTGATCAATGAGTGGAGGAAATGTGGCTCCCACAAGGGTTGAGCCCATCTCATAGTAATGTTTACATCACTTTAATCTATGCACAATTTTTATGAATACTCTAAGTGCATATGAGATTAAAGTGCAAGACAATTACTATCAATCATGATTATTTCACATCATAATGTAGAAAGTATACAATTTTCTTCTACAACAGCAACTCTCAAGAGTACTTCCAAAAGTTCACATACTTACGGTTTCTTTGTGCATAAAGACAACAAGGTGTGTAATCTAAAGCGGTGATTATCTCACAAAAGGAGACAACATGTTGTTTATAACGAAGGGAATCAATGAAGTTTCAGTAATATGAATCATGGTTCATCAATTTATTAAAGAAGCATATTATATTTGACATCCCAAGAGTATGCACATTGGGGCAAATGAAAAGCTAAGTGGTTCACCAATATGGTTTATGTTCATGCACTAAAGGCAGAAAATGAAGATCATTGATTTATTCTCAGAAAGAGCATTTGTTTCAACAAGGATCTTGTATGAGCAATAAATAGTAACAAAAAGAATACAAATGCACAAGAATATGATACTCAACACATGTTCAATAGTGAACTTAGGAAATTTTCTAAACCATGCCCATAAGATCTCAGAAGTAAGTGTAAAGTGAGCCATGAAAGTCATAAAACTGAGTTGGAGTGTGAAGGCAACCGAAGTTCCAAAGCTTGAAATAGAGATCAATTTTGAACAAGAACACAAAAGGGGTACATAAGCTAGATGAAATTGTAATATGACTATGAACCAAATGAGTAGCCATACATGCACAAAAACATAATGCCGAGGCATAGAAAAATGGGAATTTACAGAGGACTCCAAGTGTTGAGTAAAATTTGAAAAGGAAATAAGTAAAGTCTTCTATTCTATAGAGGATACATGAGTGCAGTTATTCCTTTTCACAAGAAATCATAGATATAAGGGCATCTATAAACAGAATCATGGGGTTACAGGGTTTCTTCTTTAGAAAATGAATAAAATAAAGGAGCCCTCGAGTTTGTTAAAAATGCACAATAATGAAATGCAATGAGGAAGATATTTCCAGAAGGCTTACACAAAGGTTTGTGGTCCTAGTTTATAGAGCTAAGAGGTGCCAGAAATCTTCAGGAATGCAATATCATAGGTTGCAGCTAGAGGATGTTTTTCAACAAAAGAAGCATAGGAATTACCGATTGAAAAACAAAGTGGCCAAATAGAAACCAACATTTGAAACACTTAGTATGGTTGTGGCCCAAAATTCATCATTTATTTATTCAAATGTCTAAATCTATAGGCGTTTGTATGGAAAATAGAAAAAATACTTTTATTTTTGTGTGTATTGACAGAGGAGAACCCTTGCTCAGATGGGGATTCAAGTTAAGCACAAAGTGCATGGTAAACTGAGGAGAGATTGAGTATCTACATCATTCTTTGAATGAAAGCACCTCCAGAAAGTTTAGAAATGTAAACCCTACATAAGGTAAGGATTCCATTGGAAAAATCACAGAAAAAACAAACATACATAATGGGTGAGGAAATGTTTACATGTCGTGGCCTGTAAGGCCCAAAATCATCAATAAAGAACTTTTATTTCAATATTACCTTCTAAAATGGCTTACCAGGGAGAGATCGACAAAAATGTAAGTCTTATGCTTTTAAGCTGGCAAAGTTCATAGGAAAAAATGCCTCTGCAATCTACAAAAATCCACCATGAATCTCCATGGAACCTGATGGCGGCATTGTTTTCCTCTTAGGGCTTCGTAAAAGATGAAATACCTTTGAAAAGTATGGCTTTTCTCTTTTGCTTTAGGGTTTTTACCCTATCTTTATGGCCAATATGGAACTTGGCATTTTGCCATTTTTTCTTTAACACAAATGCAATGAAATTAATAAAGTCGTGGGTTATGCCTTTACTTTACTAGTTTTATATGGTGTACTAAGTATTTTAAAAGACTTATGTTTATTTTCTTTTTTCCTTTGCATTATATCTAAAAAATGTAAAGCATTAAGTCTTAATGATTCCTTATAAATCATTTAGACTTGTTTTCTTTTAAATGCAAGGGTAATGG
>VDFB02193867.1:161645564-161793384 GCA_007258455.2 Sequoia sempervirens | reverse complement strand
AGAGAGGGAAAGAGGTAGGGAGGGAGACATAGGTGAGATACAAAGTGATGGAGGGAGAGGTAGGTAAAGAGAGAGAGAGGGGAGATAAAGATAAGTAGAGAGGGAGGGACATGCAGAGAGAGAGAAGAGATAGAGAGTAGAGAGGGGAGGGAGGGAGGTAGATGTAGGGAGGAGATAGAGGGGTGAGAGAGAGAGAGAGAGAGGGGAGAGAGGGAGGAAGGGAGAGAGGGAGGGAGTGGAGAGATAGAGTAGAGATAAGGAGAGAAAGAGAGAAAGATGATACAACTTGCTAACTACTAAAATTTGACATGCTGATTACTAAAATTTGACTAAGTCTGAAATTTTTAAGATAACTCCTAGTGATCTAAAACCACTCTCAAACATCCTAAAACTATATACATGAAATATAACTTAAAGTATAAGAAAGTAAATGTACATATGTAAATTTCAACTTATATTCATATATATAGTTTCCCTGGCAGAGAAAGAGAAAATCAAAGAGTTTAGAAAAATGTATTCCAAAAGAGTTCACAAACATTCATTACAAAATTCAAGCCATTTGGATAGCATCAAATTTAGTGAGCTCCCAATTTGGTGCTCTCCAAATTTGGCAAGCACAATATGGCTTGTTACAGGTGTTTTTTGCAATTTGGCACCAAAATTGTGTCACAGATCCATGCACTTACCCTGGAATGAGATCTGTTGTATACCTCTTTCATAGCTAGGTTAACACTTGGGTTAGTAAGGAAATGAGTCACTTGCATGAGGCTTTATACCCTCACATTAATTATTTCTCAAATAAATTGAAATTGGTAGACTGATGATATGATATTCCACCCTTTTAAACTAATGTTTCATTATGACACTAATTATGACATATGTGGTCGTAATTTCTAAATCCCCTACCTTGATGTACCCTACCACCCTCTAGTCATTCTTCACCAACCTCGACCCCTTTTAAAAGGCCGTTCATCTGTGGGATGATCCTATCATCTCAAATTTGCATGGTACAAATATCTATTGTGACTGATTATCTTGGGAAAAGCTTTATATTTTTGTTTATCCCTATTATGTTTTGGAAAAATCTCTATTTTTCTCGCCACCCTTTGCTTTCAATTTACCCTATGCATGAAAATGAGAGGTGATAGAGTCAGAACTAAGCCTTTCTCTTGTGAAGAGTTTTTCTATGATTCCCTAGTCTAGCACATCTGTGTTGAAGAGGGATTGGAACCTCTTATGGAGAGCCTCAAATTCCATGACAAAACCTATCTTCTCAATTCACCAACAACTAGTGTGATCACAAGGTGACCATGGGTGGAATTTCATTTGAATTCAACGAATATGTGATAGTGAAAGATATTGGGATTGCTTGCACTGGGAAAAATCTCAAAAAAAACACCAAAGTTCAGTATAGGGATAACATCCAATAATTTTTCAAGGAGAACAAGAAACCATCAAAACACCATGCTAGTTACAATAGAAGTAAGCTTCTTCCACCTTGGGATTAGGTGTGTCCTATAATCATGAAGTATATTACTTTGGAAGGCAATTTTAAATGTTACTACTATTATCACATGCCTCTCCTAAACTAATTTTGTCACTGCCTCCTTATTAGTTTCCCCCTATTTCTCCTTTCATCTTTAGAAACTTATGTTAAAGCAATGTTTGAGATTTCTACTAAGAACCTGGATAAAACCCCTTTCCCCCTTCACCAAAGACTAATTTTACACTTGTATCACTTCCATTTGGCCTTATGTCCCTCAAAACCTATTTATGCTACTAGGGTTATTAAGGAGCCTGAACCCTCTAAAGTTTCACCCTTGAAACCTTCCCTTGTTTCTGCCTTTGGTTTGAAGAAGAAAATTTTTCTCCTTGCCAACCAACCATGCTTGGACAATAAACCCAAGCAACCTAGAAAAAAGAAAAAGGGTAACCCTAGACAGTCTAAGAAAAATGTTGCTACAGGGCTGTGCGAGTTAAAAAATACTCCTATCAAGAAGGCGAGAAAACAAGTCGGCAAGGCCAACCTTGAACTAAAAAGGAAGAAAGGTATAAGATTCTATGTGGCAGAACCTACTACGAAGAATGTGGAGGGTGATATTGAAATCAAATATTTTGGGGAAGAGGATGATATAATGGCTATAGGTATGGAGACTAGTGTGGAACCTACCTATGTCAAGAGATCTAATTGGTTGGAGAAACAAAAACTTGAGGTCCATATTGATGAAATATCCAGTAGTTTTGAATAGGGAAATGAGCACCTGGACAATAAACATGACATTGTGGAGGAAGTAAAGAACTATGTGGAGGGTCTGAGCCACTTTCCTGAATTAGACAAGATGATTATGGAGGAGTCCTCTTCAGACTCCTCCAATCATCAAATTAGGAAAGTGGAGGCTAATAAGCCTAAGGATGGTGTGGAAGATGACTACAAATCCTTATAGGCCTACATCTACACCCTGGAGAGGAAGCTAAAAATGCTCACCTGCTTTACCATCAAGGTCATCCACCATTCAGCTATGACTCTTGCTATAGTGCTAAAGGAGGAAGTAAAGAAGAATGCACCTGAGTTCGATATTAGCTCCATCCAGACTAGTGGGGATGTTTTCAAATTCCTCATGGAGGAATGGGAGAACTTAGCTAGGTAGTGTTTTGGGGCTTTCCCAACTCTTCTGGTGTTTTTTGGTTTTGTTCTTTTTGTGTTGTGTCTACAGTCATGTCTATTTGCTATTACAATTTTTTTGTTTCTTGTTATGAACTGGTAAACTCTGGCTGTGGGGCTTTTTGTGTTAAGGCTACTACACCCTATAAATGTAGCTTATTATATAAAAAAAAATCACAATAGCGATATAAATGGGAAAAATAATATTAGATTCATACATTATATACCCAATATGAAAAAAAACAAGAAATAAGGACAAACCACATGCTCCAAATATAATAATTGAGAGAATTTAGTGATATCTTCCAAGATAGACAATCAAAACATTATATACACCAAAGAATCTATTTTTCACTACAAAATAAAATAAATATTATCATCATACAAGAAAAAGAAACACACTTATTTGAAAGTGAGATATATCTATGGAAACTAAATAGAATTGATACAAAAGGGATTGTTCCTACAAGTTTTTCCAATTATAGTACAATAACATACTCCTATACTTGATGTAGTTTTAAACAATACTTTTGATTTTTTTAGTTGCGAGCCTCATTGAAGAGCCTTTTATAGTATATTTTATTAGTGGATCAAAAGATAAATTTAACAAGGATGATGTTGATAGTGTCAAAATAAAATTGTGACCTAACAATTAGACTAAAAACCCTTCAAGGTTAGTATGATCTTATCCTCTATTAGGTCAACAACCTAAAAGTTGACCAAATAGGACTTATTTTAAAAATTTGGAAGACAAGGTCACAAGTTAATATTTTTATAGAGACCCTACATTAGTAACAAGTAGAAAATATATAAATTTGACACTACATAAGTATAGGGTAAAAGTACAAACCTATGCCACATTTTATAAAGTAATTGACCAACATGAAAATAAGTTCTCAACTTCAACCACATAAAAGTGGTATCTATGTTTTGAATTTCAAAATGATGTAAACTAATAAAATGTAGAAATTTTGTTGAAGTTTATTCTTGTAATTTTTCAATTTTTTATTAAAAAAAATTAATATTTTTTTTATCAATTTAAAAATAGATTTCATAATGCTGAAAATTTCAAGAAAAAGTGACGTTCAATTGATGTCAAGAAACAAATACAAAAAAAATCATTTTCTCTTGATTTTTTTTTCCCAAATAGTTGACTTCAATGTCTAGGGCGTGGAAAAAAATTGAAATTTTGATGTATATTTTTCTTGTAATAACATTTTAAAGTAAAACTAACTCGAATTTGATAGTTTTCAGTTGACGTCAACTATTGTTTTTTATTTTGTTCATTTTCAAAAAACAAAATATACCCTTTTGAAGATGATTCTCTTCTCTAGGTTCCAATTTTATTTATGATGATTTACTATTTTTTATTTAATTTCAACTGAGCCTCTTTTTGACTTTGAAAAATCTACTTGCAATATTTTAAAATATTTATATACTAAAACTAATCAATATATATATATATCTGTGTGTGTGTGTGTGTGTGTGTGTGTGTGTGTGTGTGTGTGTGTGTGTGTGTGTTTGGATTCAACACTGTGAGCTCTACAAAAGGGTATTTTTATTTATTTTTTAAAAGCATTTTTGATTGAAGAAATATTCACCAGAAGTCGGAAATTTCTATAAATTTCAAAAAATGGTGACTTTGTTGCCATGTCACTTGCCATCTAGATATAAATTTAGTCAAAAAATATTCAGTTGAATAGTGTTTGACCAGATCATATCTGGCTGAAATGCTGATTTTTCTGAATTTGTTTTTTTGATTGTTTCCATTTTCATCAAATTTCTTTTTTTTTTCATCCAATTTCTACTGAGACATAAATGCCCGACTTTCTGATTTTTTGAATTTTTTTTTTAGATTTCTCCCGTTTTCTGTCCAGTTTTTATAGAAATAAATATTTAAGTTAGCTTTTATTAGTCTATTTTTTAGGTTTTTCCATTTTTCTCCACTTTTTAATGAAGTAACTATTTCCTATTTTTTAAAGAATAATCTTTATTATTTACTTTTTCTCTTAAATCACTGAGCATATATTACTGAACAATTGATACTTTTCTAATCATTTGCATTTGTCACAGGATATCTAGTTGAATACTTAAATCTGAGGAAAATCAAGGATCTAAAACAAAAGATTTGGTAATTTTCTTTAATTTATTTTTGTTTTGATGCTTATATGTTTGTTGCTAGATTATTTTTTATTCATGCTTATATTTTCAGTGTATTTTACTTTGAGTATTTTGAGCTAACGCTTGGACTAACAAGTGGTGTAGCTATCGACTGTCAAAGACTAATATTGAAAAACTACTAATCTATGGTTTTGCAGGACATTTGGCCAAAGACTTTATTTTTCCACTAATTTAGGCACTAAAGTTAGATTAGAGGGTAAATGAACTTTTTTTCTATGTTTGGAAGGGTGTAATAGATGGATGCTCACCCCTTGCACCTAGTGTGATCTTGGGGATAAAAAATCTTTACATCTCTTCATTCTATTTAGATCAATGTTTTAGGTAAACATAAAGTCACTAGCTTGTGTGTATGCAATCCCCTCGTGCTTCATGTGATCTTGGGGATCAAAAACACCTAGTGTGCCTTTCCTTTTAGGGGACCTGCTTAGGGATTTCATCACCCTAGGGGACGATTCCAACCATGCATACTGACGAGGTATATAAAGGGGGGAGAACTAAAGTTGTACCTCAATCTAGTTGCGTCGTAATTGGCGGAGCTCTAATTGCCTAGGGTGATTCCAGGCTAGGAGTGAAGGGTTTGTTTGAGCTCTCAGTACCTTGCTAAAGCTCCCAATCCATGCTTGTGACAAATTAGTGTTCATGGTCTAGGCCTCACGTACCTTGCGTATATCAAGGACTCCCTGGAAAAACATTGTAAACCTAGAAAACCATCGAACGTAGGCTAGTGTGGTGCAAGGGATGCAGATCGTACCCTAAAGTTATTCACCATGTACTCCCTTAGGTTGAGATAGAAATCCTTGTGGTGAAATTCAATAGTTCCCAAGGAGAGAGAGAAGGTGATCCCGTGGCATCCGTTGATGACCCTATGCCACTGGATCTCTAACTATTCACCTTCACGAGAAAGGGTTCCCCAAAGAACCACTCGAGTATCAAGGAGTATTAACCCAAGCTTGCTTGGGTGGTGATCCCACATTAATCTATACACCTACTTGAGCTTAGGGCTTGTAATCAAGTGATTCAAGTGTCTTTTTGTGCAAAACCCGTGAAGAGGAATCAACCAAAGGGTTGAGGATTTGGCTATACCCTTTGAAAACATCAAAAACTTTCAAAAACTTTGACCCCCTAGGGCTCCCTAGTTTAGTCTGACATAATCTGTAACTTTGTTGTCTCTTGATCACCAATTACCCCATCTTCACACCTAAAAAACCTATTCCTCATCCTCCCCCACCATCCAAATTTTCCCTTATTATCACCTTATAATCACATATTATCTTCATAGCTTGGCTTGATATAATTCACTCTCCCCCACATCATTAGTTTCTTCATCATTATCATCCAAAATCAACCTTAAGATCTATCCCAAAAATTAGCATTTATCATGTCACCACTTTGCAAACCAAATTTTTCACTAGGAAAAAAATTAGATCCCTCATCACCCTTCCTAATCTTAGTCTTTGATAATTTAGCTTAAGGAGTGGCTACCTTTTTGCTAAATTTTTCAAAATCATCTTTCATCTACCCTTGCTTAGGAACTTGCCTATCCTAAGTAAGAAAATCCTAAATCATCCATCCTAAGGATCTAGATTACACCTTTTGATCATAATCCTTGGTTGTTTGTACCATCAATTGAACTAATCATCCCATCAATCCCAACAAAACATCCTTAATCACATCATCAAAAAATCAATCCTAAGGTCATCCTAGAATCCACAATCTAGTCCAAGGTCCACATCTTTAATCTCTTGAATAATTATCTCCTTGCATTCCAATCATCTCATGGGACCTCAACTTATTACCAATATCCCCTCTTCCACTAACATAAATCAACCTAATGTCCCCCCATTAACAAACACAACCTCTTCCATAAACACAATCTCATCCAACGCCAACCCACCACTTTCCTCAAGTACCACAATACCTCTCATCATAAATACCAATGTCCCTCTTTACACAAACATAACACAACCCCTAAATAACCTACCCCCACTTTCATCACACCTAAGGGTCACTATTCCCCCCAATGCTAGCATCACTTATGCCCCCACCAACCCAACTATAACCACACAATCTCACCCCACCTCATATATTCATGCCAATTATATCACCCCACAAAACACATCCCAACCCCCTAATAACACACTACTTCCCACACCCCCTAACAATCCAAATCCTCAAAAATAAATCACCTATAACCAACCCTACCCCATAATGATTTCAATTAGTTCAAGGACTTGCTAACCATTTCCCAAAATGAGACACTTGCCTCCTTTGGACACAGATAATAAAAAAAATGACATGAATAACATCAAAGAAGAATATAAAGAAGCTATTGTAGATCAAGTTAAAGAAGAAGATACAAAAGCTACCATGGATCAAATTGATATCCCAAATGATCAAGAAGAGATGAGCATGACGAATGATAAGGCCAAAATATCATATCAACTAGGATAATCCACTTTTATCAAATCAGACTTTCTCACAAAGGAGAAGATTCCAAACAATAGTTTCCACATACACAATGATGGATTCACATCTTGTTTTCACAGGAAAAAATAGTCATACCTCCATGATATTAGGGGACACTTTATCCAATACAAACATGAAAAAGTTTGAATGCACGTTATTTTTGTATATAGGTGAATTTAAACTTGAGCATTTTGTGATGGGGAATAAAAAGACAAGAACAAGGTTGTATGATTGAAAAAGAGATAGTAGAAATGTGGATGAAGGAACATCTTCTGAAGAAGAACCCATGGAAATTGTTAATGACCAAGAAGTACAGGTACTAGGAAAAACTGAAGGTGGTCATAGAAATATTTTCCTTGGTATGGAAAATCTTATAGAGATGGATGATGAATTCCTTTTCAATAATATTTCATCTGAATATATGTTATCTGAAAGCACAATAAAATTACACTGTAAAATAATATGGGATTAATATTTTGAAGACAAGTTTATAGTTGGAAGAGCACAGTTATTTGAAAAATTATTTGGGAGGAAAGAAATGATCCTTGTTTTGGAGTTGTTAGGAGTTGATAATAAGAAAAAGTCATCAGGATCATTAAAGAAAACAATAGTTGAAAACTTGCAAGAAGCATTGAATTCTATTGAAAGCAAGAGTCGAGCTGTTGATTTAAGTACTGCACGTAGAGAATTGATGACGGTAATTTCTAGTAAGAAATTATCACATAGAAGACAAGTTAAATAAGTTTCTGAATTACTCAATTTTTCTAGAACTGTTCAAAGATATATCAGAAAGAGAAATAGATTGGATGAAAATATTGAGAATAATTGGGTAAATATTTGCAGGGTTCCTCGAAAAGATAAAATCTCAGAAGATGTAAAGGAATAGGTGATTAGATATTGGACCAACCACTCTCGTGTTTCTCCCAATAGAAGGGACACGATACAAATAAAAGGTGAAGATGGTAAAAAAATTTCACATCCGAAACATTTTATAGATACAACACAAAGTGAACTTATTGAATCATTCAAGCAAGAATTTTTAGATGTGAAGATTTGTGAAAGGATGTTTGAGAGACTATGACCAAGTTTTTTATGTATAAATAAGATACGTGAGACTTGTTGTTGTCGAAATCATGTTGAATTTTATCTACACCTATAGACATATAGAAAGGCTATGGAATTAATCAATCCAAATATAGTCATCCTTGGAAGTACAACACAATCTGTGAAGTCTCTTCTATGCTAAAAATCAGAAGATTTAGTTGAATTGAAAGTGCAGTGTATAAAAAATATATGTAATGAATGTTGAAATTTGAAGAATCTTTTATAGGTTGACAATATTGATCATTCAATGTAAGTTATGTGGAAGATATTTGAATATGAGAAATACTCAACAAAGTTAGGAGTTGAGACTACAAAAATTGTTCTCAAAGAGAGTGAGTTGTCTTACAATGAGTTTATGAACAAATTTTGCAATATCATATATCCACAAATTTAACATTTTCATGGTGCTATATGGCAAGCTAAGAAATTTTGTGACTCAAAGAATTACTTTCCAGCAGGTTGTAATCTCTCTATTGTTGATTTCTTTGAGAACTATACATTTAGTCCTCAAATTGAGATCCAAATTCAATATTATCATTCAGACCAAGTTGCAATATTTGTACAAGTTTGTTATAGGCATGTTGAAGAACATTTGGATGGTCTATAAAGTAGCAAAGATGAACAAATTATCATCAAAGAGGTTCACTTTTATAGCAGTGATGATACAAGTCATGATAGAAGCTATGTAGCCCATTGTTTTGCAATGTTTTTTGAAGACCTGAGACAACGTCAAATAGATGCTTCACAACATTGGATATCTGATGGATGTGTTGGTAAGTGTTGATTTTTTTTTTTAAATTATATGTTTAGTTGTTTAATTAATTTGTTCAGACTTAATTAGCTATACACATATAGTTTATTTTTACTATCTTGGTTTTAAATGAAATTGGTTGTAACCTCATAGGACAATTTAAGTCTACAAAAGCTTTTAATTGGTTAAGCCAACAACATATTAGATGCGACATAAATTTTTTGTGGAATTTATATGAGAGTGGACATGGAAAAGGAGAGCATGATGGAGCTGGAACATGTGTGAAGTGTGCACTTTTCCAACACGAACTTGCAGGTAACACCATATGGATTTTTAGAAAAAATCTAATTATGTTTTTTGAGATAGTCTTTTCCTATCAACTACAAAACCTCTTAGCTTGAAATTTCACCAACATGAATTTGCAGGTAATGCCATAAGGAATGCACACGAAATTGTTGAATGGTGCAAAATTTATTTTGTTGTCTGTGACTCAATACACAACACACGATATTTTTGGGAAGTTAAAGGTACATAAATGAATTTGTTTTATGAATTTCAATGTGTACATGAATTGAATTTTCAATTTTATACACTTTTTAATTGGATGTTTGAAATTTACAAATATTGATCGATCAACTCTTACTAATTGTTAAACAATTAGTGGTATTAGAAGTTTGCATCAAATCATTATAGTAGGACATAGTAGGCCTCCATTAATTCAAGTGAGAGAAAAATCATGTTTTTGTGTTGATTGCATTAAGAACAATGAAAATACTCTACAATGTGAGAATATTAGAGATGGGTATGTTTCACAATGGGAAATAAAACAATTAGTGGACACATCCAACCCTTTTGAAGATAATGACATTGTAGATATCTATGATCCTCTATTTTTAGCTGATTATGAACATGTATCAGATTTAGTTGTTACAAGTAAATTTTAAATTTTTAAATTGAATTTTAGTTCTTACAATTGATTTATATTCTACCTAAGTTGAGCATGGTTTACTAAATGGTGTGTACATGAGATATTTTTGCTGTTCTTGCAGATCCTGACAACGTCGAAGGTGTAGATTACTATCTACTAAGATGTATGCAACCAAAATGCAAATTGTTAGAATCAATGACAGATGGTGATAGACAAGAGTATCCTACTGGATTAGTGGTTATTGAAGGAACATACTATCAACAAACAAAGATAGATACAAATGGAATTATATTTATTGATTATATGATAGGTCAAAAGGTTTTACATTATAGTCATTTAGTTATAGCAACAATATTAAATCTTGAAACTTTACCAAAAAGAGGGTGTGCCAAACAAAGGTGGAGGTTGCCTATTGAAGAACATGAAAACATTTTAGAGATAATAAAAGATAGAGAGGATCCAGATTATATGTACCAAGAACTTTAAGATATTTTTGTACATATATATTTTCTATGACAATACATACATGTAACATTTGGGGATGAGGTCCCCCGTTTGTGACCTCACTGGTTCATAGCTTTGGGTCAAAAGCGTTTACCCCTTGAATAAAAAAAAACATTTGGACCTAAATTTGAAAATATTTTTATTTTATATTGAATTCAAATAATTTCATTCAATAGTAGCCCATTAAGATTTTGTTTTTGTGATCTTATTTTCCTATAAAGCTTTCTTAAGGTTAGTTTAACCGCATGTTTGTGGATATCTTTGGTGCATAATTATAACACATAATTTTGATCTTAATTTTGATGATATAAATAACACTATAGTTGAGAACACTCTTCACTTAATTCCTAAAACCCTTCCCTTCCTACATTGGATTGTGAATCACAAACACATATTTGTTAGCATTGAAATAAATGTAACATCATAGTATCATAGATAGAATAGTACAATTTATAAATAATTTTCTCATTTTCAATTGAATTTTATTTATTTGTAAATCTAAATATGAAATTTAAGTTTTGGTTAAAAATAAATATTTAATCCTTTATTAAGCTCAAGTACCTTAGTTAAAATGGAATTATATTTGATTTAGTAAAGTAAAAATGAATTTGTGAAGTATGGTACATGCAAATCATTATTTAAGTTTTAATTAAACAACCTATAAGAGACCTTCAATTATGTGTCTATATTTAATCCAATAACATAAAATTATTATATAATCACCATTTGATGTAGTGGCAAGGATGACATCAACCATCTTGTAACACGAATCCACAATTTGATCTTCAAAAGGTCTCTCAAAGCACCAATTTGTCTCTTTAGTGAACTAGGCACCCAAAGGCTCCAACACACTTTTATTGTCTCAAATAATTTCCAAGAAACCAAGAGGAATATAACAAGATTAAATTTCCCAATCCAACAAGGCTAACTCACTTTCAAAACCTCAAGAACTTCTATTTTCACTTTCACCATTCAAGCTTCCATTCACCTAGTAGGTGCCCAAACCCTGTTTTAGGATCTTAACTCATAATCAACCACCCAAAATTGTAAATGGATTACAATTTTAGGGAACCATTATCCTGATACAAATCATATCTCAAATCCACCATAGGGTTCTTCAGACCAACACTACCCAAATTAACTTTCTAAGCTAAAACAGGCTCCAATTAGCCCTATTTTCCAAAGGACTTTGTCTCTAAACTTATCACAAACTACCAAAACCACAAAAAGTATTATAAATTCCCTCAAAATATATATTCATAAAATTTCAAGGCACCACACGCATACTAAGGCTTATTTCTTCAAAACCCTCTCTTTTCACCATTCCAACTATGACTTATTGAAAGTCTTATGTCTAGACCATTATCAAGCCTAAAACCACTTTAATACTGCATAATTTTACTTGCAAATGCTCAAAACAACATTACATTATGCTGCCCTCCTGATTCATACACACTTCCTTCACAAAACCACTCCTTTTCACCGTTTTCGAACTAGGTTTCAACCTTCCTCACACATTTGACCACTTCTACTCACTCAAACCTTCTAGACACCTTCAAACACACATGATCAATAGTTTTCCAACAAGTTACAACATGTTCTCACTCAACTTCACAAAAACTCACCCTCTAGAGCCTTACTCAAAAGGTACAAAATAAGGTTTTTGCAACAGGGCAGTGAGGAAATCTCTCTCAAAGCCTTCACCAGACCAATTCCTTTATTCCTATACCTACCATACATTGTATAGGCCCATTCCACCAAGAAACAATATTTATAGAAAGGTGGAATGGCCTTTTCAAATCATTTTGAGACTCAAACCCTACACCCCTACTTTCAGACTTGTTTTCAAATATCAACCTCTAAATTGCTTTAAACAAAAAGAAAATCCTCAAGAATGGATTAGAAACAATGCCAACTCCATGCCAAAAAAAATCAAAACATTCAGGAATAAATCCCTACTGTACAGAACCATACACAAGCACAAAATGAATAAAAACTCAGGAAATTGACTAAAATCTGTATACTTTGATTGAATTCTTCTCCAAAAACTCTTCAACCAACCATCCTCGAGCCTTTAAAAGGCCATTTATACATATTACAATTCAAAACTACCCATGGAACACCTATAACTGACCACACAACTACCTAGACCCTTCACATTCTTCAATTTGACAATTTGTTGACAACAATTACATCATTATGCAACTTTTTGCATTTTTGAACCAAACTAACACTAAAAACCACAATTACATCAATGATGGTCTTAAAATACCTTATTTAATATAAAATGACTCAAATTACCCCTAATTCCTAGTCCTTCTTATAACCAACCTTCAAATGATGAATTTTTGCAAATACATGCTTTAGGTGCTCCTGCACCACCATCACATAATCTTCATCTCAAGGCTCTAATATTAAGAAAATATTGAAAATAGAAAATATTTTCCCAAAAACATGGGCTAAAAGCATGTGCCAAGTCTTGGTCCAACCAATCGAAGTTGGACCCATATTCCCTTCCACTTGTGTAAGGCCTCCAAAAGTAGAAAGTAGTTCCTATTACATATTTTTATTTTTATGACCAAGGGGATCATATGTTATTCAAAGAGAACATTTCAAGTCGACTATGTAATCCCCCTCTAATAATAACCTTCTACCAAAAGTCTAGTCTTGTACCTTTTTAACTTACCATCTACATTGAGTTTTTATAGAACACTCATAATTTACAACCTATGAGCTTTCTTGCTTCATTTAAATCAACTAGATCTCAAGCCTTCCATTTACGCAAGGTCATCATCTCCTTTATCATGGAATCTATCTGGACAATAATTTTTCTCCTTTAAAGAGAGATTCTTTCACAAATATAAGTTCATCATTAACATTATTTAAATTAAATGTACACAATAAAAAATTGGAGAGATATGTACCTTTAAAATTGTTTATGTTCTCTTGTGGACCTTCTTAAAGGCAGTGAACATAGAGACTCTCATTTTATTCTTCTAAATTTTCCTATAATTTTTCTTCATCTTTGGCTTCTTCTTATCCAACCTATCCATTTCCCTATGTATCTTCACCTTAACCTTATATCAAATTGTATTGTGTCCTCTTCTTTTTGTTGTATAGATCTACAAAACAAAAAACACTTGCTTCCCTACAAAAGATATTTCTAGAATAAATAATTTTCTAAGTTGGAGGATTCCAAATCTTATACTGGATTAAATTTTCTACCCATAACCAATGAAAAAAATATACTTTGAAATCTAACTTTGAGCATTTTTTCCTAGGTGTTTGAGTGTAAGCCTCACAGCCAAACACTTCCAAATGTGCAATTTAATCTTTTTTCCCATCCATACTTTGTATGGTGTCTCTTCAACAAGGATGGAAATAGGAAATACATTTATCAAATAACAAAAAATACTAACAACTTACACCCAAATAATTTGCTTCAAATTAACACAACTTAACATACTTTTATTTATTTCCTTTAATATTATATTCATTATCTTAGCTACCCCATTTATATATATATATGGAATATTTTTCTATTAAATTACAATCCAATTATGTTTGCAAAATTTTTCAAGTTATTTAGATAAATATACCCCCATGTTTTTTTTTTTTTTTAGACTGCATGAATCAGGTAGCACAACCCCCTATAAACTACAGTGCGCCTAGTAAAATTTTTAACGTGACCGGCGGTGCTGGTGTGACACAAATATACCCCCATGCTATTTGATCTCAAATATTTTATTTTTTCCTTATGAGTTTCCACAAGCACCTTAAATTCCTTATGCTTAAAACTTCATATTTGTGCCTATGAAAATAAACCAAATATTTTCTTGCAAAATCACCAATGAAGATGGCATAATATAGATGGTTTCTAAGATATATGAATTAACTCTAAAATCCATTTTTCTATGAGAATTTAACTTAATTTTTCTTATGAAACACACAATCTCACCTATATATTTATTATTTCTCACCTAGATGCGGTTTGATCTTTGATGTCAAAATATTGGCATATCAACTAATTCATTTACATGATCAAAAGTCATGGTATAGTTAGATTAAGTAGTACCATCCAATCCAAATAAATTACCATGCCTAATACACTTCCTAAGTGAATTCATATGAAAAGAGGCACCTAAATCAATATCTCTAAATATTATCCAGATTATTAAATTCTAAAATATTTTTAATTATTGATGAACTATAATTTTCAAGCATAGAAATGGGTTCAAAAAATTTCAAGCAAAATATATAACTCATATCCTAGAAGACATATAACTCGATAATTTCACAAAACAAAAAATAAAGTTGAAACCATGTAACAAATTATTCATATGCACTCATGAAAACAACCATTGTAAAGCCCTGATTATTCAACCCGCTATTCCTAACTACCTTATTGAACCAAAAATCATTAATTTTTTTTTTTTTTTATAGATTAAAAGTGAGCAAGAATATTAAAGTTTCCCAACTCAAAACCCTAATAAGCTTCAAGAATTTCTATTTCTATAATAAGATGAATCATAATGTAAAATGTATATATACTATAAAACATAATAAGATGAACCATAATGTGAAACCATAATGTAAAATGTATATAATGTGAAGATCATCATCTAAGAACCATAATGTGACAAATCACAATATATAAAATGTATAATAAATCATGTGTCTGCATGTAAAACAAGTCAAAGTGGAGGATGCCTAGTATGACTATGGATAGATCTCTCTCCTGATCCCTGTTTGGATCCATGTCTTGATCTCTCTCTAGATCTGTGGCCCAATGCCTCTCTTGATCTTTGTCTTGATCCATGTCCCGATTTGCCTCCCTGCACAACAAAGTACATTAATTAATTTAATGTACATATGTAAATGTAAAGTCATCTTAAAGTTTTGTACTTTCAATGTTTGAATGTATCAAGGACTTTAAGTATTATAAATGTATCTCAAATATACCATGCATAGGATCATCTGCATTCTCCAAATCTCCAAAGCATGAAAAATGCTTGTATTGCTAGAACTTTAAAACTACAAGATTTCAATGAAGAGTGGGAACTACTTTAAAGTCAATTTTATTTTATATATGTATGTGAATTTTTAGAATGCAAAATATATAGATTATTTGAAAGTACCTGCGTCTCACCCTGGATCACTCTACCAATGTCACTAATGTCACGAGAATGCATAGTCACATCAGGGACACCTATATTAGGTAAATGACCGGTGCCAAACAAAAGTGAGCTGTATGTACCATGTACATCATATGCAGGAACCTCAACCTAATGTTGTGCAAGGACTATAGGATGGTCTGGAATATGTTGATCATCCTATGAAACTACCTCAACCTGACCTAACTGTCTAGTAAAATGTCATCTAATATGAGTTGGTATGACATATAAAGGAATCCCATACTCATCACTAATAAAATGGTATGATGATAGTAAATCAACAATGGAAATAGAAGCAACATTATGTACATTGGTTTCACTCATCTGGGCCACATCTGATGGTGATGGTAGCTCTACACGAATGTAGGGATCATAATTGGGAAATGTAGCCTAAGTGGGAGGAAGGATAATCCATGGATGTAATAAATATCTTCCTACATGATCTGGTGACATATGATCAACCTGAGTAGCAATCATGGCAATACTGTAAAAAAGGTCGGATTTGGTAGGTGTTGTTGCTATACTTGTTGCTTTTAGTTCCAATTTTTTTGGAAGAACCAAAAGTTTTGGACCAATTAATTCCCTCTTGTTGACAGGTAGTGGAAAATATGCACGTCTAAATTGAGATTTGTTAGCAAACCTCCCTTTCCCTATCTAGCATGTGAAGGAATAGATGTGTAGTCCACATCTAACCCTAAATGAAACTCAACATATAGTTGTTTGCAAAAATAAAGTGGAAAATCATCATTATGAGGCCATCTGTGATGGGATTCCAACCATCTAGGATATATAAATGGAGCAACAAGCTCATAAGTACATCTAATAACAACATATCCTCTAACTTTTTTTGTCCCATATAGTGAGGGAACATGCTGTGCACATTATGTGTTGAAACTCTAGTAGTAATCAAATCAATTTTCATAGTGCCAATAACACTACTGGAAGGGGATCTATAAAAATCCTCAGTGCTAACCTCATCATAAGGATTATAAGATCGAATCATGTGAATCATACGTTGGATCTCCTGTTGAATCCTAACTAATCTATCTCTATTAGGGAGATTAGGGGAGTTTTGTATTGTTTGGTCCAAACATCTCAAAGCATTCCCTAATCTCCTAATGCTATCATTATATAAATTAGACCTACCCTCAGCTTGCTCCTAAGACTGATTAGAATGATGTGATCCTTGATCATTAGGGTATGTGTAGGATCATGATGGGCCAAAAAGTGGCAATATGATGGGTATGTGGCTGACGACTATTTTTTACTGAAAATTGGTGAAATGAAAAGGGTTTTTAAAGGATATTCTCAGATTTCCACAGTATAAATTATGCTTTACTTTGAATTTAATAAGTAATTATTATTCATTTTCTATTCAAATTATGACTAAAGTCTTGATTAATAGGCTGATTGAAAAACATCTATAGCTTTTAAACGGTATCACATTTTTTGAATCCAAAATATGTGTCACATTCTATGCTTCACATACTATAGGATTAAAAAAATAAAAATTGAATTTCATGAAGTTTTGACCAAGTTAAGGTGGTCAGACATATGAGTTTTTATATTTTTAAAAAGTTGTAATAAAAAAATCATAATTAATTATTTACTTGGAAAAAAATTACAAAAAAATATGCATCACATCAAGGAATGAGTCCTCTACTTATATCTAAAATATTATAAAAAAATATTGTCATTTTATTGTGGTTAGGGTGGTCAGACAAACACCTACTTCTTATTTTTTCCCGAAATTAAGTACCACTACATTGGAATTTCAAAATTTCACCAAATAGATTTGTTTTTTTTAAACAAACCTAGTAGTTTAGAAACTACATTCAATTTTCTACAAATTCTATTCTTATATATTTTTGAAATAATATAGGTAACTTATTCAAATTTTTATGTCAAGTTGCCTAACTCTGATTTTTCTAAATTTTTTGCCACTTAAGGGTCTATTTTTTCCATGATGATCCTGCACATACCCATCAGCCATATCTCTATAAATACAAAGATCTACACATTAAATTAAAACACAAAAAAATACAAATATGTACTAATTTTATTTCTCTAAAAGTAAAATATGCAATAACCATTTTTCTAGTAAGATGATCCATAGGAAATTATAAAAAAATAGGAAATATGAGAAATGAGTAGCTTGAACGTCATGAAGTAAAAATAAGAACAATTTTAAGTTCATTCAACTATCTATGAAAAAGAGGGAGAAAGGGAGAAAGTAGGATTATCATTTTTTTCCTATAAAAAAAGTGGTACTAAAATATCCTAATGAAACATTCACATGTAAAAGTAACATGTAAGCATATAAATACATAAATATTGAATTCTTTAAGAATTATGGACACGAGGATTAAATTTGACTAACTTGGTAGGAAATTTAAAGTCTTAAACAAAGAATCTCACGTATTATCATTTAAAATTGCAGGGTATCTCTAAATTCCAAATAACAATCATTCAAGTGTGTATAATATAGGATAAGAGTGTATGATAAAAGAGTGTATTATTAAGTATAATGCATCTATATAAGTAGGGATACAAAGATAATTATGCATAACTTATATTTAGAGACATATTGTATTTTAGGATACTTACAAATTACAATCAACCATAAGCAATTCTACACTATAATTATGTGTGGTGCAATTCTAATTCATGTTAGAGAATGGGATATTCTATTATGATTGAGGTCTTAAGTGTTTATACGTTTGTCATTACACACATCTAGGCCTTTTTGGATGCCTCACGAAGTGAATGTATAGTACCATTTTTGGTGATGGTGTGCATTCAATACAATAAATGATCAATTAAATACTTTATTGAAATAATCTTGCAAGGATATTAAATGGATTTATGTCAATGGATAAGTGAAACTAGTTATAGTAGAAATTTTGGTGCCTACAATGTATTTTAGGATATGACTTAAACAACTCTATAATTTCACTTAAATGCATGATTTTATAAATATATTTAGGTGGTGCATTTAAATGAAATTATAGTCATAATTTCTTACATTAAGTTGTAAGTCATATCCTAAAATACATTGTGCTAGGCACCAAAATTTCTACTATAACTAGTTTCACTTATCCATGCACATCTCCAATTACTAAGGGTAGTAATTGCAGTTATGTGAAAGGCTAAGTGAAACTAGTTATATAGTAGAAATTTTGGTGCCTACAATGTATTTTAGGATATGACTTACAACTAGATATAATTTCATTTAAATGAATGATTTTATGAATATATTTAAGTGGGGTGCATTTAAATTAAATTATAGTCATACTCTTACATTAAGTTGTAAGTCATATCTTAAAATACATTGCGCTAGGCACCAAAACTCTACTATAACTAGTTTCACTTATCCATTCACATAAACTCCAATTACTACCCTTCCAAGATTATTTCAATAAAGTATTTTATTGATCAATTATTGTACTGAATGTACACCATCACCAAGCATGACCTATTAAACATTCACTTAGTGTGAGGCATCCAAAAAGACCATTATAACCCTTCCAAATTATTTCAATAAATTGTTATTTAATATTCTTCTATATTTGATTGAAATTTTGCATCTTCAATGAATTGACTACGTTCGAAGGATGATATTTCAAAGAGTGAGTCTACCAATACATTTTGAACCCAAGTTTTCCTACATTCAATACATTAAATGATCAATCAAATACAAACGAATATTAAATAAAAATTTATTAAAATAATTTGGAAAGGTAATAATTGGCCCTTTTCGCCATCCTCAATGATGGTATACATTGAATAAAATAAATGATCAATCAAATACTTTATTGAAATAATCTTGAAAGGGGGTATTAATTGGAGTTATGTGAATAGATAAGTGAAACTAGTTATAGTAGAAATTTTTGTGCCTAGCACAATGTATTTTAGGAATATGACTTACAACTTAATGTAAGAGTATGACTATAATTTAATTTAAATGCACCACTTAAATATATTCATAAAATCATGTATTTAAATGAAATTATATCTAGTTGTAAATCATATCCTAAAATACATTGTAGGCACCAAAATCTCTACTATAACTAGTTTCATTTATCCATTCACATAAACTCCAACTACTACCCTTCCAAGATTATTTCATTAAAGTATTTGATTGATCAATTGTTTTATTGAATGTAAACCATCACCAAGCATGACCTATTAAACATTCACTTAGTGTGAGACATCCAAAAAGGCCAATTATTACCCTTCCAAATTATTTCAATAAATTGTTATTCAATATTCTTCTATATTTGATTGGCATTTTGCATGTTCAAATGAATTGACTATGTTCGAAGGCTGATAGGTCAAAGAGTGAGTTTACAAATACATTTTTAACCTAAGTTTTCCTACATTCAATACAATAAATGATCAATCAAATACAAAAGAATATTAAATAACAATTTATTAAAATAATTTGGAAGGGTAATAATTGGCCCTTTTCCTCATTCTCCATGATGGTATACATTGAATACAATAAATGATTAATCAAATATTTTATTGAAATAATCTTGTAAGGGTATTAATTGGAGTTATGTGAATAGATAAGTGAAACTAGTTATAGAAATTTTGGTGCCTAGCACAATGTATTTTAGGATATGACTTACAACTTCATGTAAGATTATGACTAATTTCATTTAAATGCACCACTTAAATATATTCATAAAATCATGCATTTAAATGAAATAATATCTAGTTGTAAGTCATATCCTAAAATACATTGTAGACACCAAAATTTCTACTATAACTAGTTTCACTTATCCATTCACATAACTCCAATTACTACCCTTAGTAATTGGAGTTATGTTGATGGATAAGTAAAACTATAATACATCCTAAAATACATTGTTTTAGACATCAAAATTTCTACTATAACTAGCTTCACTTTTTGCAACAAGGGTGGTGTTGGTGAACTTTCATTTTTTTCATCAATTCTTACTAACTCTTTTGCTTAATTTCTAAGCCTTTCATAGATTTTGAGTAGCATAGGTTATATTGCTTAGGATGACAAGTTACAACTCTATAATTTCATAATGCATAAAATTAGATTTGTAAGTCATATCTATAATTTCTACTAGGCCCACATCCTAAAATACATTTTTTTAGACACCAAAATTTCTACTATAACTAGCTTCACTTTTTTGCAACAAGGGTGGTGTTGGTGAAATTTCATTTCTTTCATCAATGTTTACTAACTCTTTTGCTTAATTTCTAAGTCTTTCATAGATTTTGAGTAGCATAGGTTATATGGTTTAAGTTGTTCTCTTATGCTCACAATTTTGTGTACAAAAAGGTTTCATTTTCTTGGACTATGATTAGTCAAATAAAGAATCAAAAGTAGAGTCTATGTCACTGAGATAATTTCATCACCTTTTATAGCCAAAAATTGGAGTTTAAAAATATGTCTGCTTTTCTTGTACATAGAAGCACTTTATTTTCTCCATATCTATAGTTAGTTGTGTAATATATCTTTGAGCAGGTCTAATTGTATTATTCAAAACTATGAACCAAGATGAAGTCCAATTTTGAGATGGTTACATGAACTGAATTTATTTTATTGGCAAACTATATCAAAGAGTCCACTTTTTCAAGCCTCTTATAAGTTACAACATTTCACTATATCCTTAAAGTTCCCTTCCCTTTGTAATTAGTTAAAAGCAATAGGAAAATATAATGAGGCTGCTCTTTTGATCTTCCTTTTTAGCAGATCCTTTTTATACTTATTTTTTAAGTTTTTCCACTATCACCACCTACTTAAAATCAAACTCTCTTAGGTATCCTTAGGCCTACTTTTTCTTTTAATATAAATCCTATTGAACATGTGTCACTGAGATAATTTCATCACCTTTTATAGCCAAACATTGGAGTTTAAATTATCTACATGTGAAAGGTAAACTAATGATGTGTCCGGTTTTCATTATGTCTGGTTTTCTCATATAATTAAATAAAGGAACCTTTATTACAATCAAGTTCTGTTTTAGTCCTCTACAACCATTTTTTCAAAAACGATCATCATTTTGCATTTGGAGAAATCAACTAGTTAAAATTAGAATTGTTTATCATATTGCTTTAAATATATTGTCAAATATCTTATTACTCTTATTCATAAAATCTTTTGAATATATGCTAACAAAAGGTTTCGCCCTAATTGATTTTTTTGAATTGAAGGTCTCGTATTAAGCATGCTGATTACTAAGCAATTTGTCTCTGAATTCACCTTTTGGAGTTTGCTACTTTTTCTTTTCTTCCCTCTAACAAAAGAAATAAAAAAGGAATATAATTAAGTGCCAAAATAACAAATGTGAGGAATCCACGCAAGACACCCAAATTTTTTTCAACCAACTTCATATCTAGACAATAAATTGTACCAGAGACTGATTTGCAAAATCTAGCAAATAAAAAAATAGGTTGAGAGCCCATTAGAAATAATGGACCACTACAAGTTCAGAAAATTTAACCCACGAATGCTTTTAAATAACCATTATATTTATGTGGAAATCTTATAAAATTAGAGTAGGAATTTTTTTAGGCCATTTGTATATTTGTAAAAATGACCTATGCAAAAATGAATTCACTTCAATGGAAGTAACCTTGTTTTCATAGAATTGGCCCATAAATTCAATTGAAATCTATGTATGTATGACTTGATTTCTATAGAAATGAATAATTAACTTCTAATATTAAGAATTTCTAGTTCCAATCATTTATTTCTATTTTCATTTTGGAATTACAATTATGTGCTAATGGTAAACTTTTTTTGTCATAGTTACAAGATGGAGTGGAGATTCATCCACAATCACATGATGACCCACTAGAGATTTTATAGTTATTGGCAGCCCTCACTACTAAGGAGACATATCTACTAGATGGTATTGGATTTAGATATGTAAGAAATAAATTTGAATAAGTTAGGTGATTAGACAAAGGCCATGTTTAGAAAAATGTTCCTACCATTCAACGATCTTCATTGAAATCCATGTAAATTAAGGGGTGCCCTAGGATCTAAATAGTATTATTTTCTTTTAAATGGATATAAATGGATTGTAAACATATCGGTATCTCTACATATAAGTAACTAAATACAACATGCTAAGCACATATTAATTTATCAAAAACCATCTTCAGTTAAGTTTTCATGATTAGGGGATCTATTTTATCAGAATCACCTGAAGATCAAACTTGATCTTTCATTGTACCTCAAATGTCTGCACACCATCATTCTTACCAATAAAACTACAACCCATTTATTCTTACCAATCAAACTACAACCCCTTTAATTAATAGTCTATTTGAAGAGGCTTTCTACATATGTGAACAAAGAAAATGGACTAAGATAACAAAAAATACATTGCATTTTGAGATCAAAGTATGTATCAATGCCTAGACAGTTGGCTAAGGAATTCCTATTAAGGACACATGGTCAAATGGTAAACATTTTTAAGTCTAGAATTCAAATGGCTGAAAGCATACAACTGACATGTTGAAATAGCTCTTTCCATTCAAATACAGGATTAATGATATCACAATAACATTAAAGGACATCTAGAAAATGTTGACATTATTTGTCCAAGGAAAATATTTTTTATTTAATTGGCATACCACCCAATGATATGATAAATACTATACATATAAGGAACATTATGCACAAGTTCAATTATTGGTTGATGCAAGAGCATCCAGTGGTGTAAGGGCAATCCTGCATCACCCAAAAATATGTTTTCCTTTATATTTCCTTTTGTTAGCTTTTTGTAGATGTTTTTTCATTTTTGGATACCCTTTTTGTCGAATAAGAGTTCTCAACTTTCAGAATTGCATTTCTGCTCAATTTTTTATTTTTAGCAATTTTGAATTTGAAGGCATGAGGAGGCAAAAATTTATGGGAAGCTTCAGGATAGAAAAATAAGCCCTTTGATGAAAGAATCAGGTCAAGATCATTTCCAGTTTGAAAGTTATTCAAGTCTCAGTTTTTGCTTTTTCCCCTAAAAAATATTTTGAGTCTAGTTTGAGGCACTAAATGGTCCTGTACAGGCCCATAAATCACTAGAACCAACATAGCTGGTTATTAGCGCATTCTTCACTCTGATACCTTTCCAACGGTTCAAACATTTCATCAAATAGAGTCCCAAATCAAAAGTTATGGCTCCTGGAAGTTGGTGCATTTTCAAAAATGTGCTAATTTTTGAATGCAGTTTTAAAATTTAAATTTCAAATTGTAATAGGCGTCAAATCGCCAAAACTCATAATTCGAATGTTTTTTGGCTCCAAGACTGAAAATGAGCTATTTATGGGTGGGGTTTTCTGAGTTTTGGTAGCTTTTTGGGGAAAAGATCGCATATTGCGAAAAGGGGAATTTTTCTAGTTTTTGTAACTTGAATGTATTGCAAAACTTGAGGATTTGAGATCCTCTGCATGTAATATTTTCATATTCAGAATAATAATAATATTCTTTGGTTGTGTGTGTGATTTTTTGTGTCTCGGGTTAGCACCCTTGTCAGATGGTATCAGAGTGGGTTTTCTTGAGTGTGTGGACAGATCGCCGATTGTGAGGCAGTTCGCACTAGGACCATGGTTGTGGGTTCAAGATATTTAAGATGCATCAAAGAGTGATGCTTGGTAGGTGTGGTGGTGGCAGAAATTCTGGTTGAAGAGATCCATTGGTGGTTGAGCATTTCAGAGCCCTCCAGAGACAAATCGATGCATTGTAGGAATAGATGAGAAGAGGGTTAAACCCGAGAAGGAGAGAAGAAAGCGAGGATGAAGAAGAGGTGAAAGATTCATATGTAGAAGAGGAAGAAGAAGAAATTGGTCAAGATCAAATGCAGCTGATAAGGGCCATTTCAAAGATCAGAAAAAGACCCAGAGTAGAAGTTCCCAGTTATTCTGGAAGTTTGAACCCGAAAGAATTGATCGACTGGATCAATGAGCTAGAAGAGTATTTTGATTATGAAGAAATAGAGGACCTAGATTGGGTTAAGTTTGCAAAATAGAAGCTAAAAGGCCACACAAATATTTGGTGGAAAGAGGTCTAGTTGGAGAGAAATCGAAGAGGAAAAGGAAAGATCAGTAGTTAGGATCGCATGGTGGAGAAATTGAAGCAGTTCATAACAATGGACTACGAGTTAGATCTACTGAAGAAATTGCAAGGGTCGAAGCAAGGAAACAAATCTGTGAAAGAATACACATAATATTTTCATAAGATTATTATTAGAATGGGCCATGCAGAGGCCAACAAGGAGAAGGTAGCCTGTTATCTTAAAGGCCAAGCATTAAAGAGGAGCTAAGCCTGGTCAGAATGACCACCATTGAGGATGCATACTAGTTTGCTCTAAGAGTTGAAGAGAAGCTGAACAAAAGATTTGACAGCAAGAAAAAAGGATGAGGACGTCAAAGTAGAAGGGATAGTGGAAGAACTTCTGGAAGCCAAAATGAGGATGAGAAGAAAAATGAAGATGTGGGTACCAACCGAAGCCAAAAGAATGATAACTTTGACCACCCTCATGATCAAAACAATGGCGATCAAAGAAGTAGAGGACAAGGAAGATTTGGACAAGGATCCAAAAGAGGTGGTTTTAGAGAAACTTGTTTCCATTGTGGTGAAGAAGGGCATTGAGCTTATGAATTTCTACAATTCCAAGGAAGGACAAACAGATGGCTGAAAGGTCGTGCAAGGGTTGCACATGCAGATGAGGAGGCTCAATCTGAGCATTTAGATGATGCTGAAAGGGGAGAAGCTCTAGTGGTTAGAAGATCCTTGGTGACTGAAGAGAAGGAGCCAGAACAAAGGAAGAATCTATTTCACACAAGGTGCAAATGTGAAGGAAAATGTTGTGATGTCATTATTGACAGTGGGAGCACCGATAATCTGGTGTCAGAAGAGATGGTTATGAAGTTGAAGCTGAAGAAGGAAAGACATCCACATCTGTATCAGATTTCCTAGTTGTAGAAATACCACAAAGTTCTAGTCAATGAGCAGTGCCTAGTGAAGTTTAAGATTATGAGCTATTATGATGAGGTACTCTGTGATATCATCCCCATGGATGCATGTCACATGTTGTTGGGGAGGCTATGGCAATTCGATAGGTGAGCTATACATGATGACCATGTAAATAGTTCTTCCTTGATGAAGGATGGAGTCTACCATAAATTGAAACCCCTAAAGGAGGATGAAGAAAAGGTATGCAATATTACTAGAGTTTGCTATGTTGATGGAAGGAAATTTTTAGAAGGCATGAAGCATGAGCTTATGTGCTATGCATTGATTCCTAGAATGGATAAGGAAGATACTAAGAAGGTTCCAGTAGAAGTTTCTAGATTATTGAATGAGTTTAAGGATATTGTTTTTGATAATGTACCTGAGGGTTTACCATTAGTGAGGAAGATCAGTCATCAGATTGACTTGACCCCTAGAGCCAGTTTTCCAAACAAGGTAGCTCACAAAATGACTCTTGCAGAAAATGAGGAGCTGAACAGACAAGTTCAAGATTTATTGAGAAAGGGTTTGATTCGAGAGAGTCTGAGCCCATGTGCAATACATACAGTACTAACATCGAATAAGGATGGAGAGTGGAGGATGTGTATAGAATCATGGGACATAAATAATATAACAATCAAGTACCGATTCCCTTGCCAAGGATGGATGACTTGATGGACTGTTTGACTGGGGCTCAATACTTCACAAAGATCAATTTGAAGAGTGGATATCACCAGATCTGGATTTGAGAGGGAGATGAATGGAAGACCGCTTTCAAGGCCAAAGAGGGCCTATACGGGTGGTTAGTCATGCCTTTTGGACTAACCAATGCACCAAGCACATTCATGCAGCTCATGAACGAGGTATTGAAAGAGTTTCTGGGGAGTTTTGTTATTGTGTATTTAGATGGTATTTTGATATTCAGTAAGTCACTGGATGAGCATTTAATGCATATTTGTAGTCTTTAAGAAGTTAAGAGAAGAGAAATTGTTGATTAATATGAAGAAGTGTAGTTTTGTGAAGGAGTTAGTGTACTTGGGGTTTGTTGTCTTGGTGGAAGGTCTCAAGATGAACCCATAGAAGGTGAAGGCTATTCTGGAATGACCTACCCTAGGAACTACTACTGAGGTGAGATCTTTCCATGGTTTGGCCAAATTTTATAGAAAGTTCATTAGAAAATTCAGTAGTATTTGTGCACCCCTGACTGAAACAATGAGAGGGGATAGAAAGGAGTTCAAATGGAGGACGGGGGCCCAGCGAAAAGTTTTGATTTGTTGAAGTAGAAGGTGACAGAACAACCTGCTCTAGCCCTCCTAGATTTCAATAAGGTGTTTCAGGTGGATTGTGATGCCAGTGGTTGTGCCATTGGAGCAGTGTTAAGCCAAGAAGGTAAGCCCATTGCCTACTTCAATGAAAAGTTAAATGATGCAAAGAGAAAGTACTTTGTATATGATCAAGAATTTTATGCAATAGTTCAAGCATTAAAGAAATGGAGGCATTATCTATTGCTAAAGGAATTTTTTCTGTATACTGATCATCAAGCATTATAGTACTTGAATAGTAAGGGAAAATTAAATTAGAGGCATATGAAATGGGTAGAATTTTTGCAAAGTTATACCTTTGTTTTAAAGCATAGGAGTGGGAGGAAGAATAGGGTTGTAGATGCCTTAAGTAGGAGGAAAACATTGTTGATGGAGATGTAGATTTAAGTGGTTGGGTTAAAAAAACTCAAGAGATTGTACCCTGAAGATCTTGATTTTGTAGAGGCTTGGAAAACTTGCAAGGAGCCTGTTACAGTTGATAGGACGAAGTGGCTGGATTTTATAATCTAGGATGGAATGTTGTTTAAGGGAAGTCAATTGTGTATTCTAAGGAGTTTTGTGAGGGAGAACCTAATATTTAGGAGAAGCATAGTGGAGGAATGGCAGGACATTTTGGTTGGGATAAGACCATTTCCATTATCAGTGAGCATTATTATTGGCCTTAGTTATCATAGGATGTGAAGAAGTTTGTGCAAAGTTGCAGGGTTTGTCAGATGGCTAAAGAAGTGAGACAAAATACAGGGTTGTATCAGCCCTTACTTGTACCAAAGAGGCTGTGGGAGGATATAAGTATGGATTTTGTTCTTGGTTTTCCAAGGACACATAGAGGGAATGATTCAGTGTTTGTGGTAGTTGACAAATTTTTGAAGATGGCACATTTCAATCCATGCCAGAATACCCATGATGCAGTCCACATTGCTGACTTGTTCTTTAGAGAGGTGGTGAGGCTATATGGTCTGCCAAAGAGTATAGTCTTAGATTGTGACACCGAATTTGTTGGATACTTTTGGAGGACCTTGTGGAAGAAGTTGAAAATAGAGTTGAAGTCCAGTTTTACACACCATCCATAGATTGATGGGAAAACTGAGGTTGTGAATAGAAGTCTGGACAACCTACTAAGGTGCTTGGTAGGAGATATACCCAAGGGATGGGACGTGATCTTACCGTAGGCAGAGTTTTCTTACAACAATTCTGTCAACTAGAGCACATGAAGATCACCATTCCAAATTGTGTATGGAGGTAGTCCTAGAATTGCTCCAGAACTAAGAAAGATGGACCAAGAGAAGAAGACAAGTGCCAAAGCCGAAGACTTTGCAGAGCACATCAAGAATATATACATGAGAAGGTAAGAGAACATATTAACATGATGAATATGCAGTATAAGGCTAAGAAAGATCAGAAGAGGAGGAATAAGGAGTTTCAGATTGGTGATGAAGTGATGGTCCACTTTAGGAAATAAAACTTTCCAGTGGGAACCTATAACAAATTGAAGATGAAGAAGTTTGGTCCCTGTAAGATTTTGAAGAGGCATGATTTAGGGAACGCATATGAGGTAGAGTTGCTAGATGGAGTCAACATTTCCCCTGTGTTCAACATTTTAGATTTGACAGAGTATCATGAAGGTGGGGCAGAGGAAGTGCCAGCAATGGAACAGTGTGGCATTCCAACACCTACTTCAGAGGAGGAGATTGAAGCAACCCTGGATAGCCGTGTTGTAAGGAGTACCAAAAATAGGCAGTATGAAGAATATCTGGTGAAGTGGAGAGGAAGGCCTATGGAAGATTCATCTTGGCTATCTAAGGTAGAGGTTGACCGTTTGGGTTTTCCTCAACCATCTGAGATGTGAGGGGGTCACTTCTCAAATTACCTTGGGTGTCCCTTGATGAGGGTGCTAAATCGAGGCACAAAAAATCAAACATACAACCAAAGAATATTATTATTATTCTGAATATGAAAATATTACATGCAGAGGATCTCAAATCCTCAAGTTCTGCAATACATGTAAGTTGTACAGAAACTATAAAATTCCCCTTTTTGTAGTATGCAATATTTTCCCCAAAAAGCTACCAAAACTCAGAAAACCCCACCCATAAATAACTCCTTTTTAGTATTGGAGCCAAAAAAACATTCAAATTATGAGTTTTGGTGGTTTGATGCCAAAAATTATAATTTGAAATTTAAATTTTAAAACTACATTTGAAAATTAGCACAATTTTGAAATTGCACCAACTTCCGAGAGCCATAACTTTTGATCCGAGACCCTCTTTGATGAACCGTTTGAACAATTGGAAAGGTCTCAGAGTGAAGAACGTAAGAACCCGCTTTGCTGGTTCTAGTGATCTTTGAGCCCATATGGGACCATTTAGTGCCTCAAACTGGACTCAGAAGATTTTTTAGGGAAAAAAGCAGAAACTAAAACTTGAATAACTTTCAAACTAGGAATGATCTTGACTTGATTCTTTATCCAAAGTGCTTATTTTTCTGTCCTAAAGCTTCCCATAAATTTTTTCCTCCTCATGCCTTCAAATTTGAAACTACTAAAAATAGAAATTGAGCAAAAAAAGCAGAAATGCAAATTTGAAAGTTGGGAACTCTTATTCGACGAAAAGGGTATTCGGAAATGCAAAAACATCTACAAAAAGCTAAAAAAGAAAACATAAAGGAAAATATATTTTTGGGTGATGTAGGATTGCCCTTACACCACTGGATGCTCCTGCATCATTGGTGCACTTAGGGGGTGCAAGTGGGTTCTAATGACTCAAGAATTTTTGTTATTAATGGATGGAAAGGGATAAAAAATGTGGTAACCTTGTGGATCTATAAATTTTCCTCACATGCACCTCAAAACTATAGAATTGATAAGGCAAAAATGATTTTCCTTATCTATGAGTCATGTTGAACAAAAATGCAAATAAGACAAGAAAATTTGTGACATGTGCTGAAGAATTCACTAAAGAAACCTCTATAAAATGTGGTTTTCTTACCAAAAAACCACTATGCTTGTTTGATCCTACCTAGTTGTCTCCCATACTCAAGCTAGATATTCATATCTATATAGGATCTTCATTTAATGACATCTAGAACTAATCTATCAAATATTTACCTCTAGCCCTCAAGGGTCCTCCCATCTCACTATCTTTGCATCCCACTAATGTCCTATTAGGATGATTGAGGCCCATTCTCTATTATTGATACTAGTACTCTTATCAGTTGATGCATATATGCTCACATGCCAAACTTTGAAGTAGTGTCATGACTTTGACAAATACACATCCCTCATAACTAAATATGTGTAAATCATGATATATCAGGGCCACAATGATGAATTTATAGTGCTCCTCCATAGTACATCATGTGAATCATATTGTAAAGTTTTTATTAGGACAAATTGTTTGATGGTTAAATTCAAATGTAAATCAAATAAACCTCAAATAGAGTACTATAAAAGAAAAAATGTGTGAAATGAAAAAAAAAATATTAATATTCAAGCTATTAGTGTCATACATAGATGTAATATTTTTCATGCAACCCAATTGCATTGGTCTGCTCAACCATAAAAGTGAACAATAGCATTCCCCACTATAGAATAGTTGTAGGTTATAAATACAAGAATGCAATGAAGCAACATATTCATACATAAAATGAAATTTACTTTAGTGTTTCGCCATGCTTGTATTGCCAGTTTGAAAAACAATGAAGACTTGAACAAGAAGATTTACAATGTCATTATGTTTAGTGTTTCACTATAGATACAGTCGAATGAAGCCACAAAGGAAAATTTTTCATTGAGATTATTCTTAAGGCCTACTTTTGTTTATTATACTTTACGTTATCATTTTAGAGCTAGAAATAAAGAATAGATGAAGATCTAGGCTTATAAGCCTTATCCTGAAAACCCCAAACAAGCAGCTATTTTTTAGTTCACAACCAAGCCAAAAACTGCATGTCGCAAATTCATAACCGTATTATCAGATTCATAAGCAAAGCTTGCATGTCGCAGTTATCAGATTCCTATTGTAGAAACTACACATTAGGAATTTATTTTTTTATTTTTTCTAAAAATAAACCCTTATAGGGAACAAAAACACCATAATTTTGCATACTCAAATCCTTATATGAGTACACAAAATGACCTTATCAAAAATGACATGGGCAAAGCAATATTTAGCAAAGAAGACAACAATAAAGAAAAAACCCCAAAAAAAATCCCCAACTTCCAGTTAGTGCATAAGGAATCATCAAACAAAACACATTTAACACTTCAAACTAAACAAAACAAGTACTTCACAAATGAAATGCAAGAAACTGAATGAATGAAACTTGGCTTCAAACTCACTTTTGTAGATGGGATCTTCGCTTGAGCAGCCTCCGACCATAAACTTCAGGCGAACAACCAAAATGCTCGGGATCAATATTTTTTTTGTTTTTATATTCATCTTATTCGGTCAGAAGGTATTCAACCGAGTAGGTTTCGATCGAAACCTACTTCGCCTAAATGGTGAGGCTACGTAGGCGTCATGTTGTCGCCATGTGGTTTTGATCGAATCCTATTTAGGCAAAAACCTTTAGGCTGAAACGGGTTCAATAGAATTCGCATGGTTGGCCCAAAGTGTGACTACTTTTACCCTATAATAACAATAATTCAAAAAACAAAAAATATTATAACATACATATATAAGGATAGAAATGTATGAAGCATGTATTAATGACTTCACACTCATAAAATAGAAAGTTTAAAAAGTATTTTTTAACTTCTCATTCCTATAATAGAAAGTTCCAAAAGTGTTTTGAACACCACCAGCTTTTCCATTTACAAGTGATTGTATATGTGAACACTTATTGCATGTACCTAACTTCTAAATATTTAATATTTAAGGGTAGATAGAAAGTTCAAATCAATAAGTTTTAGATCAAGGCCATAGATCCTATGTTATAATCCATATATGTACGCTTGATCAAGGTCATTGTAAAATTACATCCTTCATAATTCACATTGACCATATAGTCATTTATTTTTAGATCTACCGTTATATTTTATATATCTAATAATTTTATATAGCCAAACTACTTTCCAATTTTTCAATTCTAGATTCAAATACACAAAATCAAGTCATATATCTAGGTTAATTTCCTAATTGAACTCTTTATCCAATTAAATAACTCTAGATGTTTGAATAAGTGACCTTTACTTTTTTCCTGAAATATTTATCATGTGAATCTATAGGGAATTTTTTTTTTTTACAATTTGTTTTGAAATGAGAGTAGGTAAATTATTTAATCACTCCACCAAATTATATGCATAATTTTTTCAAAATAATAAATTAAAGGAGGTGAAAATTATTAATTTACTAGAATCAAATTAAAGAGGTAAAAAATGAATCTTCTAAGATAATTAATTAATTAAGCAATCAATATAGTAATTAACTTACATTATAGAGCCGAGTTTAGAAAAATAATTAAAAGAAATACTAAATTTAATGAAGGAAACATGTGTTAGATTTATTTGCATTGTAGTGGTTCTATTGAGATGTGTCCTCTAATCCAATTAAAACTTATGTTATTGAATTTATGATAGTAATAGCCTATTAAAGTAAAAACTAATCTATTCTCTATAAAGGTTCATGACTAGATGTGTGGCCTTGATTTAGAGAATCATGGCCCTAAATCTCTTTTGTTATATTGAAATTTCTACATGGCCTTAAATTGTTAATTTTTACCTTCTAAAATATGTTTACCCTTGTGTGTGTGGATTAGGTGGTACTTAAAAGCATTTATAGACACTTATACCAAGAATGTTGAATCTACAACTTATCTTAATCCTATGTATTGATTAAATGATTTTTGAATAAGTTTGAAGACACACTACTAAGTAGAATGCAAATACTTATGTACATATATATCCTTATAATTGCAAATGCTAATGCATTGCTCTCATGAATGAATGATAATAATTGAATTCAATTGTTTAGATGATCTAAATGACCTAGGTCATTGTCCTTTATGCAACATTGTAAAATTCAATTTTTAGCCTTTCATGTTTGAGTTGATAGGGAATGACTAGTTGGAGCTAGATCATCTTGGATCCACAATTAAATTTGAAATTTGTAATTGAGAGTCAAGCCTATGCACATGTGATACAAAACTAGGTTAAAAGGCCACCCTAGTGGTCTCCTCCTAGGATTGAAAATGAAAAAGGTTTAAAAATTTGGACTCAAGTCTAGGTTGAATGCCAATTGAGAAATGAGGACTCAAGTTTATATTGAATGCCAACTCTTGTATAGAAATACACCACTTAAATATTAAACTATTACACTAGAGATAGAGAATCAAAACAAGTACAAAATGAGTATAAAATGCAAGGACACTTTTCACCATCACACAAATATACATGATCCTTAATAAATTTCTTAACATAAATATATATAATTCTATCTATATATATAATTGTCAAATAAAAAACATTTAAATTTGCATTGAAATAAAATTATATATAACTTTTCATGATGAATGTTGCATAATTTATAAGAAAGAACAAAACGATGATGAATGTTAGCACTATAATATATTTCATTCAAAAATTGCTCAGTATATTCGATTATCACATTGTTGATAGGATACACATGAATATATAGATATAATATGATTCATTTGAATTCGTTTCTACATAAATTTTTAAAATAAAGTTCTCAAGTAAGAGATAATGGGGAAGTAACGAAAGAATCGATGTAGTGTGACGTTTGAGAGAATACATATAAAAGAATAGGTGAAGGTGCCATCCATTGTCATCTCTGTGGATTACAAAGTTGTTGTAATGGCAAGTATCTCTGATGAACAGCTAAAACTATTTCACACCATGGACCGCCAACTTTACGAAAGACTTGTACGAAATTTCAACGTAGACTCAAACATAGCAATGCAAGCTTTAGCATTTTGGTTATATTTAGAAGAAAAGGGATGCCCTAACGTGGTTAAAAAGTTAATGGATTGTTCAAATCCAGTCCTGGAATTGTTGCTTAAAGAGGCTTACATGTGTATTTTATATATTCATTCCAATGGCACTTTTACAGTTGAGAACCTCCCAATATTGCATGGTATGATAAAACAGCCTATTAAATTAGCAGACCACACAACCTTTGCATGGTTTCACATAGAGAGAATTCTCGTCGATATTTGCCACTGTATTCTTAAGGATTCTACTTATCGACGTAACACATGCAAGCCCAAAACTTATAGTTCAACTGTTGAGCAGAAGAAAAGTGTAAGGAAGCCGCCATTAACCAGATCAATTCATAAATCATGTTGTATGAATGGTCATACTGACATTCACTTAGGTGATAAAACTCTGTTGAACTTGGCCACCATTCCTGGTAAGGAGAGAGTAATGTTCTTAACATTCTCAAAGGGATCGCCTCTAATGGAGGAAGATCTCATAGACTATTTCAACCGGTATTGTCATCACTCTATTTTTATGGCATTGTTGTATTTGTTTCATTTATGTTATAATACATTTTTGGTATAATTTAATTTAGTTATGTTATAAACCAACATTATTTCATTATTTTATTTATCGGAAAGATGTTTGTATATAATCAACATTGTTTTGATTATAAATTGTGATTTTGGAAGTTAGAACATTACAATTAATTCTTTGTTTATGTCTTAATGTTATCTCAATTGAAATTTAGTCTCAAATTTCTTTTATCTATTCAGTCAATTTAAAGGAAGAGTAGTGGAGAGAGTTATAATGCCACAACTTACATATGGTGCTCAACCACTATATGCTCAGATTATATTTCGATCAACTAATATTGTTCACAATATTTTGAAGAAGCATGATAAAGCTAAGCTTATCATTCGATGTAAGGATGTGTGGGCAAGAGTTTATAAACGATCAAAACATCTTTGAGGTAATGGTTTCATTTCCACATTATATTATTATCGCCTTATTCTTTTATATATCAATGAGAGTGTCATCTAACCACAACTATATTACATTTTATTTTCTTTGTTTGGTATTAATAATCTTTATTCGAGAAGATATTTCATTTTTTTGTCAAGGTTTAAATATTTATTTATATAACATATATATCTACAATTCTCTTATAAGGAAGAAGAATAAACGAGTAAAGAGAAGAATAATTTGGATTCACACAAATAGTTTCTTATTATAACACTTGTATATTGTTATTGATTTTGTTTTTTATGTGGAAGGAATTTTTGTTAGGATTCAAAAGTAATGGGTTTGTTGAAGGAGTGATTCTAGAATTTAAAAGAAAAGGGTGTGTGCTAATTATGATTAGTTAACCATTACAAAGAAAATCATACCATGTTGCCTTAAGGATACAAATTGATGCATTAATTAAGATATTTATCTTAATAGCTCACGAATTTTAAGTTTTCAAATTTTGTCTTTTCTTAAACACCCCATTGTGACTATTAATATGAAAAATTAACTCATAATAACAATTAACATGAATCTTTCAATTAGAGATATGGATGCGCAACAATTTATGGATTTAACTATGTAATATTTTTTATCATAACAATTACAGAAATAAATCTAGAATTTGTTGCACATACGTAATAACAATATTATTTTAATTGCATTTTTGAAAACACAAGGAAATATGTGCAAAACATGTATAATCTAGAAATTGATGGACATTCATATCATGGACTATGGAAGATTCATGCTATTAACAATTATTATTTGTTAATTTTTTTATAATAATAGTTATAGTGGGGTGTTTAAGAAGAGATAAAAGTTGGAAATTTATAATTGGTGAACTATTAATATATATCTCTTAATTAATGCATCACTTTGTATCATTAAGATAACATGGTAGGATTTTTTGGGTGATAAAAAAATTACATATCCAAGATGGTAAAATAATTTTTGAAGCATAAATTTATTATTTATAGGAGTGTTTTATATATATTCAAGAATCTCATCTAATGTCTTTGGATGTCTCTAATATACATTCTTAATAGTTGTAGAAATTTTGTATTAACCACTTATATTTGCCCATTTTTTAGAGGGTGGAAATTGCCTATTGATATTTTACCATAAAACATGTTGAGACTTCCCCCAAAACAAAGAATCCCTATATAATATAACACTATTCAGAAAAACTAAGGTGAAATAAAACATGTGTGAAGAATAAACTAAGTACATCTTTACTTTGACAATTTTTCTTGCTCGGAATAAGTAGACACATATTTCAAGAAAAAAAAAGTAAACCAACGTAAAGAAACAATCATGCTCCTTATTAGACTTCAATAAATCTCTTACTAAACATAGAAATAATCTCCCATGGATGAGAAGGTGTAAATAGAGACTACTATAACCCCAACTTCTAGTTGTTTGGCTTACTAACACTATATAACTTGCATCCTCTTATGAATTATAAGACATCAACTTGTATATAAGTCATTGATACACATACCAATATATGCTATATATTATTTTAGTAACTGCAAAATATCCATCCATACTGGAGGTATGAGCATTTGTTACTAACATAAATTTTGTATTTGGTAAAAAAAAATTATCTTTAGGAAAAAACCTTTTTGGAAACTAAAATTAATTTTAGGTATAAAATCATTATTGTTACCATTATTTTTTTGTTGGTAAATCTCTCCAAAGTATTCATTATTGTAGTCTTATGTATATAATTATTTTGAGAAGTTGCTTTAAATTGTGAATAGTGCATATTTCTATAAACATGGTGGTATATACAACTTATCATTTTTTTTATTAAACCCTTATTGAATTTGATAAATATACCTCTTTTTTGAAGGGTTTAAATTGATAAAGATTGTATATTACTATCAATAGTGGTAGTTTATACAATACATTAGCCAATTTATTTTTGATAACCTTCTTCTATTTGATAATGAAATGAAATTATTTCATGAAGCTTTTCCACTTATAATGATGCAATTTCTATGATGTTAACCAAGATTTTAAATATTAGAGTGGTTAATTGTTCAAATGGAAAATATATCTTTTCCTAACTATTTGTACCTTTGAAGCATACAACTCCAAATTATAGGTGATAACCAATGATTGAACCATAAGAAATATATAATAACATGCATATGCTTACTTCCTTGCATAAGAAAAAATCATAAAAAAATGAATTTCATTGGTATCCACCTCAAATCGTTGTTAAAAACTAGGGAACCCTAATATACTAGTACATGATTGATCTTATGCTTTAAACACTTTTTATATTGAAGACACAAGTTAATATATTTAGTTAGGAGACATATACATGTTATAAAAAATATCATTTTATTATATAAATCAAAAGTAAATATTAAATCAAACTAAAAATATAAATGAAAGTAGTAAGAAGGAGAATGATACAAGATATATATTGCAAAAACCATTACATGTAGAGCACCCAACCTCAAACTTAGATGTCATTATATGGACTTTTAACAAGCCTCATAATATAGTAATAATACCATAAAAATTATGCAATACTAGTTTCAATATTCTTACATCATGTCAATATCTAATCCCACACTCTTAACTAGCAATACTATAACACTAATGCCAATTTTCTATCCCAAGGCCTATATTATAATATATGAGTTTTAAGGAGCTTAGTTATAATATAAATAAGACCATGTAGAATTTAATAAGCAATACTAGATCTTACTTAAGAATAAAAATGAATAAACATAATAGAAATTATAATATAATAATATTTTTGTACTCAACAATTAATCAAATATATACTGTATAATTGAGGATATATACTACTAGCCTATGCATGTAGGATAAATAATTTTAAATTATAATTTAACATATGGGGTTAATTTTAAAGCATATACATCCAAGAAAATACTAACTAAACCCTACTACATATAGAAAAACACAGTTTCTTACATTTTTATTCTCTTTTATTTTTTCCCTCCAATCATAACAAGAGGACACTTGGATGTATTATTGGTATACTCCAAAATTGTATTTTTAGGTTGCATTCTTTTGCATGGAACCAAAACCTCTATAATATTGCAATGTGAAGATGTTTCATTCTCTTGTCTTGAATTACATCTACTTCTAGAAAGATGGAATCCTCCTCATCTAATGACATATGTTCTATCAAAAAATGTGTATCTTTCTAAATATAACTATCTTGAAACAAGAGATTAAAAATTGGGTGAATCATTAAATATGAAGGTAAATGCAAGCTCATACACAACCTGCCTTATTTTTGATGTCACCTAATATTGACCAGATTGTTTTAGACCCAACTTAGGGCTCACATTTTCATTGAAGGAGGGTTGGTTGTAAGGTTATTGTTATAGAACGAACCACTCATCTACTTCAAATCTAAGATTAAAAATATGTTGATCAACCTATTCCTTTATAGATTATATGCATGTATTAAATTATCAATAAGGATTAGAGAAATTTATCTTTGAGGAAAATAGATTTATGGGAATCTTCTCTTCTTTTGATCCTTGTAATTCACCTCATATCTTGATGGGTAAAAATACATATATGAAGGAAAGTGGGAAGGGTTATGTTGACATGGGAGAGGACACTTTTAATGATGTACTTTGTGTTCCTTCTTTATCCACTAATCTCCTTTTTGTTTATCAAATTACCCATGGTGGACAAGGTAAGATAGTTGAGTTCACTCCTGATAGAGTGTACATAAGGGACTTGGAGACTAGAGATATCATTTCTATTGGGATGGTTGATCATTCACCTCATTTGTATTCCTTTTCTCATTTTTCTTTAGCTAAAAATAATGTTCCTTTGACTAGATATCACACTCATTCATCAAGTGTGAATCATGTGTGTGAGGAGAAGTTTGGTCATCTAAACCTTGGTATTCTAGAGACTAGTGTTGTGATTTATACTCCTCCACCTCCTGCTTGTTTAGCTAGAAGTACTTCTATTCAGTAGGATTATCATAGTTTTTTCAGATCTTACTTTGTGGGATGAATATTTGACAAGGATTTCTAACTTGTTTATATAGTCTCATAATAAAAATTTGGAGGATAGACTTAAGGGGTTTTATCTCCTCTTTGATGAAATTTTTAGCATAATTTTTATCTCATCATCTTTGTCTTTGGATATTGGCATTCATGAGTTTCCTCATTCTCTTGATTTGTCATGTTTCTTAGTTGAGTTTGACCTTAATACATTGTTCATTACACCCAAAACCTTTACCTCCATAACCAAATTTAGAAAAGGTATTAAACCTTGGTCCATAACGTGATTACAATTATTGGAAAGAAGGAGGATTAATGTAAAGAGCATAATCTATGCTATAAGTATCATACTTCTTCACATAAACAGAACCATCCTTCATAGAAAAAGTACAATCACTATCCTCCTTAGTAGAAGTGTGATCATCCTTCTCAGCAAAATGATAATCATCTTTCTTAGTAGAGAAATGATATATTTGAAATATCTAGGTGGATAAGATCTACTTTGTAATCCTCAATATAGGATTCAGTAAATTTCAAGGATCCCTAATTGTCACCAAGACATTCATTCAATCTAGGAGAAGAAATAGAAGAGGAAGACTTAGGAAATTTTTCTTTGGGAGGATCTTCCTTAGGGACATCCATATCAAGAGTATCCTTTGTGAAAAGTATTTCTCCAGAGTAGATGTCAATGCATTAGAGGATAAGAAAGGGATACAAATTTTGAGAGTAGGTGAAACCAAAGTTTGACCAACAACTGCCATTTCACATAAGTGTATAACATGAAGGTTAGCTTTGATTGTGGTCAACTCATTATTAGAAACAAACTTCATGGTTTTGTATACAAATATTTTGGCACCTTAATGCTTTCTTGCACTTCTAGGGTTTTTCACCTAAAAGGAGAAAGATGGGCCAAAATGGGCAATGTTTACACTCAAAATCAATTCAAAGATGAATGACGTATGCCTAGATGCGGTGTCTAAAAGCAATAAATTGATAAAATAAATGACTTATTAATGCAAAATTATCTAAGAAATGCAAGTTGTTTGAAAACACGGTGATGTATGCAAAATGACCTAAGAATGCAAGTAAACAATAACAAAAATGAAAGAGACTGGAGAGGTGCACCTGGAAAATAGAATGTGATGTAGAGTGGCTTTGGAATCCTACAAAATTTACTGTCAAGGCCAATTAGGACACTTACGCCAAGCTAGGCGACTTAGTCCCATTTTAGGGAGATTCTTTTAGAATAAGTTTCTACCAAATGGGTATTTGAAAATGCAAAAATCACTTTTCAGGCCTGGCAGTGGGACTAAGTCACCACAGATGATGACTTAGTCCACTTGGGAATTTTGAGAAATTTGAGACATGAATCTGTAGCTTTCTGTCTGCATTTCTCTTCTTGATAGGTGTCTGGTACAAATTCTACATAAATTCGGCTGAAAAGGGTCTCCAAGCTTCAATTAGGGATTTTTTGACTTGAATGACTTTGATGGATTATTGACCACTTTTTAACACTTTCCTCTTTGACAAATCTACATACAAGACCTGTAAAATACACATGCAAAGAGGGGGAAAAGGGTTAAGGGTTAGAGAATAGGGGTTTTCCTTGGTCAAACCCTGATTTGGTAATCAAACCCTTGAAAATTAAATGAAATGGAAAGAGAATGATGAATGAAAATGTAATGCTACAACTCACCAAACCGTTGATGTAGAAATATGAAGATATGCAAGTAGATGCTCCAATGGATGCTTGATAATGCCTAGAATGCTTGAGAATGATTATGTAAATGCACTAAGGAAATTAGGAAATTAGAATATTGTAGGAGATGAAAAATGAGAGGAAAACCCTTTATTTATACTTGATTTTACAATATTTCCTGAAAATAACACATCACAGGTCGACCTTAAGGTTAAGAGAATAAAGTCCCACTAGAAAGTTAAAATAATTTTTATTTTTGTGGCCAGTGGGACTAAGTCGCCCCAGGTGGTGACTTAGTTCCACTAGGGAAATTTTACTAGGTGTTAAGAATTAAAGTATATTTAATGATGTTTAACAGGATTATTCTTGAAAATACACCTAAGTAGGGCTGAAAAGTGTATTAAGGGGTCATTTAAACATAAGAAAGGGTTGAATTAGTGATGACAAGACTAGAAAAGCATGAAAGTTTGTTACAACTCTTTACAAAAATTTGAAATAAGACTTAGTAAGTGTAAAAAGAGGTTATTTAAGTGAATTATAATGAAAGGGTCCTAGAAAAGTGTGAAAGTGGGTTACAACACTTTTACAAGACATCCTAGAATTCTTAATGATTCACAAGGGTCCAAGACCTAATGTGAATGTGTTGACCACATTACAACATTAAATCTAGGAAAAATCAAGCCAAAATCACTAGGAGGTCCTAAACATGAGAAAAAGTAGACTTGGGTCACTTTTTCCGTGTCCATAGTTAGCCCCCACTTTAGTGAGAGGATGAACCTGCTTCAAACTCACACTAAAGTAGCTGAACATGCAACCAAGAGGGGTTTCAATGAACTAATGCTTAGCAATATGATACAACAATGATCAAGTGGGATGATTAAGCCCCTAGGATGAAGATCCCATGGCAAAATAAACATGAGCAAAAAGAAACACACATGAGAGTGGTGTAAATGAAGAGAAAGTTGGATCAAGCTTCGATCATTTGTCCAACCCATTGTGGATTAGATCTAGGCTGTTTGCCTAGAAAGAAAATGAATACTCACTTTGAGGCAACAAGATTATTGGTTGTCTTCCAGGTGAGAAGGAAAAAAAGGTGAGAAACATACACTCATGGCTGGTATGCACTCACACACACGCAAGTGGCTATGGGGAAAATTCATGCCTCAAAATGGGCTTCATGCTCAATGATACGAAAGTTATGCCTCCTGATAAATTTGATAAGGCACCACAAAATAAAATGACATTTCAAGCTTCACGAGACAAGAAAAAATTTGTATGCTTGGAGCTCATGAACAAACACGATGACACCATAGGCATACAAGTTGTGTTAAATGCAAGGTGGCCATATAACAAATGCAAAATGCAACATTTAAAATATGTTCAAAGGAGTCTTGCTTAGTTCATGCAAGGTCTATAACTTAGGGAACATTGTGTCTAATATCTCCAAGTGAGGACCGATCAAAGAATAGAAGATTCACAACTTAGGGGATGCAGTGTGTCACATCAAGCCACCAAGAGGAATGTAATATGCTAAGATAGATCACGCTCATGAAGGACTCTACACCCAATGTCATCCGCAAAGCAACAAAACACATCGTATGAAGTAACAAGGCTGCACTAAGAACCAAGAAAAGTAAAAATGAAAATGAATAATTCCAATGTATACCCCCACTTTAAAGGAATTGCTACACACTGTTCTATGAGCAATTACTTTAAATTAGCAAATGAAAATGCTAAAATAATAAAGAAGACATGAGAGACAACTTGGAAAGCCCCTATTCCAATTCATACATTTCTGAGTAAGGCTACGTCATGTGAAGAGAAGGGAAAAATAAAGAGGGGTTGCCCCCAAAATGAAAACACCAAACACATAAGGGATCTATGGATTTGGGGTCAGTATGTTCTTTGCTGCAATATTTTCTAAAAGCTTGGAACTGTCATCATTACCAAATACATAGAACTTGAGAAGAATGACACAAAGAGAGTGAAAATGAAATAAAAGATACATTTGGGTCAACATGGAAGAGACATAGGATGTCTCGACACTCTGCATCATCCCAAAAAGGAAAACACAAGCAAAAAGAAAATGAAAATGCGAAATAAAAAGGAAAAGATTTTGGGTCAACATGAGAGAGACATTTCGGTCTGAATGCCTTGTGTTATTCCCAAAAGGAAAACACAAGAAAAAGACAAAAGAAAAGGTGAAAGCGATGTACAACATATAGAAGAATGAATATACTAATAGAGCAATGTCAAAAAGAGAGAGAACATCAAACAAGACATCACAGGGGAACATGTTACACACACACAAAAGAAAAATAAAAAGATAATGCAAAAGACTAGTAAGGAAAATGCAACTCAACCATCTAGCAGTTCATCCACCTCCCAGTCATGTTCATCATATGTCAAGGGAAGACAACTAGCCAAAGGGATAAGAGCAAGTTCCAAACTAGGGGAAGCACCAGGTTCTATACTCTTTGTAGGAGATTTGTCATTTAAGCTCATGGAAAAGGAAAATAATGTATTTAGATCATTATGCACCTCTTCATCTATTTTATCGATATTATCATCGTCATCTAGATTAATCACAATAGGAGGAAAAATGATAATGTCCAATGAAGGGTGTATCTCTTGTTGTGGTTGTTATATTGTATCGTTTTGTTGTGATTGGGGAGGAGGGTCATCATGTATTACTTTTGTCAAGTACAGATTTTAATTTTCTGTATTTTCTTCATCTTGTGATTTGTGAGCAAGGGCACGCCGTCTATGCCTATGCTCCCTAGCTCCTCTGTTTATTTTGGTTTTATTGTCAATTTGTGTTTATGAAGGAGTGGGTTGATCAACCATAGGTTGATTTTTTTCCCTAAGGAGAGGGACAGAAGGAACTATGGAAGGTTGTTCATCCACTTTCTCCTTTGCTTTATAAACTTGTTTTATATGGGGAGGCATGATGGAGTTGTTATCATCATCTCTTGGTCATTTGGATGATGTGGGGGAAGTTTCAAGTGTTGTTTGAGTTTGATGGGTTGGTTCTTGTTTGGGTTGAAGCATTGATTTATCTAGGATAGGGGTGTCGAAAGTGGACAGGGACATGTTGCAGAGAGACAATTCTGCAATTTTATTTGCTTTAAATTTTTGGTAAGTAATGAAAAGAAGTCTTTGTGAGGCATTATAGGTTCCATGGGCTTGGGCCAAAAGGCTTCTAAGGAGAAGTTTCCATTATAAGACAAAGGGTTAAAGCCACTATGGTGAACAATGAATATGTCATTGTCAAGTGGAAACTTTAAACATTTGTGTATGACCGAAGGGACAACTTTCATTGAGTGAAGCCATGGATGGCCTAGCCGCAAACGAAACTGGTCCAACTGCAGGATGATGGAGAATGTAACATCCACTATTTTTGGTCCTATTTGTAATGGAAGGATGATCGATCCTATCATAGGGAAAGAAAAACCATTGTGTGTTTTGATCCATGCTGTCAGTTTATCATAATCATCTTGATAAAGATCACATGTAATACCAAAAATTCCTGAGTGATCACATTCTCTCCATAGGTGGGATCTATGAGTATCCCATTAGTGGGCTTATCATAAATATGGCTGGCTATGTAAAGAGGGCCATTAGGGATATTTTGAAGTATATCCTTAGAGGAGAAAGTAATATCAAGAGATTTCTTAGGTTGGCCCTTACGAGGGATAATGTCTATCACTCCTACCATTTCATCCATAGGATTAATAGTAGTGATATGTGGAATAGGATCAAGATGTTCAACATCTATATGAACATTCATCACATCATTCTTTGGAGTTTCACTAGCTTTGACAAATGATACATTATGTTTGGGCATTGGATCAGTGAAAATTTGCAAATTTTGATTTGGAGGGGCAATAGACTTATTGCCTTGATCATTAACACCTGCAATGGATAGACGACTGAAATCAATGAGGTCTTGGACAAGGTGTTTAGGATGCTTACAATTTTCCATGTCATGTCCATTTTGTCTATGATAATGGCAGTAAGCATTAGATTTAAATTTTGGAGTTAAAGGCTTAGTAGGATTGGGTGCTTTAACGACAGGTAAGGTAATCATTTGTTGTAAAATTTGGGACATTGTTTGATGAAGAGTGTCTAGTAAAGGTGTAAACTGTCTTTTCGAATCTCCATAACTATAAGGTATCACAACTTTAACAGCTGCTACTTGGTTGTTGAGAGGTTGAGATGGTTGTTGAGGGGGATTGAATTGTAAGAACCCTTTGTTTTTCTTTCTAAATGGTTGTAAATTGCTTGGATTGGCATGTTCAAACTTCTCAGCTCAGCTAGAAGTGGACTTTGCATCATGACTACTAACCGAATTGTGATAATCATAAAGGGCAGTACATAAGTGCATAAAGGAGGAGAATTTCATCATTGTGAGTTTTTCCTAAAGTTTAGTTTGTAGTTTTTCTATAAACATCTTTTGAAGATGTGGATTAGGAATCTTGACATTGATTTGAGAATAAAGTGATTAGTATCTTGAGATAAAATCAATTATCTTTTCTTCTTCATGTTGTTTGAATCTCTTCAAATTGGCCAAGGTATTCTTTGGAGTCATATGCACTTGGAAATGATTTATAAATGCATCAACTAGTTCATTGAGTGAACGAAAATTTGAATTATTTGGTAAAGATGAAAACCATTCAAAGGAAATGTCTTTTAAAGTCCTAGGAAACAATTTTGCTAATGGTTTATCATCAAGGAAAAAGTCACTACATAAGGTAGTGTAAGCATTAACATGGTTAGATGGATCTCCCTTCCCTCCATATTTCTCAAATCTAGGCATCTCTATTCCTTGTGGAATCGATGTTCGCAAGATTTCCAAAGATAGTGGGCTGCTTCAAACATAATAGGTGGGTGGTCCATTCTAGTTTTGGTTGATGGTGGATATTTGTTTTTGCATGGAGGAGATGGTTTGGAAAAGTTTTGTTATGAGAGGGTCAGTGTAAGTGGTATGGGGTGGAAGGGAAAGTGGTGATGGAGTGTATGTAGTGGTAGGGAAACTGAAGGGAATGCTTATAGATGGTATGGTGGAAGAGGATAGAATATGCGATGCCACATAAGAATTAGGAATGCTAGCAGGAATAGTCGAGGAAGGAATCACATTACTAACCTGTTGCATTGTTGTTGTTACTTGAGGAGCGGTATAGGTAGGTATAGATGCTACTATTGAAGGAGAAGTGTGAGGTCCTCCTTGACTAACCACAGTGTTTTTTGATTGAGATGTACTAGAGGTGGAAGGAACATGTTTGTGGTATATCTCAATGATTTGTTTCATAACGTCAAGGCCTTCGTCACATTCAAGCATGCGATGGATGTTCTCTATAGAAGGAATAGTAGTGGTTGAAATGTTTTCAAGACACTTGATGTTGGAGATGTGTTAAGTCCTCATGAATGTTAACAATTTTTTCTTGCGAAATGTGATCATTTTGTGTGTCAATTTACATGTTATTAGAAGGCAAAGAGTTGCTAAAGGTAGGATCCATGCCTAGTGTAATAGTTGCAATACTAGGAGTGGAAGCTTTATATAACCCAATATCCACAATAAGTGTATTATCATGGGATAACATGAGTCTTGAACTTATTCTCACTAAGGTATTAGCAATAGGACACCAAACACTCATACAAAGGTTTCTAAATTCGGGTGAATGAAAATGCAATATAAACTAAGAGCAATGAAATGCTAATAACTAGAATTCTAGAAACTGTAACAGAAATGCAGAAAATACTCTGAAAATGACATAAATTATTGTGCGGAATGTGCAAGAGGACTAAGTCGCCCAATGTGGCAAATTAGTCCTAGTAGTGATTTTTTTTAGATTTTTCAAAATTTTCAAATAAAATTTTATGTTTCTTAAGTTTTCAAATGTAGATATAGTATGAATATGCAGAATCTTTGGAATTTTTAATGAAATGTAAGCTATATGAGATTTTCACTAACACATTTTTTTCTAAAACCCTAGGATGCAAATTAAACAATGCAAAACATAATGCAATGTTGATGCAAGTTATTCCTAGGATATGAATGCATTGAAAATTAGAAATAAAATGTTCTAAAGGTAGGTTCACCAAAATGTATACAAAGATTTTGGCTTCCTAATGCTCTCTAACACTTCTAGGGTTTTTCACCTAAAACGAGAGAGGTAGGCCAAAATGGGCAATGTCTACACTCAAAATCAGTGTAAAGATGAATGAAGTATGTCTAGATGTGATGTCTAAATGCAATAAATTAATAAAAGAAATGACTTATTAATGCAAAATCTAAGAAATGCAAGTTATTTGAAAACACAGTGATGTATGCAAAATGACCTAAGAATGCAAGTAAACAATAACATAAATGAAAGAGACTGGATAGGTGCAAAATTTGATGCACCTGGAAACTAGAATATGATGCAGAGAGGCTTTGGAATCCTACAGAATTTGCTATCAAGTCTAATTGGGACACTTATTCCAAGCTGGGCAACTTAGTCCAGTTTCGGGGAGATTTTGTCAGAATAAGTTTCTATCAAAAGGGTATCCAAAAATGCAGAAATCACTTTTTAGGCCTGGCAGTGGGACTAATACACCATAGATGGCGATTTAGTCTACTTGGGAATCTCGAGAAATTTGGAATAGGAATCTATAGCTTTCGGTCTACACTTCTCTTCCTGACAGGTGTTCGGTTCAAATTCTACATAAATTGGGTTGAAAAGGGTCTCCAAGCTTCAATTAGGGCTTTGTTGACTTGAATGACTTTGATGGATTATTGAAAACTTTTTAACACTTTCCTCTTTGACAAATCTACATACAAGACCTATAAAACACACATGCAAAGAGGGGAAAAAGGGTAAAGGGTTAGAGAATAGGGTTTTTCCTTGGTCAAACCTTGATTTGGTAATCAAACCCTTGAAAATGAAATGAAATGGAAAGAGAATGATGAATGAACAACATGCAATGCTACAACTCACAAAACCCTTGATGTATAAATATGAAGATATGCAAGTAGATGCTCCAATGGATGCTTGATAATGCCTAGAATGCTTGATAATGATTAAGTAAATGCACTAAGGAAATTAGGAAATTAGAATATTGTAGGAGATGAAAAATGAGGGGAAAACCATTTATTTATACTTGATTTTACAATATTTCCCAAAAATAACAAACAACAGGACGACCTTAAGGTTAAGAGAATAAAATCCCACTAGAAAATTATTTTTTTAAAATTTTTTGTGCCTAGTGGGACTAAGTCACCCCAGGTGGCGACTTGGTCCCACCAGGGAAATTTTACTGGGTGTCGAGAATTCAATTTTACTGGGTGTCGAGAATTAAAGTTTATTTAATGATGTTTAATAGGATTATTCTGAAAACTACACTTAAGTAGGGCCGAAAAGTGTATGAAAGGTTCATTTAAAAACATAAGAAAGGGTTGAATTAGTGACGACAAGCCTAGAAAAGCATGAAATTTTGTTACAACTCTTTACAAAAATTTGAAATAAGACTTGGTATGTGATAAAAAGAGGTTATTTAAGTGAATTATAATGAAAGGGTCCTAGAAAAGTGTGAAAGTGGGTTACAATGTACTTCAGAACACTTTTATAAGACATCCTAGAATTCTTAATGATTCACAAGGGTCCAAGACCTAATGTGAATGCGTTGACCACATTACAACATTAAATCTAGGAAAAATAAAGCCAAAATCATTAGGAGGTCCTAAACATGAGAAAAAGTAGAAGGGTTACTTTTTTCGTGTCCACAAGAACGATGCAAGGTAGAAGTAACTACTCTCAAAGTATGAATCCATGGTCTTACTAAGAGAATATTGTATGGTAATGGTCATGGCATAACATATACCAAGGTGGGTATAGTAATGGGTCCCCACACTAGAGGTAAGATTATTGTGCCTAAGGCTTGTCAATGGGAATTATCGAATCCAATAATATAGAAAGAAGAAACAAGGGAGGTTGAGTCAACTTTAATTTTACGTAAAAAATTAATGCTACATACGTTGAGTGTTGAATTGGTATCAACAAGAGCACACATAATGTTGATGTTGTTAATGTAGAATATTATCATCAAAGGATTTGATTTCTTCTATATTTTTGGAGGTGGGAGTTTATGTGGATGGAACGTAATATTCATAGAATCCACACAATATGACCTATCAATGTATCAATTTTTGTTAGGCTAGTAGAAGAAGGAAAGATAATATTTTGCAAGGCTTCCTAAAGCATACCTTGGTAAACTAGAGCAGTTTGAAGCAAATCCAAAAGTGATATCTTGGCAGGAGTAACATGAAGTTTCTCAAAAAGATCATAGTCACTCGGTGGCTTAGTTGCAAGTTTACGTTCTTGAGGACTTGACTTGGTTGAAAAGATGTGTGATAGAAACAAACCCCACAAGGAGGAGAACCCCTTTCATGAATAAAGTAGATGAGATCAAGTATACACTATCAAATAGATAAGATAAGATAACAAGAGAGCATTACCAATAGCCTGTGGCTCCCCTCTTAGATAGGTAGACATGGTAGCAATGCATGCAAGAGAAGCCTTGACTATTGCTTGAGGAAGAAATTTGACAAAGATTTTTTATAAGGAATGAGATAGCAAGAAATGGGAAGAATGAGATAGAATACAAGATGTGATAAAATGAAGAATGAGAGTGAAAAATAGGGTTTTTTGAGGTTGCATTACTTATGCTTCCTTGTCATTATGACACACGTTAGACATGAAATATTTAATTTTGAATAGATAAAAAATTTCAAGGAAACTAGCACATCAGAAAGACATCCACACATTGTGCAACTTTCCTACTCAAAACTTTACACAAGTAAAAGCATTTGGACTACTAGTGATTAATCGTTGTTGCCCATAGAGTTAGAATCATGAAATTTTGACATATGAGTTTTTTTCAAAAATGTGGTGGGTCTAGATACACAAGTGTGAAATTACCATAGGGTGCAATTTTATGACACTACATTATGAAAATAAGGAACCACAATATTTTATGCTAATAATTTAATAAAGAAAAGTGGTTTATTGGGTTTCAAAATAAATTCAAATCACTACTCACCTAGTCTAATAGAGAATTAGCACTGGAGGATTTTATAGTTATGTGGAACTCTAATGATAATATAAACCTAAATGTTTAGATTTCTACATAAATGGACAAGAATATATGAATATGTTTAACTTTCTCCTATAATTCTACCTCTAAACTAATGTCATATAAAATCTATAATACAAATAATTGACTTCTAATTTAAGGCTCCAAAATGGGAAGGGTTAGAAATAGGTAGGAAAATAAAAATATGAAAGGTTTGAGGAAATAAAACAAAGTTGTGATATGGTAAAAAAGATGTTTTTTCAACTCTCATGATAAAAATTAATTAATAATTAATTATGAGTATCAACAAAATAACTAAATCTAGATAAATTCACTTCCACAAAATTACCAAATATAACTCTAACTAACATTAAAACACTTGTAGCTTTCAAATGACATTGATATTTCACTTGAGGACCACGATTATAACTCCATTTCATGTACACTGCTATATACATGCAAGAGTATCTTTGACTATTGCTTGAGGAAGAAATTTGACAAAGATTTTTATAAGGAATGAGATAGGCAAGAAGTGGGAAGAATGAGATAGAATACAAGATGTGATAGAGGAAGAATGAGAGGAAAAATAGGTTTTGAGGTTGCATTACTTATGCTTCCTTTGTCATTATGACACACGCTAGACAGTGAAATATTTAATTTTGAATAGATAAAAAGTTCAAGGAAACTAGGCACATCACAAAAGACATCCACACATTGTGCAACTTTCCTACTCAAAACTTTACACAAGTAAAAGCATTTGGACTACTAGTGATTAATCGTTGTTGCCCATAGAGTTAGAATCATGAAATTTTGACATATGGGTTTTTTTCAAAAATGTGGTGGGTCTAAATACACAAGTGTGAAATTACCATAGGGTGCAATTTTATGACACTACATTATGAAAATAAGGAACCACAAGATTTTATGCTAATAATTTAATAAAGAAAAGTGGTTTATTGGGTTTCAAAATAAATTCAAATCACTACTCACCTAGTCTAATAGAGAATTAGCACTTGTGGATTTTATAGTTATGTGGAACTCTAATAATAATATAAACCTAAATGTTTAGATTTCTACATAAATGGACAAGAATATATGAATATGTTTAACTTTCTCCTATAATTCTACCTCTAAACTAATGTGATATAAAATCTATTATACAAATAATTGACTTCTAATTTAAGGCTCCAAAATGGGAAGGGTTAGAAATAGGTAGGAAAATAAAAATATGAAAGGTTTGAGGAAATAAAACAAAGTTGTGATATGGTAAAAAAGATGTTTTTTCAACTCTCATGATAAAAATTAATTAATACTTAATTATGAGTATCAACAAAATAACTAAATCTAGATAAATTCACTTCCACAAAATTACCAAATATAACTCTAACTAACATTAAAACACTTGTAGCTTTCAAATGACATTGATATTTCACTTGAGGACCACGACATAACTCCATTTCATGTACACTGCTATGCATACATGCAAGAGAAGCCTTGACTATTGCTGAGGGAAGAAATTCAACAAAGCTTTGTTATAAGGAATGAGATAGCAAGAAGTGGGAAGAATGAGATAGAATACAAGATGTGATAGAATGAAGAATGAGAGTGAAAAATAACATTTTTTGAGGTTGCATTACTCATGCTTCCTTGCCATTATGACATGTATTATACATGAAATATTCAATTTTGAATCTCAAAAAGTTTAGGGACACTAGCACATCACAAAGACATCCACACATTGTGCAACTGCAACTTTCACTCAAAACTCTTTACACAAGTAAAAGCATTTGACTACTAGTGATTAATCGCTGTTGCCTAGAGTTAGGAATCATGAATTTCGACATATGGTTTTTTTTTTCAAAAAAATGTGGTAGGTCTAAATACACAAGTGAAATTACCATAGGGTGCAATTTTATGACACTACATTATGAAAAATAAGGAACCATGATTTTTATGCTAATAATTTAATAAAGAAAAGTGGTTTTATTAGGTTTCAAAAATAAATCAAATCACTACTCACCTAGTCTAAAAAGAGAATTAGCACTTGTGGATTTTATAGTTATGTGAACTCTAATAATAATATAAACCTAAATGTTTAGATTTCTACATAAATGGACAAGAATATATGAATATGTTTAACTTTCTCCTATAATTCTACCTCTAAACTAATGTCATATAAAATCTATAATACAAATAATTGACTTCTAATTTAAGGCTCCAAAATGGGAAGGGTTAGAAATAGGTAGGAAAATAAAAATATGAAAGGTTTGAGGAAATAAAACAAAGTTGTGATATGGTAAAAAAGATGTTTTTTCAACTCTCATGATAAAAATTAATTAATAATTAATTATGAGTATCAAATAAAATAACTAAATCTAGATAATCTACCTCCCACAAAATTACCAAATATAACTCTTAACTAACATTAAAACACTTGTAGCTTCTAAATGACATTGATATTTCACTTGAGGGACCACGACATAACTCCATTTCATGTACACCATAGCAATGCATGCAAGAGAAGCCTTGACTATTGCTTGAGGAAGAAATTTGACAAAGATTTTTTATAAGGAATGAGATAGCAAGAAGTGGGAAGAATGAGATAGAATACAAGATGTGATAGAATGAAGAATGAGAGTGAAAAATAGGGTTTTTTGAGGTTGCATTACTTATGCTTCCTTGTCATTATGACACACGTTAGACATGAAATATTTAATTTTGAATAGATAAAAAATTTCAAGGAAACTAGCACATCACAAAGAGATCCACACATTGTGCAACTTTCCTACTCAAAACTTTACATAAGTAAAAGCATTTGGACTACTAGTGATTAATCGTTGTTTCCCATAGAGTTAGAATCATGAAATTTTGACATATGGGTTTTTTTCAAAAATGTGGTGGGTCTAAATACACAAGTGTGAAATTACCATAGGGTGCAATTTTATGACACTACATTATGAAAATAAGGAACCACAAGATTTTATGCTAATAATTTAATAAAGAAAAGTGGTTTATTGGGTTTCAAAATAAATTCAAATCACTACTCACCTAGTCTAATAGAGAATTAGCACTTGTGGATTTTATAGTTATGTGGAACTCTAATAATAATATAAACCTAAATGTTTAGATTTCTACATAAATGGACAAGAATATATGAATATGTTTAACTTTCTCCTATAATTCTACCTCTAAACTAATGTGATATAAAATCTATTATACAAATAATTGACTTCTAATTTAAGGCTCCAAAATGGGAAGGGTTAGAAATAGGTAGGAAAATAAAAATATGAAAGGTTTGAGGAAATAAAACAAAGTTGTGATATGGTAAAAAAGATGTTTTTTCAACTCTCATGATAAAAATTAATTAATAATTAATTATGAGTATCAACAAAATAACTAAATCTAGATAAATTCACTTCCACAAAATTACCAAATATAACTCTAACTAACATTAAAACACTTGTAGCTTTCAAATGACATTGATATTTCACTTGAGGACCACGATTATAACTCCATTTCATGTACACCATTGCGATACAAGGCACTTTGGGATGAAAAATTAAAGAACAAAATAGAAATACACTTATATTCATTAATGGGTCCAAAAATATTTGCAAGCGAGTATAGCCTATATTTCTACATAAAATGGGAGTTCAATTCTCACAATGGGAATAATTGGAGACTAGAGGAATTGCATGAGAAGGAGAGAGATAACATAAAGATTAAAGATGCTTGGTTATATGCATTGAAATGGGGGTGAAAGTGAAAAATTACCATTAAAATTTCATATTTCATCATGATTAGTATTACATATTTCATCACAAGATTATGTGGGGACACCCCTACACTATGGTAGATATTATCTTTCCAATCATGTTTTTTTTTTATAATTCAAATAAAATAATATTTCAATATTTATTTATTTTTAATAGTGTATATCATATGTGGTAAAAACACACATTGACTTTTGTAAATACATTTTGATCTACTCATCCAAAAAATATAAAAAATATTTTTCTACATCCACTTCTAGAATTTTAAAAAATATTTTTTTCTTAAATTTTACTAATTTGGGTGACATCATTATTAGCCATAATTTTTTTAAGATACATCCATTTCTAAAAATACAAAAACTATTCAATATAAATATTAAAGAAATAACTTGTACTACATGTTGGTAACTATCTTTCGATTAATGGGTTTTAGAAAAAGCTTAATTAAACCAAAAAATTAATGGACACATGCCAAATAATGTGTTATATTCTAATGATAAAAATTGGACCACTTTTTTGTGCATTTAAACTTTGACCTCCTTAATCCTCATCATTGAAAAAAGAAAAAAGAGTAGTTTAGAAACTATATTATGATGACTACAACATTTTCCTTATCACATCAAATTTTGAGGTTATTCATCTCTAATTACTCAATATAGATTTGGTTTTACCAATTGCATAAAAAATTGGCCACTTATGATCCCATTTTAACCCTGCATACAATTACCCATTATAGATCATGAGATAGCTAGCTAATGATTAGCGATAGATTTTTATTACATTGTTGGAAGAGCATATGCATAGGTTGTTGGAAGATAAAAATATCACTCTACTTGATGATAATATTTTTAAATCCAACTAGTGGTTTTAATGAAGATCTCACAAAGAGGAAGCTACTAAGCCAATTAGATCTAAGGGATATAATAATCCAAACCATCCAAGGGTATTTGAGATGGAACTAAAATAACGATATGTCATTGGTATCAATCTTAGAATGTATTAGGTTTGTTCTAAGATTGTATAAATTTTGACATGATACCATAGGATGAAAGGAAAATTCCTAGTTGTCAAAAATAATGTTGACATGGAGAAGCCTTGAAAAGGTTATAATACAAAAGAGAGATGGAATAATGAAAAACTATTTAGAAATCCCATTTAATAGTACTTCAATAATGCAATTGATTTAGGATATCAAATTTAAAAATGTAGGTGGAGCCCAAGATCACCATTTGTAGGATAAACCTTCACAAAAAAATGAGAGAAGAAAAGTATGCTATTTCACCAGAAAGAGGGAAAAATATGAGATGATTAAATTACATATTGTATAGGCTTTTAAAGTCATGAAAATATCAAACGGGTAAGAAAACTACTCTATGGGAAAAACCACCTAGAGTAATTACCCTATGATAAAATTAATACACTAACACCCCCCCTTAAGTGCAAAATTAGGGAGAATGAAGATACAAAAAATGAAAAATGCAATATGGGTCCCAGCTACACAACCATTTTAGGTACCCATTTACAATGCAATCTCTCACAACTGGAGAAAAGGAGAAAAACCTTGTGGGAAAAAAACCCTCTCCAAAAGAGAGAAAAGAAAACAAAAAATGATGCATGGATGGAGGACTCAATAATACCCCCCAAGGACTACACAAATCATGTATATACAAAAATAAATAGCCCCTCGAGAAGAGGGAAAGAGAGAGACTATATGGGTGGGTGCAAAAATATGGGGGCCAATTTGTGGCCAAATTTTAAAAAGAGTTTTTATAGCTCATAACGCGAGTGCGTTATAACACGATCGAGTTATAACACAATCATGTTATAACATGAGCATGTTATAATGCGCTCGCATTATTGGCTTGGTGTGCCTGAGCCTATAACATTCTCGCATTATGAACCATTAAAAGAAAAAAAAGGAAATCAAATTCACTTGCATTGTGACTATTTTTTTTTCTGTCCATGGCTAGAAGCCCTTCATTTGCGTGCTCGCATTTTGGGAGGAGTCATCTTGCAATTTTTTTCATCAAATTAGTGTTGTTTCTTTGCCAGGATGTCGCCACGTCGATGAGGAGGTCTAAGAGGTAAGGATTGTTTATTTTTTGTTGTGAATTTTTTAGTTTTAGGTTGTTTTTTATAATTATTTGTTGGATTTGTAGGAGATGTTAATGAACATGCAAACCCTCCTCAAAATCCTCAGCAAGAAGAGCAACAAAAATAGGAACAAAATCCTCAACAAGTAGAGCAACAACATCAACAAAATCCTCAAGTTCAACAATGAAAACAACAATCTCCTCCACCAATCCCTCAACATCCTCCTAGTATTCAACAAAATTTAATGAGTGAAATTGAAAACAATAAAAAAAAAATTGAGGAGTTAATCACGAGGTTGAACGATCCAAATGGTTCAGCCATGGAAAGAAAAAACCTTGCAAATTCGCTCAAAGAAATGTTAAAGCATGTAGATTCAATCAAAAAACAATTAACTGATTGGCAAGATAGGAGGCAAGAAGCTAGGGATTATTACTGGGATAAATTATCATATAAAGATGTAAAAGATCTAAAAATTACAAAATTATATTTGTGCTCATTTTTCACTGACCCACACACAAATGCAAGTCTTAGCCTTAATGAGAAGAGGTTTCCTATCCATTGGTTCCACCACCAATAGATTAGGACCCTTTTTTAGGATAGGTGGTACGTGGATTTTGATTACCCATCATGCAACAATTGCGAAGTCCCACAATATTTCCTAAGGAAACTATACTGTGAGTTCATCCTGAACAAAATCCTGAATTATTTTGATATGAGGGACTTCCAAGGGAGAGGTGGGGGGTTGGCTCAAGATAGACCTGGTGCACATAAGGATCCTAGGTGGCGAGCGAGATGACCTCTTGCTAGGCCGCCTCATGAACACATTGTTATTCATTCCATCATGAAGGAGAGTGTCGAAGTAGATACTTTGTAGGCCATTAGCTCTTTGATCCAGAGTGTCATCCAACATGCCAACCCTATACTACAGTGCCATCCAGGGGAGTCTTCAAGTGGTGGGCTTCGATCACATTTGTGTTAGGCTTGTGGGGCGACTTGTTCATATGACCCCACCGACACTTAGGAGGTTGCTACACAGGATACATCTTCAACTATGGAGATTGTGAGGGCAACTAAAATTTTGAATGAGGCCTATGGCATCAATACTCAGGTAAATGTTAGCATGTTCATTGAATTTAATTTATTAAATTTCAATTTTGAAATGCAAGATTAACTAATTTAGTTTTATGATTTTGATGAAATTTCAAGGTCATAGTGTTGATACTAGATACACCACCCCTACACCCACTTTATACCCAATGCATCTACCGCTGAGGTACATGTAACTAGTAAACAATTATAAATTTATTACATGTTAATAGCATTGTTTTATGAATGGTATTCTAATACGTGATTTTGGATGTTGAATAGGCTAATATTGGAGGTTTCGTGGGAACACCTCCCAGTGCCAATGGATTTACACAAACCTACACACAGGTAATAGAATAAAGAGTTTAACTAATGATTTGTACTTAATAGATTTGTGTTGTTTAAATATTCAAATTGTTGATTACATTGCATTGCACATCTTTCAAACTCAAAGCATTACTTCACATTCCATAACTAATAACTAGATGTTGATAGATGACAAAATTTCAACTACAATATAGTTGTTTAGAAAGTAAACATAATTAGTGATGTACTTCACATAGAATAAAGTAATTAGTAGGAGCTCCCAATTTGCATGTCATGGCATTCCATGAGACCACTTTTTACTAAGGTATCTTTTCAAACAGTTCACTACCTTGTCTATGCTATGGATTCTTGGAAGAAATATATGAAAGAATAATAGTAAGCAATAGCATAGACAAGGCAATGAGTTGTTTGAAAAAATGCCTGAATAAGTGATCTCATGGTGATGTCCATCACCATGAGACCCATTTTTGAGGCATTTTTCAAACACCTCACCACTGTTCTATGCCAACACATTTTCCATACATGTCTACTAAATCATTTTATCAAACAGTTCATTTCCATTGCTATGGCTAAAATCCTAAAAAAGGTGTTTTCAACAAACTATGGATGCTTGGAAAAAATCTATCAAAGCATAATAGTAAGCAATAGCATAGACAAGGCAGTGAGTAGTTTGAAAAAATGCCTCGAAGAAATGTGGTCTCATGGTGATGGAATGCCTTTCCATCACCATGAGACCATATTTCTTCAAGGGATTTCTCCTAAAAAATCACCACGTTTTCTATGCTACTACATTTTCCATACATGTGTACTAAAGAATTTTATCAACCTACTCACTTCCTTGCTGCTATGGAGAAATTCCTAAAATAGGTTCTTTCCAACAAACTATGTGTTGAATAGTCCAGATAATTGAGAGGGGGGTGAATCAGTTATCATAAAACAATTTTCTTGAATTTAATAAATTCAGAGAAAACTTATATCAATCAAATAATTATCAAACATATATGAACATGAAAGCACACAACAAAACTATGCATAATGAACACCAGAATTTACATTGAAACCCAATAAGGGAAAAACCACAGAGAATGCTAATTCTCAATTATAGAACACTGGTTAAGGTGACACAGGTTAAAGTGATTTTACAAGGGCTCACTGCCAAAATTCTCATTGTAGGTAAGACTCAATGTCGGTGGGCTCATTGCCCAATTAAAACATCTGATTACAAAATAGTCTCACTAACAAAAATGAACTGATGAAGCTGCATCTACATATGCATGAATTCAGTTCCAGTTAAGAGCACAATCTTTGTCTACAACAGATCTGGTCAAGAATCTTCTGTACACCTTCCTCACATAACCTCTACAAAGAAGATTACTTCTTCTTGGCACTTGCGTTCAACTTTCTTATCACATAATCCTTTGCACTCTTTTATCTGCTCGCACACACCATACACCATACTTCTTAATTCATCGAACAAAAACAACTTTTACTTATACCATTCCATGCCTTCATAATCTCCTTAGTCAGAAAAACATAATATCTTCATAATCTCCTAAGTCGACCAAACACAATTTGAATTAGGTCACCACAAAACATGTCGGCTTGAAGAATAACCTTGAAATATTCAATAAGGCTTGGCACGCTAGCACCAAACCCAAAAGATAGGTCACACATAAAGATCTTCTTGCCACGTTACCAAGGGACCCATAAATAGGTCATACATAAGATGGGTTCATCACATAACACAATTATCAAAAGATAGCAAACTTTGAACTTCATGAAATATATTCTAGAGCTGATGGGAATGCCACAACCAAGACCAAATATTGATTCTCATCAATTTCAGTACCAACAAGAGAAGCATAATTAGACATACCAAAACTTGTAACATGCTACATGAATGTCCGGATAGCAAGGATACCCAAAGTAAGCTTTGAGCATAGTAGCCAACATCAAAAGATTAGACTTGATTATTCTGAATTAACTGACTTCCATAGATGTCCCAAAAATAAGTAGTTCCACATCCGGATCAAGGATAATGTATCCACACTACATAACATCATAGCACTCGATAGGATAGATCATTTCTATATATCATCCAGAACACAACCTTCCGGATCCTAGGTTTTTACATCAATGACAATAATGCTAAATCATCTCAACAACTTCTCAACAATCCCCCCCTTTGGCATTGATGGAAAAATAGCAAAAAATCAAAAACACACAAACTACAAAGTCCCCCTTTGACAAGCAATTCACTTCCTCTTTTTGTCTTCATTTTTCTCCACCTTTTAGCCATCAAAGGAAAAGGGACAAATAAGAAAATTCAAGAGATCAAGTAAAAATAACACTTTTCACATGAAATTTTTTCTTGTACCTTTCTCTCACAATTGGAAGAATCCTCTTCCAAGCATGTACTGTAGAAACCATTCTAGCACATATACTGTCTAGTAGAGTCAACATCATAAATGAAGATGACCAGTCCAGAGATAGGTACTATCATTCACAATCCTCTGCATCAAAAGGTATCTCGGAGAGATGATCCAACCAAACCTCAACAATTTCTTTGACCAACCAGAAAGTTCTAACCAAATCTTCCCCTTGTCTTTGAGTAGACAATAACTCAGCTTGCAACTCACCAACTCTTATACTTTGTTTCCTATATTTATCCTTGAAGAAGTCAAAAAAATTTCCATATCATTCAATTAAGATTCAATAGCTTCAATTCTACTTCTAAAATTATCAACAACAAGAAGCCACCAGAGACAATACCTATAGATGTCAGACATCTCCTTAATGCATTCTCTTGTCTCACCAATGTGCTTGGATAATTTTTGTTTGGCTTTGACACACCTTCTCTCAATCATAGCTTGGATCTTATGTCCTTTAGGTCCTTCCCGCAACAACCTTTCTTCAACAAATTCTACCAGATCATCTGGTAATGAATTAGAAACATTTGAAACAATAATACCCTTTTTGAGCAGATAATCAACAAAAGCATCTTCAATCCTAGGCCTTCTATCTGGAGAGCAGGTATACTACATTTCACCAACCTTTTTCATATCACCTTCATCCAACATTGAATGAATTTTATCTGGATCAAAAAAATTAGATTCAGGGAGATACTCTTTATCTTTATCCTTCTCTTCTGAGATATTGATGACATCTTTTGTGTTAACTTTCCTCCTTTTAGGTGGGGAACCGCCAATGACAACCTCTAACTCCTTCTTACCGGAGGAGGAACCCTCCTCAAATTGACTAGACACTATCACATCGGAGCAAAAATCCATCTACAAGGATGAGAAATAAAATTTGCATGCACTTGCTTTATCTTCCATACATTCCAAATATTTATAAACTTTCCTTCCAATAGGGATGCCAGACTTCCACTTAACATTCTCCTTTTCTGGTAGTGAACTCAAAAAGTAGAATAATAAACATATGAACAGAGACCCAATCTGAAAGGGGTAACTCTCAACCAAATAAAAATTATGACATTGTCAATTAGGTTTTCCATTATTAGGCTACACAGGTTAAACTGTTTATTTTCCTTCACCATCTTATGTGCAAGATACACAATAATAGCTGAAGTAGAACCTTCACGATTTTTGAAATAGATTTTGTAAGTGATACCGTAAGCAACATACCTTACTACAGGACTGACAATGGTATTTATTAGTAGAGCTCAGGGGTCTTTTTTGATACCAAGAAGTTCCTCCACGTCTTTGTATTTCACCATTTTCTTCCCAAGGAGGTTAGCAAAATTGAACAATCCAATAATAGCTTCAATGGCTTCCTTAGTGATTGGATAGGGTTTTTCCAAAATGATGCTACCATCCTTGAATCGATTCAACAAGAACAAGATAGACTCTTTGTTGGAAAATCATGGAAATTTTCCCCATAAATCCATACCCAGGGCACTTACATTCTACAATTCATCATTCTTCAACACTAGTTCCATTTCCATCATCTTTCGATGATCAAAATCGTCCAACTCTACTCCCTTTAGCCTTAGCAAAATACTGCCACTAAATTCATTGTTGAGCAACATAGATTCCATAATCACGCTTAGCTTCTTCAATCCTTTTATCGTTCAATGAAACCTCTTGTCATTATGTGCAAATTGTGAGAAATGATTTAAAAACTCCACCTTTTATCCTTAATTTCTCATGATGAATTTTTTGCCAAAAATTACATCAATGATGCCAAGAGTAGTACTTCACTTTTCAGTCAACCGGATTAAGCTTCATCATATATCACTAATCGGATCAAACTTAGTCATGTTGAAAACACATCAATATTACTTCGGAGAGGGGAACTGTAGTGTAATAAATGGGATAAAACAAACTAACAATGCATCTACACTTCTAAATAAGACATTGCATCAAAGATTCAATGATTTAAACTATTTTAAACACAAGAACCTTCAGAAATCTGTCCTATTGCTCTCTAACTTTAAAGATTTCTCTAAATCTACTTTGCTCTCAGATTTAAATAAGCTAATAGATTGTTGAAATGACACTTAAAGAATGAGAATTAAACTATTCATGATTCCTAAATGCAACTAAGATGATTCTACAGTAAAACTTATGAGAAAGAAACTACTGTAAATACCATGACTGATGAACTAAATGCTTGATTGCTTGAATGATTGCTTCTATTTGCTTGATTGCTTGAATGCTTGATGCCTGGAATACTTGCAGAGTAAGATTGCACAAATTAGGATCCTTTTCCTGTAGCCAGAAACCTATATTTATAGATTTCACAGCACTCATTTGTGAAGGGGCAACACAACAGAGGTTGAGATTCAATCTGGAGAATTGAATGGTATGAGATGAGAAGGTGGAGCTGATCATGGAGGATTGTTCCTCCCCATGAAAACACCAAGCAAGATGAGAGGAAAGATTGAGGCATAAGATTAAGAGGATTTCCTGCAGGTTTGTCCCCGAGGCTCTTCCCGTGAATGACAGTTGAATTAATTAGATTTGAAAAATCTAATTTTATTGGTGAGTGAAAAGAGGTATATGATTTATGCATTAATTTAAATATTTTTGGTTTATTTAAATTTAGCAAAAGAGGATTAAATAATTTAATAAATCAAACTATAGAAGTTGTTTATTAAATTAAAATAAAAGGAAAATGATAATTAAATAAAAGATTCTAGGATATCTTTATTTAATTAAGAAGAAATGTGATGAGGTAATTAAATAACACAAATTATTGAATCTGTGTATTTAATTTAAGATAGAATTAAATAGATAAAGTATAAAAGAAATAATAATGATAATAATTAAATAAAACAAAGTATTTAATTTTGTTTATTTAATTAAGAGGAAAATAATATGATAAAATAGAAGAATTAATAATGAACTTAATATAAATAAATATTTCTATTTATTTACTAAGTAGATGAATTTAAGATTAATTAATCAAATAAGTCAGATTTAATTAATTAGATTCTCCTGCACATTTTTAGGTGTCTACAGAACCAATAGGATATGCATTGAAAAACTCCCCTTGAGCCAAGGTAGTTTGGCTCAGATTTTTGAAGAGCTTGTATCAAGATCCAGTACCATAGAAGAGTTCTTCACACTTGTTTCATTTTTCTTCCAAACCATGATGGTCTTCTTCTTAGATTCATCTGATTCTGCAACCTTCTTTTTATTTTGAAGCTTTTCCGGAGCAGCATATCTACATGTGTTAGCATAATGTCCGGGTTGACTGCACTTGTAACATCTTTGTCCCAACTTAACTGAGTGAACCCTAGATTTGCATTGATTAGCTTTGTGACCATAACCATGGCATACATAGCAATTACCATGAAAGAGATTATTCATTCCATTCCTTCTAGTCGGATTAGATAATTCACTTCTGCAATGACTTACTTTGTGACCAAACTTGTGACAGCTAAAGCATTGAGTATTTGGTTCCTTCTTGCTTCTACACTCTATAGCCTTATGTCCAAATTTTTTGCATAGAAAGAAATAGCCATTAAATGATAAGTACCTTTGAGTATTTGGTTTCCTGACCAAAGGTCTTTTTGTAGGTGTTCTATAGTTCCAGGCCATGCTTGTTACAACTAATCTTTCTTCACCTTCAACTTCTTTGTCTTCACCCTTAGTGTTCTGATTTGAGCTTTCACTAGAGAAGCCAAGTCCTCCCTTATCCTTGTGACATTTATTTAGAGACAAGAGTTGATCTAGAATTATGCTACTTTCACATACTCTTGCTTCTGATTTTAGACTTCTTAACTCTTGATCTAACTTCTCATTTTCTTTTGATTTCTGTTTGATGGTATCCTTGAGATTTTCTTTAGTCTTATTCCATTCTTCCATTTTATGTTTGATGGTATTGTTAACACTTGGATTTTACACCTCGTTGAATGTGAAAATCAACAATCTAGTGTAACATGGGAATGATCTCTTTAAAATATGAAATTTGAATAAGACCAAACCTCTGGGAAAGGTTGGCTTCCTCACTGGTAATATCACCTAAACTATTAACTTGATGGGAAAAGGGTAAGGATAAACTAAAATGAAATACTTAAAACATAAATCTAACTCTACAGTGATTCACCAAACTGATAAGAGCTATGAATACTCAGACTGTCATACACTTGAACGATGATAACTGACATTGAAATGCACAACATGTTGTAAGTTTATGCATAAATATTTTGTAGAAAGGTTTAACCTACGTATACTTTCAAGAAGGAATGATAACTTTCAAAATTTGAAAAATTATACACAACTTTGAAACACAACCTACAACCTACATAGCCATACTTTTGCAGAAAAGGCACAATACATGAGACAAAGCTAAAAGAAAAGAAAATTTTACAAGAATCTTGATCAATCACTTGATGGAACACAATTTTGCAAGAACAAAGAAGGAAAATAATATAATCAGAGGCATCCAAGGTATCCACTATATATCATACTCCAGAATACTAAGTTACAAAAATACAAGTCTGAGAAAGAATTGTAGGAATCACTAACTCCCAAAACTGCATAATGAGAATTAACTCTACAATGAGTAGCAAATGTGACTAAGTACCCAAGCTCCAACATAAAAGGTTCTAAGAAAACCTTGGGTCGGATGCACCAGACAAGCCTAGAATCTAGCCCTCAATCCACTCAAAAATAGCCAATGTTGGATGAAAAAGTCATGCAATACTTACTCCAACCATAAACACCCTAAAAATGATCCAAAAAGGCCTATATTCCTTCAATGAAGTAATGAATCACCCTATCCTTCCTCCACATGTTTGCAAACAAAAATACAACTTCCCCTTGTCAATAGCATGCCATTAATGCAAACACATCTCTATTTTATGACTTGGTCATATTGTCATATCCTCTTCATACGTTGGAAACCTCCATTACCCTTGCATTTAAAAGAAAACAAGTCTAAATGATTTATAAGGAATCATTAAGACTTAGTGCTTTACATTTTTTAGATATAATGCAAAGGAAAAAAGAAAATAAACATAAGTCTTTTAAAATACTTAGTACACCATATAAAACTAGTAAAACAAAGGCATAACCCACGACTTTATTAATTTCATTGCATTTGTGTTAAAGAAAAAATGGCAAAATGCCAAGTTCCATATCGGCCATAAAGATAGGGTAAAAACCCTAAAGCAAAAGAGACGAGCCATACTTTTCAAAGGTATTTCATCTTTTACGAAGCCCTAAGAGGAAAACAATGCCACCATCAAGTTCCATGGAGATTCATGGTGGATTTTTATAGATTGCAGAGGCATTTTTTCCTATGAACTGTGCCAGCTTAAAAGCATAAGACTTACATTTTTGTCGATCTCTCCCTGGTAAACCATTTTAGAAGGTAATATTGAAATAAAAGTTCTTTATTGATGATTTTGGGCCTTACAGGCCGCGACATGTGAACATTTCCTCACCCATTCTGTATGTTTGTTTTTTTTGTGATTTTTCCAATGGAATCCTTACCTTATGTAGGGTTTACATTTCTAAACTTTCTAGAGGTGCTTTCATTCAAAGAATGATGTAGATACTTAATCTCTCCTCAGTTTACCATGCATTTTGTGCTTAACTCAAATCCCCATCTGAGCAAGGGTTCTCCTCTGTCAATACACACAAAAATAAAAGTATTTTTGCGATTTTCCATACAGATGCCTGTAGATTTAGACATTTGAATAAATAAATGATGAATTTTGGGCCACGACCATACTAAGTGTTTCAAATGCTGGTTTCTGTTTGGCCACTTTGTTTTTCATTCGGTAATTCCTATGCTTCTTTTGTTGAAAAACATCCTCTAGCTGTGACCTATGATATTGCATTCCTGAAGATTTCTGGCACCTCTTAGCTCTATAAACCAGGACCACAAACCTTTGTGTAAGCCTTCTGGAAATATCTTCCTCATTGCATTTCATTATTGTGCATTTTTAACAAATTCGAGGGCTCCTTTATTTTATTCATTTTCTGCAGAAGAAACCCTGTAACCCCATGATTCTGTTTATAGATGCCCTTATATCTATGATTTTTTGTGAAAAGGAATAACTGCACTCATGTATCCTCTATAGAATAGAAGACTTTACTTATTTCCTTTTCAAATTTTACTCAACACTTGGAGTCCTCTGTTAATTCCCATTTTTCTATGCCTCGACATTATGTTTTTGTGCATGTATGGATACTCATTTGGTTCATAGTCATATTACAATTTCATCTAGCTTATGTACCCCTGTTGTGTTCTTGTTCAAAATTGATCTCTATTTCAAGCTTTGGAACTTCGGTTGCCTTCACACTCCAACTCAGTTTTATGATTTTCATGGCTCACTTTACACTTACTTCTGAGATCTTATGGGCATGGTTTAGAAAATTTCCCGAGTTCACTATTGAACACATGTTGAGTATCATATTCTTGTGCATTTGTATTCTTTCTATTACTATTTATTACTCATACAGGATCCTTGTTGAAACAAATGCTCTTTCTGAGAATAAAACAATGATCTTCATTTTCTGCCTTTAGCGCATGAACATAAACCATATTGGTGAACCACTTAGATTTTCATTTGCCCCAATGTGCATACTCTTGGGATGTCAAATATAATATGCTTCTTTAATAAATTGATGAACCATGATTCATATTACTGAAACTTCATTGATTCCTTTCGTTATAAACATGTTGTCTCCTTTTGTGAGATAATCACCGCTTCAGATTACGCACCTTGTTGTCTTTATGCACAAAGAAACCGTAAGTATGTGAACTTTTGGAAGTACTCTTGAGAGTTGCTGTTGTAGAAGAAAATTGTATACTTTCTACATTATGATGTGAAATAATCATGATTGATATTAATTGTCTTGCACTGTAATCTCATATGCACGAGTATTCATAAAAATTGTGCATAGATTAAAGTGATGTAAACATTACTATGAGATGGGCTCAATCCTTGTGGGAGCCACATTTCCTCCACTCATTGATCAAACAAATGACTACACCTATTTCTGCACATAGAACAAATGAGTTAGAAAAAATACATACTTTGATGCAATATCCTGAAGGCTTCAGTGTTTTCTTACAACTCAACATATGGATGCTCTTATTTAATGTACACCGAGACTAAGTTATGGATGGATAGGTACATGCTCATATATGTAGAATGACCTTTCATTGCTTAGAACATAGTTCTAACTCATTGCCTATCATCTTATGTAGGAAACCATATCATTCAAGACTAGGAGGAGCTACGAGGAGCAAGGCAAAAACAAAAGAAATTGGACCAGCCAACAAGAACCAATCATTCAGGCAATGAATGGTTACTCTCCCTATATGTTTTCTTTGTAAACATATACTTATTCATGTGTAGTTTAGCCTTGATGTATACTAAATAATCAAAGTCAAATTTCATGGCTTGTGTGAAACATATGTAAATGATTACATTCAATAAAGATTAAATTCTCAGAAAAGATTTGTACAATCTTTTATGTTTCATTCACTTGTATGAATGTCATAATTTTATATTCTTGTAATCTTGTAAAGTTATTTCATTTGTATAACTGAATGTAACATAGGAGGTAAAAGTAAATGTACCATTGACTTTGAAACATAGATTTCTCTTCCTGATTGAGCCTGTAGGTAAAAATATGGTAACAAGTATCTTTGAGATCTTCTTCAGTCTTCTTACATTCATCCAACCGTAGCTTTAGATCCACAACACTTTGCTTTGTCTCCTTTAATTCCTGGCTGACCTCTCTATGTATTGCTTTGAATTTCTAGATTTTCTCCCTTAGCTTTGAGATACAAGCATTTGCCTCCTTGAGGTTTTCTTTCAATTCTTCATTTTCAGATTTCGCATTTTCCATATCATCTAACATTATCTTCATTTCTTCCTCAAAGTAATAATCTCCTGTCATCTTCTTCAAGCTTCCAAGATCTCCCTTAAGTGGTTAAGATTTATCTCCAAGGGACGAGGCTCTGATATCAATTGTTGTATAGTTCAAATAACTTAGAGGGGGGTTGAATCAGTTATCATAATTTTTTTTCTTGACTTTAATTAATCTAGAGAAAGGCTATATCAATCAAATAATTATCAAATAGATATGAACATGAAAGCACACAAAAAAACCATGCACAATGAACACTAGAATTTACGTGAAAACCCAAGAAGGGAAAAACCATGAAGAATGCTAATTCTCAATTATAGAACACCGGTTAAGGTGATTTTTACAAGGGCTCATTGCAAGTAAGGGTCATTGTCAGTGGGATCACTGCGCAATTAAAACATCTGATTACAAAATAGTCTCACTAACAAAAATGAACTGATGAATCTGCATCTACATATGCATGAATTTAGTTCTAGTTAAGAGCACAATCTCTGTTTGTAGCAGATCCGACCAAGAATGTTCTGCACACCTTCCTAACACAACCTCTACAAAGTAGATTACTTCTTCCTGAAACTTTCCTTCAACTTTCTTATCACATAATCCTTTGCACTCTTTTATATGCTCACACACACCATACACCACACTTCTTACTTCATTGAACAAAAAAAAATTTAATTATACCATTCCATGCCTTCATAATCTCCTTAGTCGGCCAAACACAATGTCTTCATAATCTCCTAAGTTGGTCAAACACAATTTGAATTAGGTCACCACAAAACATGTCGACTTGAAGAATAACCTTGAAATATTCAATAAGGCTTGGCACGCTAGCATCAGACCCAAAATATAGGTTGCACATAAATATATTCTTACCACATTACCAAGGGAGCCATAAATAGGTCATACATAAAATGGGTTTATCACATAACATAATTATCAAAATATAGAAAACTTTGAATTACATGAAATACACTTCGGAGCCGATGGGAATGCCACAATCAAGACCAAATCTTGATTCTCATCAATTTCAATACCAACTGGAGAAGCATAATTAGACATACCAAAATTTGTAACATGCTACATGAATGTACGAATAGCAAGGATACCCAAAATAAACTTTGAGCACAACAACCAACATCAAAATATTAGACTTCATTATTCTGCATTAACTAACTTCCACGGATGTCCCAAAAAGAAGTACTGCCACATCCGGATCAAGGATAACACCCACACTATGTAACATCATAACACTCGATAGGATAGATCATTTATGTATATCATCCAGATCACAACCTTCCAGATCCTAGGTTTAGACATCAATGAAAACAATGCTAAATCATCTCAACAACTTCTCAACACTATGGATGCTTCAAATTTTTTTATCAAAGCATAATAGTAAGCAATATCATAGTCAATGCAGTGAGTAGTAGGAAAAAATTCCTTGAAGAAATGCGGTCTCATGGTGATGGAATGCCATTCCATCACCATGAGACCACATTTCTCTGAGGAATTTTTTTAAACAACTCACTGCCTGAAGAATAGAAACCAAACCTTTAGCCAAAATTTATCTCCAAATTATTTTCAAGGTCATCAACCTCAATTTACCAATCCATGGAACCTTCCACCTTTTATTCCACTTGTTCATGTCCCAACCCCTCCCTCTTCATGTCATGATTTCCCTCCATCTCATAACCAAGACCACACAATACCATCTACCTCATCCTAGCATAATACCATAGAGAAGGCAATGAACTATTTGAAAAAATGCCTCAAAGAAATGTGGTCTTATGGTGATGGAATGCCATGACACATTTGTTTGTAATGGAATTCCATCAACATGAGACCCCATTTCTTTGAGGTATTTTTTCAAACAGTTCACTACCTTCTTTATGCTACCACAATTATCTTACATGTCTATGAAAGCATTTTATGAAATGGTTCACCACCTTGCTACTATGGGTAAAAGCATAAAAATAGGTGCTTTCAAACAAGCTATAGATAGGGAAAATAGTAAACATGATAGTAAAAAATATATAGTTTAATAAGTACTCAAATTTTTGTTCTTTATCTCATACATTATAAGCCATGATGTGGATCGCTATTGTATTTTTTTGTGATTGAATAATTTATTGTTTGATTTTCAGATGTTGGAAGTGGATACACCTCTAAATGTTTATAGGGCAATGGAGCTTGGTGTTTCATCTGCTATAGAGTCCTCAATGGCTCTCACGGAGGAGGTATGAGGTAGATTACTAAATTTTAATTTACATTTGTTGTTATAGTTGTTAGTTAGTGAAAAATCAAACCATTATTGATTCATAGTTTAATTTCTCTTTGGATGGTTTCTACAGGGCTTCAACACACCACAGCATGAGCATGTGAATCTTTCTCGTGAGGAGAGAGATTGTGTACTGGAGCTAAGTGATTATTTTGTTAAATATATCATTTTTTATAATATAATCTCTATATAATGTCTTTACTTCTTATTGTAATAGATAAAGCTTGACCAGGAGCTAAACCCTAGGAGGAGCACCAAGAGCTCTCCTTGGCCTCAAAATAAATGAGTGACAAACCTATCGCCATCCGGCTGACAAGCAAAGGGAAAAAAAATATTTCAAGAGGATGTAGAGTAATGACTTTTGATTCTAGAGCCCTTTGTTGTATGCCTATATGGCATTTTTGTACATATTTTACATATCGGATATATTTGACATTGTATGCCTATATGAAATTCTTGTAAGCCTATATGGCTATTTTGTATATAAATTATACTTATATCGACATATATTGATGTATGCCTACATGGCTATTTGGTTAATACAAATTTTTTTTACCGATGGTGTCCATATTTGCATTATAAATCCATGGTTCAATAGATATGAGTTATGTGTATTCAAGTGTATACTTTACAACTTACGTGTATACTTTGTGACTTACATGTATTCCAATGTATACTTTGTGACTTACATGTTTTCATGCGTATACCTTGTATTCATGCATATACTTTGTATTAATTTGTGTATACTATGCATTCATGTGTATTCTTCAAGGCTTACATGTTTTTGATTAATTGTGCTTCCCTCATTCACTTGTATGCTTGAATTATTCACGTGTATACTTATTAATTGGTTAGCCCTAGCATTGATCATTGCTGTCCTTCATGGTTTGTATTGAATATTTATTGATTGATGCTAAACATCTTGTTGATGGGTGCATTTGCACTTCTCAACACAGGAAACACACAAGTGCACTACCTCTATTGAAAGGAAACTTCCTACAAACAAGTTGCAAAAAATTACACCAAGGTCTCTTAGGTGTTAGGTCATGAAATTCAGTTGGTTGATGTGATTTTCTGGTAATCACAGGGTGGCCTTTATGGTTTACAAAGCATGGGAAGTTGGGTTTGCAAATGGAGTTTCAAGGATGCTGGAAATGAATGAACAGTGGTTTCCCACTTAAAATAGCAAGCAAAAGAGAAAGGGTTGAGAGGAATGTTCTAAATCTCAGCTATGAATGAACAATGAAAATGGAGGACGCTATAGTAGATAGACTCCCATGAACTAAGTCTTTCTTGAACAAGAGAACCTAAAGCTACACAAAACTAGTGCAATCTCCTAAGGTTTGCAGATTTTTAGATTGTGCATTCACCTCATAAACATACAATTGAACTAATTGGAACAATGAATTAAACAAGCCTAGGATAACTTTAAACAATAGTTTGTCATCAACAAGTGCCAAAAGTATGGGCTAGGAGTCCATCAAATATTATAACAACAACCATTATCAAATCCATTCAAGAAACTACAATCTAAATCTAACATGGAGGTTGAATCATGCATGCATAAAGAAAAAATTCAAAAGAAACACCCAAATTCATGCAATGCTTCTTTCTATTGCTGCAAAATTCCTTTTACACCAATCCCAACACTTATAAAATGCCCCTATTTACAGTTTTCCTAAAGGAGAATGAATGGCCAGGATTAATTTATATTGTGTGTCCCAGATTCAATACAAGTTAGGATTTCACCTACCCCTAATATATAGCAATATAAAATATAGTTTTGTGTTTTTCCCTATTTTGTCTTTTAGTGACTCTGGTACTATAACAATTTTGTCCTATAGTGGCTGCCTTCCTTGTTGTAGCTGAAAATAGTTAACATTGTCCTTCTTGCTGATGTATTTGTAGCATTTCTTAATCTGATTGAATGAACCTTCTTGCAATTTTTTGTTGCTGAAGAGGAGACATGTTGCCCCTGATCCTAGTGGACAACTCCTAGTAGATCATGATCATTTAGTGAAAGGATGAAACAAATCCCTCTTGAAATTACCTCCCCAAAGTTATTCTTTTAGCTGCCCTCTCATCTAGCACAGGTTCATAAGCCAAAATTTATGATTAATTTTTGTGCAACACCATTTCGACATCTCTAGATCTCCATTGGCATACTTTATAGTTTATATGAGAAGATCACAATGTCACATATGGGTCCTTGATTGTTTGAAATCTATTCTCTTCTTGAGGCATGGCTCTGTGTGTAAGCCGGCTGCAACTTCTTATGCGGGGCCCTTTTATGGACACCTTCCCCCTTTGCAGGCTTCATGCGACACCAACTAGGAATATTCCCTCATTATATCTCAAAGCTTCGATCCACCCTTCAATTTCATACCTACAATGCCCACACATTCAAACTAATTCAAAAGAGAACAAGGTGCATACCAATACTTATTATCATGATTTAGGCAATAATAACAACATTTCTCATAGTAAGAATAATATTTGGATAAAGATCTACTAAAAGGGATATTTTAAAGCATTTGAATCACATATTAGAACATTCCCTTTCTCAACCAACAAGCCTAGTGATGAACACCTTGATGCAGTTGGTCCCAGTTATTGATAGTGATCCCTCGAAGGGTGATGTGATATCCAGAGAGAACATTTCTGATCTCTAAAACCTTATAGGTGAAATTGTCAACATCATTATAAATATAAGCTTAGAATGCAAGGGCGTTGGATGTTGAGCAGGCTGGTACTAGACAAGAATGAGGGTGGATGAATGGAGCCCTGTATAGCCACACCTACAAAATAAAAAAATCATCAAATGGTTTGAAGTCCTTCGCTCTTGCACTATGTTTCCTCTTTGGTGGCCCAAAATTTGTCTTCTTTGTTCTCACAGTTTTATTTTTGTGAATTTTTTGCATGCAGGAAACCATACTTGAACCTATTTAGTTATAAAATAGCAGCTTCAGTCATTGTTTATCAAAGAAATCTAGTATTAGGCTCCTATTTAAGAAATTTATGCATGACCGATACCCCATGATATTAAAAGGTCCTCCCCTCCTTATCAGCACTTTAGTTAATTTATCACTGCCATCGTCCCACCTACGTCATGATCCTTTTTTTCCTAAGAGGAGCGGGGTGTGGGTTCCACATGTCTCGATGTCGTTGTTGAAGGAATATGTAGAGGCACCGGCTACTAAGATCGTGAGTATAATTCTGTCAAGATAGAGGTCAAGAGGTTTGTGGCGCCCACATGCTCGCAATCTACAGTGGTTAACCACAGGTAGGGAGAGGCCATAGGTAGGCTATAATGGTAATGACAAGTAGCTTGGTGGATCTCGCAGCTATCCTACCCGCATCACAGTATTCACAATGCCTAAAATGCACAAACCGATCATTTCCCTCCATTCACCATGGTCGAAAACTCCATTTAATCTTCCCATGTTGCATCCATAAATTCCTTAATCTTGTTGCAGGCATTCTTTTCTTAATCTTTGCTTAAAAATTCATCATCAATGGCATTCTACCCCAAGAGTGCGAAGATGTCATATAAAGGCCCCGCATAATTTAATTGTCAATCATAGCATCCTATTCCAAAGGTGACTTTGAGAAAAGTCTGCCGATCTTAATTCCAAGAGTTCACGTCCGTAGAACACTTCCTTTATCAATGTGGGAAGGCAAGGGCATGGGCTCTTCAGTATCACAAATGAAGGGAAGAAGCAAACTGACCACCCCTCACCAAGCCCTCATTGTCACTTTGCGATTTTTCATATTCCATATTCTCTTTATGAAACTCAATTTCTCACGTACTTTCACCTTTTCAGAGGTTGTCCCTTAAGCAGCGTCGCATGACCCTTAAGCACCACATTAACAAGCTTGGGAATATAGACCTCCTCTGCTTTTCGCACCACCCAAAGTTCATAATATTTATTGTAATCTCATTTTCTTGCACCTAACACATGGAGGGTTATTGTGGGAGGCCATTTTCATCTAAGTAGGATACTTAACGAGGAGTTTCACAAGCACTTTATTGGATGCTCCATGGTGGAAGTTTCGGCTTCATAGAGATCTATGGAGGACAAACAATAGAGGTCAATCAAAGTCTCTAGTAGCTAGTCAATCCTCAACTTTATTTGAGTCACCTCATTCAAACAATATACAAGGATGAGGGAGTTCACAGGGAAATGGAATAGTGCAACAACCACTTGAAGGAGCTATTCATAGAGGAATGAGTGCAGAGGGTGAATGCAAAGAAGTCGTAATGGAAGATTCCTCTTAGACGGCGACATGAGTAGCGGACTTCGCAAGCTATGTTTCTGCCAAAGGATATGCAGAGTGGAATGTGCGGGTGAAATTTTACGAGAAGATGTTATGGTGAAGCCACAATATTAACATTTGGCAAGAGGATAAATGGTCATCGAAGAGGAACAACTCGCAAGAGAAAGAGACCATCACAGCCTTGCCACCTGCTCATAATGATTTCTATTTCGAGGCTTCATGGGCTTCCATCAATTGAACACCCCCCATCACACCTGCATTATGAAATTAAATCATGATGCTTGAAATTCGACAACCATAATTTATTAATTAAACACTCGACTTAGAACTTGCGTCGATGGTGTCCCAAGCTCCCTCCTCCACCGATCAACAAATCTTGATATTTCAATCCCTATGCCTTTGAAGGAATGTCGCCTTCCATTTCTAAGGTCATGGGTGCCAAAAACCTCGGTATACTGAATGATATGTGAGAGATATATAGTCATGTCACATTTGCTTATTATTTAGGTGGTAGCAATATTCTCGATCCACTCATTCCATATTGTTATCCTTGAGTTGGCGAGGTAGAACGTGGACCTCGCAAGGATGGCCTCCGTCAGAGGAAATTCGGGGCCAAATGTGTAGGTAAAAGCTTGTGGGGAGCCGTGATCAAAATGTCTTTAAGAAAACAACAAAGTGTATGCGTCGTTCTACCCTTTGATACCCACATCCATCCTTTATTTCAATATCATTTCAACCTTGCTCAATGAACATCAGCCCATTTGAAATTCTTTGAGGGTTAACCTTCGCCAATGGTTTAGCCACAAAGTCATGAATGAGCCCGTTCCCCTAGTGATTGCCTCCCTGAATTTTGTCTTGCCCTTGCCAAAAGAACTAAGCTTGAAGGATTTCCTTATTGCTAAAGGTTGTATGTCACTTCCACATTCTTTGTTATTTTCCTTGTTCTTCATTGCATACTCAAGACTTCAGTGAGAGATATTCTTATTACTGCGAGTAAAGAAAACTAAACTCCTATACCACCGCACAACTATTGCTCTCAACAAGTTGAAGTTGAATGCATTCTTCCTGGTCATAGTCATTTTTTCCATTTAGAGATCTAATTATGTAAACAATCTGAAAGCTGCCAACAACAGCCGCCATGTGGAGGAGAAAGTGAATGTTATGTTTATGATTTCTCGAGCTACTTGAGCACCTTTCATGAGTATTCAATTACTCAAAAGTCACAGATAATCGAGCGATGGGCCGAAGACCTCTCGAAATGCCACTAGACCAGCAAGTCCTTGAAGGGATAAGACTAAGTCTATCACACCCTCCAATTACACCCTCCTTTATCGCTCATCATTCCCATCTTGGGGAAAGAGCTGGAATCTTTGAAGGAGTTTGCATTTATCACCATTTCGTAGAAATTTCATATAAATCAAGCAGGAAAGCCTCGCCTTGATGCAATAGATATTATGTAGGGATGCCATATGAGTTAGTCATTGAGAAATGGCAAAGGGGTGGTCAACCCCCGCAAGGAGGGATGCAGTGAACCCCCACAAACTTAATTGCATTGTCCATGTTACAAGGTAGCGAACGATCTTCACATTCTACCATCCCTTGAGGATAATAGCGTGATTTTATTATGATTTTTATTCTTCTCCTCATAAGTGTAATCCAAGATTCATCAAAAAATTCCTACAACACACCCCCATTTGAATAGATGCACTACTAAGATTCTGATAGGCTCCATGTCTTTAAGCATGAACTACTTCGAGCTTTATATCGGAACACAACTCCTTTAATACTTCTCTAGTCATTAGACCCTTGATATCTTCAAACTTAGGTAAACCATTGGATCTATGAAGAAGCCCATGAGGAACATGGCGCAGTTGGTTTAAGTCAATGGATTCAAGTTCTGTGAAGAAACAACACGCGGGTTCTGCAAATGACCCAACCTATTCCAAAGTCTTTAGATGATTAAATGTGGGAAGCTGTTTGATGAAAGTTGTCAAGAGAATGGCTAGAGATAGGTAGAGGCCCGTATTACGGCTTCCACACAGATGACTTTCGTTGGTGCTAGTCTAGAATGTCATTGTCTATAATGTGTAAAGGGAAGGTAACTAGAGTGTTTAACTTTAGTGTGCGGTGGTGCCCCTTCCCAATAATCAATAGTAACTTAAGATTCCACGTTCACAATTACTACACGGTCACCCTGATACTTTGCTTGGATGTAGTGATGTGGAAGTTAGAGGCGGGCATGCTAGCTACAAAGAAGCCACTATGGTTATGGCATAAGACTAACGGTTGACTACTAATGAAGATCCGCATCACCATCCCCACAACAAAACTTAAATTAGTTTTGAAAACCAATTACTTCATCCCAACACATTCTGATGTATTGTGATTGCCCCTTTGGTGATTAACCATTGAAATGTTGCATGACCCAAATAGTCTCCCTTGTATTTCAACACTGGCAGAAGAGGTGATGGCCCCATCCTTGAAAGCATGCATGGAATAGTGAATGCAAATGGCCATAATAGCAATGTCGTGTGGGAGGAATATTGTGGACAAAAGAATGCGGAGGGTCGTTATATGGATGTTGTTTTGAAACGGTCGAGCAAATGATGAACTCCACCGAGTGGAGGTCTAGAAGGAGTGAGATGGAAGAGTCGGTGCAGGAAGCTAAGAAGAACTCGTGCCACTAAAATCATCATCTAGGAGTTTGGCATTATTGACTCCAAAAATGACCGCAGGGAAAAAGAACAATGCGGGTGGATGATGCGAGTGCACCGTGTATGAGAATCTTTTTGAAATGGAAAGATGAAGGATGACCCTCGCCATGGAGAAACTTGCATGAGGAAAATGGTTCCCCATCAATGGTGTAGGTGGACTCTAGGTTCACAGAGCTGGGAAGCAATGAAACTTTGATTGTTATGGAGCAACACTATGGTAACAACCTCCCATTGGCGGTGGCTCGCATGGGTGGACCTACTGACCAAATCTGACTCAAGAATTTACTAGTGGACTTAATATTTTATTCTGAGGACATGAAATATGTGGATCTCACATGACGGGGTGGCATGAGAGGTCAGCTATTAGACAATGACAGTCAGGTGAAGGCAAGCAACATGTAAAGACTCATGAACATTCTAGATTTTTTGCAATTTTCAAAGTGATAGGTTTGGTTCACTTACGACGAAGGCGAGGATGGAAAGACCAACTATGGATCCTACCATGGGGGAAAAATTCAAGGGTCAACCACTACTTAGTGGTGAAATGAAAGTGAAACCCATGTGAGGCAACCTGCAACTGCGGGTCCATGAGGCCTGATGGACATTGGGGTGATAAGCTAAGGGAAACCCATAGGACCCAGTCCGCAAGGTCACATGATGGTAAAATTTAGGTAGGTGAACCTGGCTAAAGGGGAATTTGATCATTTTATTCATGTGACCAACTTGGGCTTGGAAACAGAGATGCACAAAGTGAGATGGAAGCAAAATAGCCTGTCAGGAGCAAGAGCAACCTATCAGGAGCGAAAGAAAGGGGGTCCTTGCCTTTGGAAGGGCATGTGTGCAAAACATGCACAACAAATGGTGACTCGATGGGGAAATGCTCCAGAGAATTTGATGAAAAATTGGAATCAGGAACCTAGAATCTTTGGTTCTGACCTTCATGCTAGGAAAAATAAACCGAACACTCAAGCAAAGGATCAAAATCACTAGCCAACCCAACCTTTTGTATGCTGAAAATCCAAGTGTGTGCAGATGCGTTAATTCCCATCCTTAAGTTACTACAAGAACCTAAGCTCTGTGAAGTTAAGCTACGTTATTGATTCTAACTCCAAAAGCATTCAGGACATTTCCTCGCTTCCAGTAATGCGTCCATAGCCCCGACAATTTTTTCGTTGTGATTCTCCCAAACATTACTCTACTACTATCCAGGTGTCCATAGCCCTGATAGAGTTGCTCGGATCCTCTTGAAAGTTGAATTTTCTTTCTTTTGATTTTCATCGTTTTCTCTTCTTTCTTTTCTTTTGTTTTTTCTCTTTTTCAATTATTTTCATTTCAACCCGCAAGCAATGGAGCTTGTGCTCAGGGCCGAGAATCAGTGCAACACTGAAGTAGAATTTTAGATTTTTCACTTAATTGGACATTGCAAAAGGACCTACAACAATCTCAGGATTCTTAAGATGTGTGAAAGATATAAGATTTAATAATATGTCAGAGTCAAACTAAGCCAATGACTTATCCCCTTCAAATCAAACATCTAGGTCACTTGACACTAATAGAAGACCCTCACCATCCACTCTAAAAACTTGATAGAATTTTATCGAAGAAATACATGAAATAAACCCTTAGGCAATAAAAATGATTGTTGTGTTCGTAAACATACTCAACTAAAAGCAGAGGGACCCCAAGCAAAGTAGCAACAAAGCGAAAGCATACAAAAAGAAAACAAGAAGCAAACAAAAAGAAAAAAACCTAAACTAAACAAAGCGGAAAAGTGAAAGTAAACATAAAGGAAAATACTCTAAAGCAAGCTACTCTACAAAAAACCTACTAACCTAATGAAAGTAGAAAATGGGCTATGTACACAAAACCTACACTACCCAAAACTGACCTATGTACAAAGATATTTACAAAGAATGACATCCAGGCAAGGAAAACCAACATTTATGCCTGTTGGACTTTGCAATGCATGCACAAACAAAAGGGTGATCATCATAGTTCTAAGCCATGTAGATTCATCTTTATAGTTAGAAAAAAGAAGTTTAATGTTGTAGCATTCAAATCCAATAACACATACAAGAAGAATCACCAACTGAGGTAATTCATTAAACCCATGATCAATCCATAAAGAAGTTCGTCTCCCCTCATTCCCATAATCAAAATGATAAATGTAGTTGTGAATATTCATAGGAGCAAGGAAAGATAGAACCTGGATGTCACCATGTGAAGGTGGAAACGTCTAATAGTCGAGAGTGAGCACTGCATCGTCGATCATTACATTGGTAGCATTGGGTAGACACAAAGGGTGGTACAAAATTTCCCTCACATTGCAAATTTGTTAATCATAATTAAATTGATTAGGCAGGAGGCACTATGAAAAATCAAAAATTTCAAACTCAAGGAACAATTCACCTAATCCCGAGCCTACATAAGGCTAGGAGAATGAGACAACAAACACCTCTTCTATGCTACCAGTGGGGCATGCAACCTCTATCAGTTGTTCTTTGAGAAGATAGACACTATCATGTTGATTGTTTGTGATCTGGGTGTCTACTTGATTGTTGTCTTCAAAAGGCAGCGTGTTGTCCCATCTCATTTCCCTGGTGTTAATATCAATTTTATGATGTTCCATGTCACAGAGACATGACATGGACAAATCTATCTCGTTGGATATCTTGGTAGGTGTAGGAGGAGGAGCAATTGTCACAGATTAAAGACTCTAAGTTACAACTTGTCCTTGTGGTTGATATGGTATGTCACCCATGTGAGCAGCCTCCAAGACCTCATAGCTTTGGTATTCTTCTCTTTGAAATTCATGTGGCTCACCATGACATTCACTCATTTCCTCTCATTCATCGTCACTGTAGATGGAGGAGTTCCTCTCCCAATCCAGGAACTCTAATATTTCACCTTCTAGAGGCTCAAGTAGTATGTCCTCATCACCACCATCTTCTAAAATGTATTCTTCTTTGGTGTCGCTATACCTTTGTGGGATAATTCCAAATGGGAAGAAATCAATGAGGGACACCGGTCCATCAAGGGGATCGATGTAGGATGAGTGGTCCACCTCCAAAAGTCCTCCATAAAGCCTATCATCCATCACATACAAATGCTCTACAAGAGGGAAAGACTCTTGATGATCAATGGACAACTCTCCCACTTGAAAAGATTTATCATTGAGAGGTTCAGGAGTATGTTGTTCTTCTTCTGTCACTGTCCCAACTCCTCCTTGAAGGCTACCCTCAGTTAAGTCATTTCTTGGTTCTAGCTCTTGGACTTTTGACTCAATCCTTGAAACAACTGTAGGGGGATGGGCACTTGGTTGTTCCATTTATTCCTTAACTTTTTCAATGACGTCTTGACATAGCTCGTGCATGAGCTCTGAGTATGGAGAACCATGGAGCTTATGCCAACCCAGTAGCAACAACACCTCCAAATCCACTTGGTATCTTAGATCAAACCAATCCCTTGCGAGTCTTAACACAAGATCATTGTATCTTTCCACCATTGGGTCTTCATCTACACTTAGGAGGGAAGTTTGATGGTAGATAACCATGACTGTGGTTGTCCCAACTCCCCTAAATCTTTATTTTCATATGCTTGATCACTGTCATTTATGAAGGAAAGGTCTTCTAATCTTATTTCACTTATGCCTTCATCATCATTATCTATTGTCTCAAAACTTTCAGCCTCTTCTTTTTGATTCTCATCCTCAATATATGTTGTCCCAACAGTTGCTTGTGTGGAATTTCTTGGTTCAACTTTAGTATGTTGTTCTCCAAATGTCAGCTCTCCTGCCTCACAGGATAACTCCTCTGCATTGAGAGTTGGTTGTTCTAACTTGCCTAAACAATTGCTGACTTGAGCGATGATGTCCACACATGAAGGAAAATTGAATTCTAGAATGAGGTGCATTATGGACCCTACACCACCTAGCCATCAGTACCTCCTCCAGCCTTAGTTCATTCTTGCTTCCCAAGTGTTCTTGAATCAGCCCCTTGAAGGCCTTGGCTACCATGTTGGTCAATTCTTCTTCTGGGTTTGCAAGAGCTAAGGGCTGATATATTTCCCAAAAGGGAATTTCTCCTTGCAAAACCATCTCAATTCTGCCCAAGAATGTTAGACATTCCTATAGACACTGAAATTGTCCTTCGCCTATCAACCCACCTTTTCATATCAATTCCTCCTTCTACTTGCATAATTAAGTAATTTTAATTATTTAATTATCTTTCAAGGTCATATTCCTCTATTAATTAAATAATTCTTAATTATTTAATTAATTCACTTTTTCCTTTATTCTTCCCTTGATTAATTAATATATATATTTTTAATTTAATTACATCACTAATTAGCCCCATCATTTCTATAATTAAAGAAATGCTTATTTATTTAATTATTGTCATTTTTCTACTATAATTAAATTATTATTTTTATTATTTAATTATCCATTATCCTCTTCTTCTATAATTAAATAAATTCTATTTAGTTAATCATTTACTAATTTGTCATTCTCATCCACTTTTGAATTAAATTATTATTTAATTTAATAGTCAACATGTCACATGTCTTTTATAATTAAATAATGCTTTTATTATTTAATTATTCACACTCCCTCCCAAATTAAATAATTTTATAATTATTTAATTTTCTCCAACAACCTCTTTTTTGTGCCAACCTCAATATTCGTGTCATTCTTATCTTCTCTTGTCTCATTCATTTTCCACCCTCGATTGAATTATCTTATAATTCAATCTTGGCCATTAATCCTTATCATTACCCTAATTTTTCCCTAAACCTTTTTGATACTAAAAATTTCAATATGTTCCATTGATTAAGACATCTTATTGACATCCAATCTCAACCATCAATCTGAATCAGACCTTTCCTATAAATCAACCCTTTCATAAGCCATTTGGGAGGTTGATCTTTGAAGTATCTTTATGCTTCCAAAATCATTCTTGAATCATTCATCCATTTCTAGCTATATCATCATTCATAGATCATCTCCATCTTAAGGTTATGCTACTAAATTGAGCAACCAACATATCAAGTCAATGGAATAATTCATCCATCATCATGTCTATAGAGGTATTGAAGATTTTGATTAGGTAATGCATGTTATTGTTTTATCATTTTTATTTTATCTAAATTTTTCATATACATTTTTGTGAACCTGACATGAACCCCCTAACTAATTTTTAGCTCAATATTTTTATAAATTTTGAGGAATTTTGGAGTTGGATCCTCTTTTGTTGCAGGTTTTGCATCATTTTGGAACAAAACCCTAGTTTTCAAATATTTGACCATATCTCTGAAACAAATGTATATATTTTCACAAAAAAAATTCTATAGGTTGGGGACAATATCCAGATCCCCCAGTCCAAAAATCAAATTTTTGGGAGTTGTTTTCAATTTATTATTATTTTTTTGTTATTTTTCATGAAAAATAATTTTTGAGACAAAATTAGCGAATTTTTTAGATATTTTTATATTTATAGAAATCTCTCTAAATAATAGTAGGGGTTTGTTCTTTATGTGCTTAATTTGGATGAAAAATAATTATAAAAAAAATAGATCTTTGAAAATTAGGGTTTTACAAATATTTGTTTATATCTCACAAATGGTTGTAGATTTTTCATAAAACTTTTTTCTATAGATTTGGGATGATGTTAGGGACCTTATTCCCAAAATCAGAATTTTTGGACTTGTTTTGAATTTTTTATAATTTTTTAATGATTTTTCAAAACAAATTAATGTTGGGTGCAAAACAATAAATGTTTTGGATTTATTTACATTTTTGGAAATCTCAAGAAATTTTAGTAAGGGTCTATTCTCTATGTTTTTATTTGTACTGCAAAATACATTTCCAAAAATCAGATTTGTCTTGAATAGCTAATCCTCTAATATTAGTGATCGATTATCTTGTTAGGGTTTTTTCTTTGTTGTTGGTTTTGTCAATGTACAAAAAAATAAACATTTCAAAGGAAAAATTGGATCAAGTAAACAAAAAATTGGAGCTAAAGAAAGTCTAGGTGCACACAGTTCATCTTTCATCTCTTAATCTTGTTTGTGTCACACTTCAATTTGGGGCTTAAAATGAACATCTTGATTGCAATAAGACATTGAAATTGGGCTTAAAGAGAACCATTGTCTTCCATCACACATTTTGGGTTTGGGTTAAAAAGAACAAGTGCTTCCATTTTTTTCTTAACACATTTCATTTGTAAAGGGAAATTAACAACTGCGTGTGTGAAGCAAGTGTGTGTGTCTTCCAAAACACATCACTTGGTTCACTTTTGTCATACCCTTCTTAGGAGGTCTTCTTGGAACACACTCCCCTCCAAGGGATAAACTCAATCAAGGTGTGAATCCAAAGACACACCTCTTTGGGAGTAAAAATCTTGTCACTCTTGGCTAAGCCCCAAAGAACTTTATACCTTTGGGAAGTGAAGGTGAAGGGTGGGTTACCCCTTTCTCCCGGCTGTGTGGTAGGATTTTGCTTTCAAATCATCCCTAGTCAACCTTGTGCATCCTAGCTCAAGACCTAATTGGCCATACCCACTTGACTAGCATTAGACTTGTTGCTGTGTATTCATGTTTTTGCTTAATCATAACATTTAATCTTGAAAGACAAATTTATCATTGTGTTTGGTGTGTGTGTTCATGCATTTACATGTGAGATCTTGTGTTTGATATTGCCCAAGTCAAACTTCCAATAAATATTTTCCACATCATTCAAATCATACAATCTTGTCATTCAAAATCATATCCTAATCATCATCATCTCTTTAATCTAATCAACATCATTTTACACCATGCCAACATTAGAAGACCTAGTACCCCAATTCCAAAACTTCCTCCAATCACTTTATCAAGCACCACAACCCAAGAAAATATACACGGCCTCCAAGGCATCATCCAACGATTTCAACTTCAAACAAACCAATCACCTCAAATGCAACAACTCATAGCACAAGCCCAATACCTCATGGTCACTTGTCAAATCCAACTAGCACAACATCCAATCCAATCACCACATCAACAATTTTTTTCTCAATCCTATGTGTCACCTATATCATCATATCAACCTCATCCATCCACATATCATGTTTCCCCTTCATCACCTTATCCCACCTCTTCTAATGTCAACCCTTATCCATAACAATCCACCTCTCAACAACCATTATCCTATGCAACCCCTCCATCATTATCACAACAACAAATCATACCACAACAAGTCCAAACACCATTACAACCTCAACACATTCAACCACAATTGTATGTTTCACCTTAATCATCATGCTAACCAAACCCACCTACCTATCATGTCAATGACACATCAACATATCCACCCATATCACAACAAGAACATAGGAGCCCAAGTCCACCTTGGAAAAAAATCAAGAGCCTTTCAATTCTCATGTTCCATTTGACAAGGGGAGCACCAATCTAGTTCATGTACCCTATAAATTTATCATACCACCATCCAATCAAATGCATATACCTAAGCCTACAACACCATCCACTATCATTGTCCATCCATTATATTATCCATCTACCCATACACTTGCAAAGGATGTGATCCAATGGCTATTAGGATAGAATAGACCATGCCCATTTCAAGTACCCATTAATGAGATTACCAAATAACCTTTGAATGCCATGCCTATTTCTCCAACCCCATCATGTAGTCTCCCCCTTGATCCTACTAAAGAGTCTTCCCCATTGAGCCTAAGTCAAACTCCATCATGTATCCATGTTTTTAACCATCTAGAACATGTTGAGACCATTCAAGAGCCACCCCCTTCCACTTCCATTCAAGCGAGCCAAGAGTTATGTAAAGAGTATTATCCTAAGCATGAGGAAAAATTAACCTCTCATTATAATTAAGATCTAGGCCCATCTAATGATCCCACTCCTAACATACTTGGTCATATATATGATCAAGCTCCCCTCTATGATCTTACCTATGATCAAGAAGGCCATGATGATCCTCTTAGCCAACTTTATGCATTCCATGGTCAAGATCTTATCACTTCACCTATCCATGAGCAAGAAACCTCCATTGATCCTATCCACCCCCTACCTATCCCTATCCATGATCCATCAACATCCACTTCCCTTGATGAGATATATGCCTCCCAAGCACATATAGAAGATCAAACAAATACGTTGGATCGAAGTGAACACAATGCTAATCAAGATCCTAATGATCCTCCATCACCCACTATCAACCCCATTGCAAATTCTCCATCATATCCTATTGGTCTTTCCACCCTCATTCATGAATGTTCCTCCTTAGAACAACACCAACCATTATCTTCCCTTGCTTCATTTTCTCCATCTAATAAGGAACTCGTGTCTAGTGTTCTACCTACACCTAGTCCCATTGTCCATTGCATACTGCAAAACAGGAACCACCAAGGTAAAGGTTTAGACCTTCATGAACAATGTATTTTGGATCCCATCTATGTCAAAGTCCCTCCACGCTCTTATGGCCTTGGATATACACCCCAAGGACACCAATCTCAAGATGTTGGTACTTCCTCCATGCCTTGTAAGTCCACTTTCCATTATAAATCCTATCATACGCCTAAAAAATATGTTGCCATCCTTCCTCCATCATTCTACACATGTCAAAAGGATGTGACCATAAACCTTCCACCATCAAATTTTCCATCGTTACTTCCAACTCCTAATATCCCTTCATCTAATTTACCACCATTACTCCCAAAACCTAATATCCCTACCATGCAATCCTCTTATCCATTTATCCATAAATACCCTAACATTCCTAATCATGACCAAAAAATGCACTCATTATATAAACATGAAGCTTCCACTCATTCCACCATACCCATGGGATTCAAAAGAAAAAATTTCAATGCCTCTAACTATAAAGTAAAAAATCCTAAGGGTTCTCATTCCTTAGGTCACAAAAGAAAAGAATCAAAGAAAATTCCATCTAAAAAGTTAAATAATGCCATACCACCAAAAGTAAAGGCCAAAACTAAAATGGTTTGGGTCCATAAGAAAAAGGAAAGCAAGTTAAATGAGGCATCTCCATCACAAAAATCCCAACCATCCACTTCCACCGCACATTCCCACTCTATTCAAGAATCTCATATTTCATCCCAGAAGAAAAATAAAAGTCATAAAATTACTTAGTCTATGTGGGTACCTAAAGTGCTTCATCACCCATCTCCCAAGCAAACATCTCCATTGCTTCCTACACCTTGTCCACATAAAAATCTTCAACATTTATCATAGTGTGTGCAACCATTGGTCATGGATACCTTCCATTTCACAAAAATTCCACATACCTTCATCTCCTCACCCTTCACTCATTAGCCTACATATCTCCCCCACCACCTTCCTGTTGTCCATGCTTTTGGCTAAGCCTCCCCATTCATCTTTTGCATAAGTGCTATATAATCCTTATCATAATCCACATCATAATCCACTATTTTCATCCATAATCCATATCATAATCCATTATCTACCCAATCCATCTCCCTCTCATGCATCCCCCTACCAACATCTATGATCACATTTGACATGGTCCATGCGATGCCATCCATCTCTAGTGGGACTAACACCTTTCATGGAGCTAGACACTTGAGTACCTCCTATCCATATTCCCCTTCTCCTATCCAATAAGTCAAAAATTCAACAAAAAAAAGACAAAAGAAAAGTAAAGAGAAATCTCTTCTTCTAATGATGAAAACCTAGTAAACATGCGCCTTGGATAAGTACCATGATGAAAACCTAGCAAACGTGCATCATGTGTAGGTTGATATTCTATGTCACTTACACTTGGGGGCATAATGTCTTATCTATCCAACCTATCATTTTCATGTCATATCATTCCCATCCTACCTACCATCTTTAGCCATCATACATACCTATCATATTGAGTCCATTCATCCTCTCTTCCTCCTTTTGATCTTGATAAAAATAGGGGGAATGTTGATACATGTTTTGGGTATTTCTTGACATACCTCATAATTTCCAACCAATCATATCATTATCCTATTATCATATGCTTTGTCTAGAAAAATCCTAAGTATTGTACCTAGAATGGGGCATGTTATTCCTATTCGACATAGTCTCTGGAGATCACATCCTTGCTCTCTTTAGAAAAATACATCCATTCCATCCATCCATCTATCATGAGCCTTTTATCCCTTATCCTATCACCCACCCTTCCATCCATAAATAGCATCTATCTCCTTGCACCTAGACTTGGTTTTCCCTTGTCATTTGTATCTAGCACAAAGGCTACCCAAATTTTCATCTATTAACACCTCAAAACATTTCAAAAATTCAAAAAAATCAAAACATTTCAAAAATACAAAAAAATCAAAACATTTCAAAAAATTTCAAAAATCTAAAAATCAAAAACATTTCAAAAATCCAAAAAAATCAAAACATCTCAAAAATCCAAAAAATCAAAACATTTCAAAATCCAAAAAAAAAACCAAAATATCCCCAATAATACAAAAAGAAAGGAAAAAGGTCCTAGAAAAAGATAAAAAAAACAAATATCCATAAAAAAAATCCAAGCAATAAAATCAAACCAAATCACTTCTTCCAATCAATTCTTCAAAACAATTCAACACATCAATTCAACTCCTTCAAATCAATCTTCAAATTATCAGCAATCAATCAATCCTCTAATCAAATCACTCCAACTTAAATCAATCCAATCACATCAATTCTTCTATTCAATTCATCACATCCTTTCATCCAATCAAATCATCAAATCAATCATCATTAAATCATTCAAATCAATCCAAGCAATAATCCAAATGCAAGTCAATCCTTAATCCATACCAATCAAGTAAATCAATCTTGCCAAATTATCCAATCACATCCTTTGGTCTTGATCCTAATCTTGTTGTAAACCCAATCAATCAATAAATTATCATCATCTTCGTGTTGATCTAGGGATACGTCATTCCCTGCAATGACAACACTATCATCAGAAATCAAAATCAATCAGTTAATTTCTCATTGGTTTACAGCTTGACATGCACAATACCTTATTTTTCTTGTCTCATTTGTGCATTCTTGCTTGCTTGTTTGTGTGTGTTATCATTTTTATCTTGCATTTGCATCAAATCTGAATTACTCTTAGCTCATATTCATATCTTGTATCTAGACAAGGTTGTATTATGTTGGGGCACGAGACACATTTTCACTTTGGTCCTTATACCTTGGTGCATCATTTCTAATGTTACATCAAACATCATTGTTGCTCACTTTCTTGTACCATAACGTATCATTCATCTCCTTCATCCACTTCCTATCTTGCATCATGTAATACTCCTCTATTTAGCTTTCTAGCTGGACAGTGTGTCCTTGTTTGCTTGGATGTGCTTTTTGGTTATTGAGATACTTTATCAAGTGTGTGTTATTTGATCGCTATTTATAGAGAGATAGTCTATTTGTGTGATGTGATGTATCTTATCTGATGCTTTGTTTGACATGTTTTAAATTGGTGTAATGATGATTAGTTATTGTAACATGTTATTTCATGAGATATTTATTTATGATGGAACTATCAGTCTATGATGAGTGTATTGGTGAAGGGGACTTGATTGCATCACTCATTTGCGAGTGCCCTACAATTCTGAGATTTCCTCTTCACGGTGTGTTTTATTATGTTATATATATGCATGTTCGATATACTGTTTGTTCGCAGGTTGACAGGTACATGACATCGAGTCCACCTGGTTTCATAGGTTTGAGCGTGTCCATTGGCCAATAGTATTCGATTGGGAGATAGTAGCTAGGTTTTTCATGCCAATTCATCACCCTAGTCATAGTGTGTCGTCGGGTTTTAGTCGAGTTAAGTTGCTTCTTTGTTGTTCATCTCTTCCTGATTTTATTTAATTGCAAGTGAAAAAGGTAAATAAATGGCTTTATGTATTTAAGTTGCTGATTAAATTTATCTAGTTATGATGTTATAAATATTATTGAATTTATTAATTAATTTAATTTAATTAATAAAATAATCTAATCTTGGATTAGATTTATTTTATTGATTAATTAAATTAATTGTGTGGAATTGAATTAAGTTATTCATTTTGGAATTTTAAAAGTGTTAAATTCTTTGAAAAGAAAATTTTAAAAGTTTAAATGCTTTTTGAAAAGAAATTATTAAAAGCTTTAAATTCATTGTGAAATAGAAAATTTATAATAAAGTAAATGATTTAAATCTATTTGAAATATAAATTTTGCTTTAAAGTATTAAAATGCGAATATTTTGTAAATGCATGAAAATATCTATATTGTTGAAAGATATATAATTGGGAAAAAGAAAATATCTGGGATATTTTAGAGGGCATTGACTTAATTTGGAAAAGAATGGAAGGATTGAGGATTATTCATGCTTGGAGAAAGAAATTGGCTGTGAAGAGGAAAGAGGGTTTTCTTGTTTTGGGAATGCATTTTGGAATTGGAGTGAGGGTTTGGAAAGATTTTGGAAGCATTGGAAAGTGCAGCTCAACTTCAATCTTCTTCTTCAAGTTTCCATCAGGTTCTTTCTTGTTTTGTTTATTGTTTTGAAAATCTGGTTCTTTTCAAATTGAAAACTTGTTTGGAAACAAATTTTGAAAAACCTCGTTGAATCATGGAAGAAATTTAGATGTTTGTAGAAAAACAAAACAAAAACTTACAGCTGAAACCTTCAAGTGTAACAATAGAAAATTTGAAAATGAAACAAATAAAATTAGAAAACCTTGTTTGAATTTAGTGTTTTTGAAAATTCTCTGTTTAAAATTGGTTCAATTTGACTGTATAATGGAGATTTTGTGTTTATACATGTATATATATTCTATACACATATATTTTTTGATTATTGAGTTTTTTTTATTTGTTTTGAAGAAGCATAGTTCCTATTAAAATTTTGGCACAAAAATCTAAAAATTACCAGAACAGAGGATTTTGTGTGCTCTGGTTTTTTCTTTTTTGAATGAGTTTTTTTATTTTAGGGAAAATCAAATTATTTAGAATTGTTTGTTTTGTTCATGGTGGAGGTTATCCGCACCGCCCCCCACCTCTAAGGAGGCGGACTGTGTGTGTGTCACACAGGTCGTGCCCCTGTGGGAGGCGGACTGTGTGCCACAGGGCCCCTTTAAAAGAGGCAAGTTATGTGCCACACAGGTCGCACCCTTGTGGGAGGCAGATTGTGTGCCACACAGGCCACCGCCCCTTTAAGGGAGGCGAGTTGTGTACGACACAGGCCACTCCCATATGGGAGGCGAGCTATGTGTAGCACACAGGTCGTTGCCCCGTGGGGAGGGGCCTACATGCCCTAAGTATGGGGCATTTCTCTTTTTATTAATTTTCATTTTTTTGTTTTTTTATATGTTTACATTTATATAATATAATAGATATATTATATATTATATATATAATATAATAATTACTTATTATATATATAATATATTATATATTATATTATATTATACTATATTTATTTATTTTATGTTAAATAACTGGTTATTATTTAAATAGTTTGGATTTTAAACGGGTTTTAAATACTTTGGTAATATTTATGAGCTGGTTTTTAAATCGAAAATATAAATAAATATTTAAATAATGTTTTCAGGTTTAAATATATTTATATTTAAACACAATTATTTAAGATTATTTTATTATATAAGATGTATATATTGATTTTATAATGAAATGATTTCAATGGGATTCTTATATTTAAATTTTATCGGGAAATTGTAGTAGACCTTTAGATTTAATTTATGATTGCTTGCCAAATTCTTAAATAGTGATATAAGAAGGGAATGATTTTAAGGAGAAGGGATATTCGTATTAAATGAAATGAAATGTTTAAAAGAGTGCTTTTGTTTATAGTTCTTATTGGTTGCAAACGAGTGTACGATAAGATTAGTTATTTTCATGAGATGTGTAATTGGGGAATTTAAATATTGTGTTCTTCGTTAAACTATTGATTTTATTTTAAAATAATATTTTTAAAAGGACAATTACTGGATTCAAATATAATGTGTTAATAGCGAGTTTAATTGATTGCAAAAAGATTTATTTTGCAAAGGAGAAATAGTTATTTTAAAATGATATGTTTTAAATCAAAGAAGTAAATGTTTATTTTTTTATTATTTAAAATCAATTAGGGAATTAAATATTTAGGTTAAATTTTATCTTTTGTCTGAAAGAGATGTTATTAAATTAGTTTTATTAAGGCAATAAATTGTTGAATGTTATTAAAGGAAGTGGATTTAGGAAATCCAAATATAGATTTAATTCCTATTTGATTGCCCTTCTTGAATGTACCCTTCTTCTATGTTCACTTTGGGGAATTTGATTAGAAGGGTTCTTAAGTCTTCCATAAGGGGTTTAGCTTTGCGGGGTTGTTGTATTATGTTAGTCAACCATTGTATTGCCTTGGGTAGGGCGTATAGTCGTATCCTGATGTTTTACCCGGTTATCACGAATGGGGTTGGGTTGTGCCTCCTTTGTACTAGGAGTGGTTTATGTGGTTTGTGCCACCTTTGGAAGGATTGGATTATGTGTTTTGTTGCCTCTAGTGTTTGGAGAGGGGTTTGACTTTTGTTGCCTCCAATGTTTGGAGAGGGTTTTGACTTTTGTTGCCTCTAGTGTTTGGAGTGAGTTTTCATTATATGTTCCTCCTAGAGTTGGAGTGGTTTTATCTTGTTGGTATGCACTTGGGACTCCCTTGGTGTTTGGTTTTGTGTTGGTTTGTTATCAAGTAGAAAAGTGGCTTCTGTTAGGCGCCATAGCCCAAAGAGGTAAACTGGATAACCTTCAGAGGTGGTTTAATCAAGTGATAACTAAATCAATGTACTTAGAAGCTAGGTAGTATTTCACACTAATTAAGATAATTGAGCCTCACTCATGGACACAAGTGCTCGTATAGGCTTGGGATGAGTGGGAAGGCCTGGAATGGCAAGGTCATCTATCTTGTCTTTACGAGAGGTATTTAATTCCGCATGAGTGAATATGAGTGCTGGGATTCGGTAGAGGCCACTAGGACAACTCATAGTGGGGGCCAAAGCCTATGAAGATTCCCAGAGGATATCCCATGACGAGCTGTGTGATGACACTCTTTCTACGACAACAGTTGGTATTTGGTTTTATGTTTATGGTCTCCTTATCATACTCGATTTGTTTTATTTCTAGAAGCAATGTGACTTATGTCAGTGATGTTAAGGTTGTACTTGTGTTATTCGTATGGTTGTGTGGTTCATGTGATTGATTGTGTCAGTGTGAGTTAGCCTGTGTCTAGGGGTTGATAGTCTGGTATAGGATTCCTTATTACTATCTCCTAGCACAGGGGGTGAGCCTTCGGGTATCACATGGTTGGGTGGAACATGCACCTTTCTCCATTGGGTTGTCTTCTTGTTCGTGTGGACAATATTTCTAGTTGGAGAGCTCATGGGATCCAATTTCTTTTCATGCTTTATTCTTTTAAGTGATTATTGTAATTTTATTACCCCTCATTTGTTCTCGAGGTGGAAGATGTAATTTGTAACCTTGTTTCTTGGATTTACCTCATTTGGGGAATGAGAGTTGTAATTGTATTGTAAATTATATTATTGGAAACATGTGGTATCTCTTATGCCTCTGATGTAAATTTTATCATGTATGGAATGTATGTGTATTTAATTTGTTAAATAATTAAATGTTATGTTTTAAATTCATGTTTCTTGTTTGGGTTTTAAGTAATCTCAGTCTCTTAATCTTAGAGGTTGTTGGAAATGGATAGTGATCTTGCATGTTATTTGTACTTATTTAAAAAAAATAAAAATTAGTATGTTTGAGTAATTTTTGCAACTTCCTCTAGGGTTGCGTGGCAGGGCATTAAACATCATTAATCTTGGCCCTCATCATTTCACTTCGAGAGAATACCCGTGTTCTTTCAAGCCGCCTATCCTCTCAAGGGGGCATCATCATCATATTCTTATATCATCATCATCCTATCTTTCTATCATCATCCATTTTCATCTATCCATACTTTAGCTTCTTTGAAATGATGTTACTCGACACAAAGCTCAACATTCTGAACATCATCTCAAAGAGGGGAAAAATGTTGACACTGAAAATTGTCCTTCGCCTATGAACCCACCTTTTCATATCAACTCCTCCTACTTGCATAATTAAATAATTTTAATTATTTAATTATATTTTAAAGTCATATTCCTCTATTAATTAAATAATTCTTAATTATTTAATTAATTCATTTTTTCCTTTATTCTTCCCTTGATTAATTAAATAGATTTTGTTTATTTAATTATGTCACTAATTAGCCCCTTCCTTGCTATTATTAAATAAATGCTTATTTATTTAATTATTGTCATTTTTCTACTATAACTAAATAATTATTTTAATTATTTAATTATTCATTATCCTCTTCTTCTATAATAAAATAAATTTTATTTATTTAATCATTTACTAATTTACCATTTTCATCCACTTTTGAATTAAATTATTATTTAATTTAAAAGTCAACATGGCACATGTCTTTTATAATTAAATAATGCTTTTATTATTTAATTATTCACCTTCCCTCACAAATTAAATAATTTTATAATTATTTAATTTTCTCCAACAACCTCTTTTTTTGTACCAACCTCATTATCCGTGCCATTCTTATCTTCTCTTGTCTCGTTCATTTTCCACCCTTGATTGAATTATCTTATTATTCAATCTTGACCATTAATCCTTATCATTGGCCTAATTTTTCCCTAACCCTATTTCATACAACTTTCAATCTTAGCCATTGATTACTTGACATCTTATTGACATCCAATCTCAACCATCAATCTAAATGAGACCTTGCCTATAGATCAACCCTCTCATAAGCCGTTTGGGGGGTTGATTCTTCAAGTATCCTTATGCTACCAAAATCATTCTTGAATCATTCATCGATTTCTATCTATCATCATTCATCTATCATCTCCATCTTAATGTTATGCTGCTAAATTGAGCAACCAACATATCAAGTCAAAGGAATAATTCATTGATCATTGTGTCTATTTGAGGTATTGAAGATTTGGATTAGGTAATGCATGTTATTGTTTCATCATTTTTATTTTATCCAAATTTTTTATATACAATTCCAATTCATTGTGCCTGCAAGTACCATCCATTCTTCATTTGTCTATCAATGCAAATTGCTGCAATGGCTTCCTCAATATTTTGTTCAAATCTGCATGCAACTGTGTGATGTTGATTTGAAGTTGTTGCTCCATTTTATCTCAACTCTTGTTTTTCCTTCAAATTTCTAATTTTAAAAATTCCAGCATATGATAAGATATTCTCTATCTTAGATTTTTACTTGAAAGTGCTTTTAAACTTCCAACTTTGCATCCTTGTGCACAACCATTCCCTCCTTATAGTGCTAGTTTTGTTGATGGGTGTTTTTGCACTTCTCAACATAGGAAACACACAAGTACAATACCTCTCTTGAAAGACAACTTCCTACAAACAAGTTGCAAAAAATTACTCCAAGGTCTCTCGGGTGTCAGGTCATGATAGTTCTTGGAATAATTTAGTTGGTTGATGTGATTTGTTGGTAATCACAAGGTGGCCTTTATGGTTTACAAAACATGGGAAGTTGGGTCTGCAAATGGAGTTTCAAGGATGTTGGAAATGACTGAACAATGGTTTGGAATAGTTTAGTTGGTTGATGTGATTTGTTGGTAATCACAAGCTGGCCTTTATGGTTTACAAAACATGGGAAGTTGGGTCTACAAATGGAGTTTCAAGGATGTTGGAAATGACTGAACAATGGTTTCCCACTCAAAATAGCAAGTTGAAACTCACCTCAATGACCAAGTTTGACACTATGATGGTGCTTGGAATCCTACTCTAACAAAGGACTAAAATAAATAGCAAAAGAGAAAGGGTTGAGAGGGATGTTCTAAATCTAAGCTATGAATTTATAGTAACAATGGAGGATGCTACAATAGAGAGACTCCCATAAACTAAGTCTTGCTTGACCAAGAGAACCTACAACTACAAAAAACCAGTGCAATCTCCTAAGGTTTGCAGATTTTCAGATTGTGCATTCACTTCATGAACATACAATTGAACTAAGTTGCAAAAATGAATTAAACAAAACCAAACTAACTTTACACAATGATTTGTCATCAACAAGTGCCAAAAGTATGAGCTAGGATTCCATCAAATACTATAACAATAACCATTATCAAAGCCATTCAAGAAACTACAAGCTAAATCTAACATGGAGGTTGAATCATGCATGCATAATGAACAAACTCAAAAGAAACACCCAAATTCATGCAATGCTTCTTTCTATTGCTGCAAAATGCCTTTTAAACCAATTCACCAACACTTACAAATGAGGAGAAAGCCCCTATTTATAGTTTTCCAAAAGAAGGATGAATTCCCAAGATCAATTTACATTGTGTGGCCCAGATTCAATACAAGTTAGGGTTTCACCTACCCCCAATATATAGCAATATAAAATATAGTTTTGTCTTTTTCCCTATTTTGTCTTTTACTGACCCTGACACTATAGCAATTTTTCCATGTATTGGCTGCCTTCCTTGCTGTAGTTGAAAATAGTTAACATTTTCCTTCTTGTTGATGTATTTGCAATATTTCTTCATCTGATTGAATGAACCTTCTTGCATATTTGTGTTGTCAAAGAGAAGACATGTTGCCCCTGATCCTGGTGGACAGATCCTAGTAGATCATGATCGTTTAGTGAAAGGATGAAACAACTCCCTCTTGAAATTACCTCCCCAAAGTTATTCTTTTAGCTGACCTCTCATCTAGCACAGGTTCATAAGCTAACATTTATGATTAATTTTTGTGCAACACCATTTTGAAATCTCTAGATCTCCATTGGCATACTTGATAGTTTATACAAGGACCTCACAATGTCACATATGGGTCCTTGATGGTTTGAAATCTATTCTCCTCTTGAGGTATGACTTCATCTATAAGCTAGCTGTAGCTTCTTATGCGGGGCCCTTTTATGGACACCTTCCCCCTTTGTAGGCTTTGCGTGAAACCAACTAGGAAATTCCCTCATCATATATCAAAGCTCCAATCCACCCTTCAATTTCATACCTTTAACACCCACATATTCAAACTACTTCAAAAGAGAACAAGGTGTATACCAATACTTATTATATCATGATTTAGGCGATAATAACAACATTGTTGATAGTAATAATAATATTTGGATAAAGCTCTATTAAAAGGGAGATTTTAAAGCATTTAAATCACATATTAGAACATTCTCGTTTTCTACCAACAAGCCTAGTGATGAACACCTTGATGCAGTCAGGCCCAATTATTGATAGTGATCCCTTAAAGGGTGATGTGATATCTAGAGAGAACATTTCTGATCTCTAAAACTTTATAGGTCGAATTGTCAACATAATTATAAATATAACCTTAGAATGCAAGGGCATTAGATGTTGAGTAGGCCGGTACTATGCAAGAATGAGGGTGGATGAATAGAGCCCCGTATAGCCATACCTGCAAAATAAAAAATTCATGAAATGGTTTGAACTCCTTTGCTCTTGCATTATGTTTCCTCTTTGGTGGTGCAACATTTGTCTTCTTTGTTCTTACATTTTTATTCATGTGAATTGCTTGCATGCAGGAAACCATACTTCAGCTTATTTAGTTATAAAATAGTGGCTCCACCCATTGTTCATCAAAGAAATCCAGTATCGGGTTGCTATTTAAGATATTTATCCTTGACTGATACCCCGTGACATTAAGAGGTTTTGCCATCCTTACTAGCACTTCAGTTAATTTTTCATTGCCATCGTTCAACCTACATGATGATCCTTTGTTTCCTAAGAGGAGCGGGGTGTGGGTTCCACACATCTTGATGTCGTTGCAAAAGGAATATGCAGAGGCACCGGCTATTGAGGTCGTGAGTATAATGCCATGAAGATGGTGGCCAAGAGGTCTGTGGCACCTGCATGCTCGCACTCTGCAACTAGTAACCACAAGTGGGGAGAGGCCATAGGTAGGTCGTGATTGTAATGAAAAGTATCATGGTAGATCCCGTAGCTATCCTACCCACATCACGATATTCACAATGAATAAAATGCACAAACTGATAATTTCCCTCCCTTTTCCATGGTCGAATAACTCCATTTAATCTTCCCATGCTATGTCCACAAATACCTTAATCCTGTCGCCAAAATTCTTTCCTCAATCTCTACTTAAAAAGTCATCATCAATGGAATTCTACCCCAAGAGTGCGAAGATGTCATATAACAGCCTTGCATAATTCAATTGTCAATCATATCATCCTATTCCAAATGTGACTTTGAGCAAAAATATGTTGATCTTAATTCAAAGAGTTCATGTATGTAGATCACTGCCTTTATCAATGCACGAATATAAGGGTGTGGGCTCTTGATTATCACAAATGAAGGGAAGAAGCAAACTGACCACCCTTCACCAAGCCCTCATTGTCGCTTTGCTATTTTTCATACTGCATATAATCATTATGAAGCTTGATTTCTTGCATGCTCACCTTTTCACAGGTCATCCCTTAAGCAGCTTCGCTCAACCCTTAAGCATTGCGTTAACAAGCTTAGACATACATATCTCCTCTCCTTTCCATGCCACCTAAAGTTCATAATATTTATTTTAATCTCATTTTCTTGTGCTTGAAACATGGAGGTTTATTCTGGGAGGCCATTTTCATCTAAGCAGGATACTTAATGAGGAGTTTCACAAGCTCTTTATTGGATTCTCTATGGTGGAAGTCATGACTTCATAGAGATCTATGGAGGACAAACAATAGAGGTAAATCAAAGTCTCTAGTAGCTAGTCGATCCTCAACTTTCTTTGAGTCACCTCATTCGAGTAGTATACAAGGACGAGGGAGTTCAGAGGGAAATTGAATAGTGCAATAGCCACTCAAAGGAGTTGTTCATAGAGGAACAAGTGTTTGAGGGTGAATGCAAAGATGCCATAATGGAAGACACCTCTTTGATGGGTGCACAAGCAACAGACTCCACAAGCTATGTTTCTGCCAAAGGATATGTTGAGTGGAATGTGTGGGTGATGGTTTGCGGGAAGATGTTATCATGAAGCCGCAATATTAACAACAAGAGGATAGACGACTGTCGAAGAGGTAGAACTGACATGAAAAAGAGACCATCACAACCTTGCCACCTTCTCATAATAATTTATATTTCGAGGCCTCATGGGCTTCCATCAATTAAACACCTTTGATCACCCTGACATTATGAAATTAAATCATCATGCTTCAAATTTGACAACCATCATTTGTGAATTAAACACTCAACTTAGAACTTGCACCGCTGGTTTCCCAAGCTCTTTCCTCCACTGATCAACAAATCTTGATATTTTTATCCCTATGCTTTTGAAAGAACATCTCCTTCCATTTTAAAGGTCGCGAGTGCCAACAAACTTGGTATACTAATTGATATGCGAGAGATATATAGTCATGTCACATTAGCTTGTTATTTAGTTGGTAGCAATATTCTCGATCCGCTCATTCCATACTATTATCATTGAGCTGGTGAGGTAGAATATGGACCCCACAAGGATAGCCTCTGTCAAAGAAAATGTGGGGCCAAGTGCATGGGTAAATACCTGTGGGGTGCTGTGATAAGAATGTCTTTAAAAAAATAGCGAAGTGTATGCACCGTTTCGCCCTTTGATACCCAAATCCATCCTCTATTTTAATATGATTTCAACCTTTCTCGATGAACATTGACCCATTTCAAATTCCTTGTGGCCATGTGCTAGCCACTCCTAAGCTTTAGGTTAACCATCGCCGATGGTTTAGCTGCAAAGTCATGAACAAGCCCGTTCCCTTGGCGATTGCCTCACTGAATTTCGTCTTGCCCTCGCCAAAAGAACTAAGATTGAGGGATTTCCTTATTGCTAAAGGTTGTATGTCACTTCCACATTCTTTGTTATTAGCCTTTTTATTTATTGCATACTCAAGAATTTGAAGAGAGAGATTCTTATCACTGTGAATAAGCAAGCTAAATTCCTATACCACCACATAGCTATTGCTCTCAGCAGGTTGAAGTTGAATCCATTCTTCTTGGTCACAATAATTTCTGCCATTTATAGATCTAATTGCGTGAACAATCTAAAAGCTGCCAACAATAGCCACCATGTGGAGGAGAAAGCGAATGTTATGTTTATGATTTCTTGAGCTACCACCTTTCTTCAGTATTTGATTACTCAAAAGTCACAGATAATCGAGCGATGGGTCGAAGACCTCTCAAAATGCCACTATACCAGTGAGTCCTAGAAGGGATAAGACTAAGTCGATCACACCCTCCAATTATGCCCTGCCTTATCACTCATCATTCCCAACCTGGGGAAAGAGCTAGTCTCTTTGAAGGAGTCTACATTTATCACCATTTCACAAAAATTTCATAGAAATCAAGTGGGCAAGCCTTGCCTTGATGAAGCGGATATTATGCGGGGATGCCGTATGAGTTAGTCATTGAGAAACAACAAAGGGGTGGTAAAATCTTGCAAGGAGGGACACAATGAACCCCCACAAACTTAACTCCATTGTCCATGTTACAAGGAAATGAACGATCTTCACATTATACCATCCCTTGAGGATAATAGCACAATTTTATTATGATTTCAATTCTTCTCCTCGTAAGTGTAATCCAAGATTCATCAAACTCTTCCTATGACGCACCCCCATACAAATAGATGCACAACTAAGATTCTGATAGGCTCCATGTGTTTAACTATGAACTACTTCGAGCTTTATACCAAAACACCATTTCTTTAATACTTCTCTAGTCATTAGATCTCTAAGGAAGCCCATGATGAATGTGGTACTTCCAGTTTTAAGTCAATGGAGTCAAGTTCTATGGAGAAACAACACGTGTGTTCTGCAGATGGGCCAACCTATTCCAAAGTCTACGGATGGTTAAATGTTGGAAGCCGTTCGATGAAAGCTGTCAAGAGAATGGAGAGAGATAGGCGGAGGCCCGTATTTTAGCTTCTGCATAGATGACTATCGTCGGTGCTATTCTAGAATGTAATTTTCTTTAATGTGTAAAGGGAAGGAAACTAGAGTGAAAAGCTTTAGTGCACGATGCTGCCCCTCCCAAATAATCAACATTAACTTAAGATTCCACATTCACAATTACTATGTAGTCACCCTGATACTATGCTTGGATGTAGGGACATGGAAGTTAGAGTCGGCATGCCGACTATGGAGAAGCCATGATGGTTATGGCATAATAATAATGATCGATTGCTAACGAAGATCCGCATCACTGTCCCCATAGCAAAACTTAAATGCTTTTTGAAAATTGATTATTTCATTCAAACACATTATGGTACATATCGTGATTTCCCCTTTGGTGATTAGCCATCAAAATATTGCATGACCCAAATGGTCTCCTCTATAGTTCAACACCAATAGAAGAGGTGATGGCCCTATCCTTGAAAGTGTGTGTGGAATAGTGAATGTAGATGGCCGCAATAGTGACACCGTGTGGGAGGAAGAGTGCAGACGAAAGAATGTAGAGGGCCATTATATGGATGTTGTTTTTAAACAGCTAAGCGAACGACGACCTCCATTGAGTGGAGGTCTACAAGGAGCAAGATGGAAGAGTTGGTGCAGGGAGGTAAGAAGAAATCATGCCATTGAAATGATCATCTAGGATTTTGACATTATTGACTGTGAAAATGACTGTGAGGAAAAAGAAAAATGCGGGTGGATGATGTGGGTGTGCCGCATATGAGTGTCATTTTGAAATGGTGAGATGAAGGATGAATCCTGCCATGGAGAAAACCGCATGAGGAAAATGGTGCCCCATGTGTGTAGCATGTTTTCTAACCCTAAAATGATGCAAAACAAATGAAATGCAAAAGGAGAAGAACACAATACAACACCTCAAGATTATCCTAGTTAAACTTGAACAAAACAAAGATGAAACACAAATTTTACCTTGCCCAAGTCAATTATTTGGTTGGACCTTTAGATTTAATTTCTTGTGTGCTCCTAGATCGATTTCGGCAGCATAATGGCTTGTTGTAGCTTAATTTGGATGCAAGGATGAAGGGTTTTGGATATGGATGCAACATGGGTAGCTTGAAAGATGGAGATGATGAGTGCTTAGGATTAGGGTTTTTGGAGAAGAGATTGTGAAGAATGCAAGAAGGAGAGATATCTTGAATGTGCATGAGATGGTTAGAATGGCTAGAATAGCTAGGGTTGCAAAAATAGCTAAGTGTTAGTCATTTAGCCAAGGGAGATTCAAATGGACGGTGAAGATTTAAAGAGGGAAAAAGATCAAGGGTTGAGATGAAGAGTTGACTAAAGGAATTAAAAATTTATTTTTAATGTGCATGGGGATGATAAAAGGAATTTAATATTCCTTGGGAGAGTGAAAAGGAATTTAATATTCCTTGGGAGATGAGAGAGGAATTAAAAATTCCTCAAAAGGACATTGGAAAGATAAAAAGGAATTAAAAATTCCTTGGGAGATGGGGAGAGGAATTAAATATTCCTCAAAAGGACATTGGGAATATAAAAAGGAATTAAAAATTACTTGGGAGATGGGGAGATTTGACTAAGGGGGATTGATTAGACCAGCTAATCAATGATTAGAGGATAGTTAGTGGCTAATGAAGATTTGGAGCCACCTTGCAAAAGTTGGAGGATGTGACACATCCTAATCATGGATTAGACATGTGCACTTCCCTAATGATGGGATTATGAGGTGGATTAGGATTAAGTAAAAGTGATGGAGGATGTGACACTTGAGGGAGTAAATTAAATAAATAGAATTTATTTATTTAATTTATGGGATAGAAGGGGTAAGGTAGGATAACTAAGAAAAGTATTTAATTATTTAGTTAAATATCTTAGGGATTTAGAGGACTCTAGGGGTATTAATGAAATAATAGTAATATTACTTAATTAATGTAAATAAGGGGATATTTAGATGAAAAAGCATAAATTTGACCAAATGTAAGTGGTAAAACTTAGATGTCTACATTTTTCCCCTCTTTGAGATGGTGTTACAAAGTATCATCATTTCAAAGAAGATTAAAAGATAGCACCAAGAAGAAGATGGTTAGATTGGGAAAGATGCCTCAGTCATCAAAGGAGTGACTAGGAAGAAGGATGATAGGAGTGAAGATGAAGATTAGGGATTGAGGATTCCCCCTCGAGAGGACATGTGGGTTCAAGAGAACACGGGTGTGCTCTCAAAAGGGATGAGATGATGAAAGAGTAGATGGGGAAGATGATGCAAAATGATGGATAGAGAGGAGGATAAGCGATAGGAGATGGGGAAGAGGAGATGCGGAGAAAGGAAGCACAAATGGATTCAAGGACAAATGAGATGTTACCCCAGTGAAGATACAAGCCAAAATGGGTTGATGAGGGATGAAGTGTTGTTGATGAGGGAATGATATATCCCAAAACAACATGAGGATAGGGAAGGATACATCCCTATGATGATGATGAAAGTGTTGTTGATGAGGGAAGGATACATCCCAATGATGATGATGATGAAAGTGTTGTCGATGAGGGAAGGATACATCTCGATGATGATGATGAAAGTGTTGTTGATGAGGGAAGGATACATCCAAAAAAAACACCAAAGGATAGTGAAGGATACATCTCAATGATGATGACAATGATGATGATTGGATCAAGACTTGTAGCAAGGCTAGGAAAAAGACCAAGGATGTGATTAGATGATTTGTGTTAGCTTGAATAGATTAGGATTGGATGGAGATGTGAGATGGTTGAAACGAATGAAAATGATGAAGGAAAAGATGCTTAGAATATCCAATATATATTATCCTAAGATTGAAGAGAGGATGAAATGATGAGGATGGAACAAAAGATGCTTAGAATAACCAATCTATATTATCCTAAGATTGAAGAGAGGATGAAGCTAGTTGAGGGATGAAAATAGATGGGATAGATAGATGAGGCGAGTGATGAAGGATAAATGAATAGTAACCAAATCAAGCAGGTTAATTGTTATGCATTATGCTACCATGTTATGAGAACTTAATTTGATATAGCATGAGTTACTATGCACCAAGGTATGAAGAACCAAGGTGACTTTGTATCACGTGTATGGGACTGACACAACAAACATGGAGGCTATCCCAACACCCCAAAGTCATGATGACTTTGGTCAGGACAAACATTTAGATAACCACAAGCGCAAAGGATGCCCCAATGTAACACAAGACTGCAGGGATCTCGATGGGTACTATGTGGGACAACCAAGCAGATAACAACAAACAAAAAGATCAAGATATGCCCCTATGTTTACCAGTCAAAGCACACTATGATATGATAGATCAAGGCAACCCCGACAAGGTATGACATGAGGCTCAAATGATAAACAAAAGCCAATGATACTAGTGGATCTTGTTTGTTAAGAATCAACTAGATAGGGAGAAACTTGATGACACGACACAAGACACAAGATAGAAACACCCTAAAGACCTAGGGGCTCGGGGGCTGATCAAAGATTAGCCTTGCCTACATAAAAGCGCAGAGCCCTTGTAGTTCGATAAAAGACCATGGATATAATTGGAAAGAGGACAATGGAGACTGATGATGGATGACAAGGAACAGACATAAAAAGCCCCGAGGGCAGATCAAACGATCGACCTTGCCTACTTGAAAGTGCAGGGGAAACGTAGTTCAACAAAAGGCCGATGATTGACCATGGATAAAGGATGATGATATAACCATCATAAGTGGATACAATGATGAAAGTGATACAATGAGACAATATAGACTTGGTGGATAAGATAGGATGATGGTGATCACGTGTAGGTCAAGAATGGGATAGCTATCCAAATCGTCAAAAGATGAATTGGGAGGATGATATGATGGATAAATGAGTGACGAAAAGTGATACAAGATTGGAAAGATGTGAAAGAAGTGAGAGTGATGACGATGAGATAGATGGCATTGGGTTGCATGGGGGGAAGCCTATAAGTAGATACCAATGACAAGGTATTATGAGATGAGCGAGGATAAAGATGAAGGAATGGAAAGATAAAGATAAGAAGATGGAAATATGCTAGGATGGATGAATAAAGGGATACAAATTTGGATGAGGAAAAGGTTACTGGATGGATAGGAAGACAAGGAGGGGGAGATGGAAGGGATTGTTTGGATGGATGAGAAGATAAGGATGGGGATATGGAAGGGATGCCATGATGGATGGATAGGAAGATAAGGATGGGGAGGTGGAAAAGGTTACTAGATGGATAGGAAGATTGAAGGGATTGTTTGGATGGATGGGAAGATAAAGATGGGGAGATGGAAGGGATGCCATGATGGATGGATTGGAAGATAAGGATAGGGAGATGGAAAAGGTTACTGGATGGATAGGAAGATGGGAAGGATTGTTTGGATGGATGGGAAGATAAGGTTGGGGAGATGGAAAATGTTACTATATGGATAGGAAGATGGAAGGGATTGTTTGGATGGATGGGAAGATAAGGATGGAGAGATGGAAGGGATGCCATGATGGATGGATAGGAAGATAAGGATGGGGAGATCGAAGGGATTTTTTGGATGAATAGGAAGATGGAAGGGATTGTTTGGACAGATGGGAAGATAAGGATGGGGAGATGGAAGGGATGCCATGATGGATGGATAGGAAGATAAGGATGGGGAGATTGAAGAGATTGTTTGGATGGATAGGAGGATGGAAGGGATTGTTTTGATAGATGGGAAGATAAGGATTGGGAGATGGAAGGGATGCCATGATGGATGGATAGGAAGGTAAGGATGGGGAGATAGAAGGGATTGTTTGGATGAATATGGATAGGATGCATGGATAAGTAAGGGAGATTGATGGTAGCATGATGGGTGGAAAGGAAAGGTAGATGGATGTGGATAAGGATTAGGATAGTGTATAGGTGAGGGGAATATATATATGTTTTCCCCTATCTATAGCAAGATCACAAGGAGGATGGAGGGATTGGGATAAATGGGATATGACAGGAAAAATGTGTAAGATAAGTGGGATGGAGGAGATGGGTGAAGGGGATGTAGCTGCCCCCAAGTGTGGAAGTAATCTAGATGGTGGATTTACACATGATTCCTATTTTCCAGGTTTTCATCATGGTACTTATCCAAGGTGCTTGTTTGCCAAGTTTTCACCATTGGACGAAATATTTCTCTTTACTATTTTATTTTGTTTTTTGTTTTTATATTTTTTGGATTTTTTGGATTTTTGGATAGTATGCAAATGCAATTGGATGAGGATAGGGATATGGATAAGTGGATTTAGAAGGTACCTGACAAGGAGATAGATGAAGGACTCAAGCATCAAGTTCCATATGAGGTATTAAGAGCCCATGTGTGGAATGACTATTGGATGTTGGTACAACCTTATTAGGATAAATGGATTATGCAAGAGAATGGATTAAAGGGATTTGATGTGGGAGATATGTGGGATAATGGATGGAATGTTGGAAAGTGTATGGATGGAATGATGGGGTAGGTGTGTGATGGGGTAATGAGTTTAGGACCAACATTGGCACATATGGTGGTGGATGTGAAAGGATGGGAGGATTAATGGATGAAGAATGTGGGGATAATGGAGGAGATGGGATAGTGAATTTTGGGACATAAGGACCCAAAATAGATTTAGGAGATGGAGGGTGTGCATGATTAGCTATTGGAATAGAAAATTTGGATGTTGTTACATATTTCTCATTTGAAGGCATTGCATCTTTTTTCTTTGGGATCCACATGGTTTTTATTTTTGCTTTGGTGGGCCTTTGTGGCCCGTGGGTTTGATTTGGATTTTTTTTCGTCAACATTTCTTTTTAAGGGGACATGAGGAGCTTTAGATTCATGTGGATGTTTAGATTTATGCATTTTGACTTTGGCATCCAAAGTGTTTTTTAATAGCAATGAGATGGGTGCGAGGAGATGGACGATGTGAAGGAAACATGAATGGAGTAATGGAGGTGGGATTTTGGGGATGATATGTGGATGGAGGATGTGTAGGTATGCGCCTTTGTTGATCCTAATTAGGGAATATGAGAGTGGGATGTTTATGATGGGGGACATGGATAGGTGATTGGTGGATAAAAGGATGAATAGGGTGAGATGGAGGAGGTGATTTTGGGGTATAAGGGACCAAAATGGACTTAGTATGTGGGGGATGTGCGATAGTGGATGGAGGGACATAAGAAGCCAAAATAGATGGAGTAGATGAAGGAGGAATATGGATGGTTTTTTTGAGGTGATATGATGGAGGGGGGATGGTGGAAAATGGTTTGATGGAGCGATGGGAAGATCCCATTATTCTTTTGGAGGAGGCTCGTTGAGGAGGGATAGAGGTTGTACCAACATTTTTGGATTGTGAGTCTTGATAGATATATCCAAGACCTTGTGTATGTGGATTTTCTTTGACATGGATGGGCTCTAAAATACCTTGCTCATGAAGGCCTAAACCTTTTCCTTTATATTTCATGATCTTGAGCATTCAATTTATAGTAGGATGTTTGTTATTTTGGAAGAATGATGTGAGTCCATTATTAAGTGGAGGATGGGTGGTGTATATGCTCAGTTCCTCGTCTACAAGGAAACCACCATGGATGAATGTAAGAGTACCAAGGGGATATAAAAGTGGTGTGGGGATAACTTGGTTAGGTGGCGATGAAGGATCATGGGATGGAGATGATGGGATAATAGTACCTTGATCGAGAGAAGTGAGTGGTAAGGGATCAGGAGAGGGATTAGGTGATATGATAGGATCTAGATTTGTGGTAGTGGGTGATAAGTGCTCATGCAATGGAGTGGTTGGATCTTGAGCATCAAGGGGATCATGGGATGGAATGGATGTGGGACTGCAATCTTGAGATGGGCTAGATGGAATGATAGGATCTTGATGTGGAGGAGGGGATATGTTGGTATGCTTTGGATCAGGCTCTTGGCATGACTCATCATGTGTGGGAGGCATGATAATGGAGTGTTGGAGAGACTATTCAAGTGGGCAGATGGAAGGATGGAGGATTCACAAAGTTCATGGGAATGGATTTCGGTGATAGTAGGAGTGGCAGGAGTGGATTGGATTTGGTTGTCTTCGCTAGATCAGGAGGATCTAGGAGTAGAAGATGGTGATGAGGTTTGGTTATCTTCGATGGGTTCGGTAGCTTTCGGAGGAGATGTGGGTTCAATGGATTCGGTGGGTTTGACGGTTTCAACGGTTTGAGTGGTGCTAGGGGTTGTAATAGTAATGATAGGTGTGGCATGGAAGTCTTATCACTAGTGACTGTAGATGATGGAGCGGGGTAACATGGTTCCACGAGTTCAGGATGTGGAGTTGGGGATGTATTCTTTGTCACAAGTCCTTGGATGTTATTGGGAATAAGGTTCTTGCTTATTGTAGGATTAAAGAGTGTGGTAGGAGTAGATGAAGGATCATGAATGGGTGGAGGACTAGGATTATGGATTGGTGAATGAGATTAGATGGGGGAATGGGATTGGAGGTAGGACTAAGAATAGGTGGAGGATTAGGACATGATGGAGTGGAAGATGGAGTGACATAGGAGGATATGGATGGTGGATTAGGATAAGAGGACGTAGCTGGTGGATTTTAGTAAGGATATTGGGATAGTAAATTAGGATGGTGGATTAGGACATGAATATTTGGATGATGGATTGGTGTAGGAGAATGTGGATGGTGGATTAAGGTAAGAAGATGTGGATGTTGGATTAGGGAAAGAAGCTGGAGGTGGAAGATTGTAGTAGGATTATTGGGATGGTGGATTAGGGTAAGAAGATGTGGATGTTGAATTAGGATAGGCGAATGTGGATGTTGGATTAGGATAGGAGGATGTGATTGGTGGATTGTAGTACAGGTACTAGGATACTAGATTAGGATAGGAAGATTGATATGTCCGATTAGGATAGGTTGATGGGGGTGTGGGATTAAGATAAGAAGAGGTGGATGTTGGATTAGGATAGGTGGATGTGGATGGGGATTATAATAGGTGGATGCAGGTGGTGGATTGTACTAGGTGGATGTGGGTGGTGGATTGTAATAGGAGTATTGGGATGGTGGTTTGGGATAAGAAGACGTGGATATTGGATTAGGATGGGAAGATTGGGATGGTGGATTGTAGTAGGGGTATTGGGATATCAGATTAGGATGGGAAGATACTAGATATCCCATGTCAAGGGTAGCATAAGGATTGCTAATAGGTGTGGGTGAAGATGTGATAGGATAGTTTGGATGAGTGATTGGATTCTGGATGATGCTCAAGGAAAGCTTACTAGAAATGATAGCATCAAGGGGATCTATGTCATATACCTCTTGATCAACAAGGCTCTCATTATCGTCGTCAACATAATTAGGATTCCCCTTAACTACTATTCTTGGTTGCATTGGTGAAGGATAAGGATTCATTATGTTGGATGGGATGGATATGGATTGAAGGTATGAGAACAAAAAATTAGAAAGAAAGAAAAGATGATGAAATGATAAATAGGATGGATTGGAAGAAGATGGAAGAAGTGATCATAAGATTTTTTTCGATATCAGAAGATCTTGGATGGAAATGGACTAAAACTCAAATAAGGATTTAGGTCAAGCTTAGATTGGGATTGGATTGAAGCTTAGATTAGGATGATTGGAGGATGTGACAAGATTGATTCTACACCAAGTTCAGGGGTTTAACTAGATGATGTAAGGTCATGACAATTAGATTAAAGGACAAATAGATGATTACGACACTGAATTCGCCTCAAGATGGAAGTGGATTGATTGGGCTGAAGATGATGAATAACTTAGGACTAATGATGATCCTAAATAGATGTGGATGATAATGATCAGATTCAAGCACTTAAGCCAATTTGGATAATAACCTCTAATACAAAGTTTAGGGGATTTGGATCAAGAAAATGTTGATGGATGTGCATCCTAGAGTCATTCTAAGATGTGCCTATATGATTTGGATGATGAACGTATGACCTTTGGAAAATGCAGATGGACTAAAGTGAAGATTACAGGTGAACAAAAGATGATAAAGATGTTTCAATCACGACAAACAACTAGGAAAAAAATAAGGTTTTAGTGGCCCAATGGATTAACTCTCTAGATTTTGTATGATAAATAGATACACCTCTATGTATAGAAACCTCACCTAAACAGATCATAGAATCGCCCAAAGAGTGAGCAGATTCACCTAAACAAGGTGTAGATTCACCTATCTAGGGTACAAATTCTCTTGTCTAGGGTGCAAATTCACCTGTTTAGGGTGCAGATTCGCTTATCTAGGGCATAGATTCACCTGTTTAGGGTGTAAACTCGCCCAAATAGAGGATAGGTTCACCTAAATAGGGTTCAAGTGTGCCCAAACCAAGTACAAGTTTTCTTAAACAAAGGGCAGACTCGCTTGAACAGAGTACAGGTTCGCCTAAACAAGGGTCAGATTTGCCCAAACAAGGTGCATATTCACCTATTTAGAGTGTAGATTTTCTTTTTTAGGGTGCAAATTCCCCCAAACAGTAGTTAGATTCTCCTAAACAAGTGATAGGGTCACCTAAACAACTTTCAGACTCACCTAAACAACTAGTAAGTTCACCTATTTCTTGAATGGGATGGATAAGGACAAGATTTGTCTAAAAATGGGATCGCTCGATAGACAAATAGACTCACCAAGTATAAAAACAACCTAGCTATCGAGTAAACACACTTGATGGAAAGAGAAATGGACTACCCTATGGGTAAACAAACTCTCTAAATGGGAAAACAGACACTCCTAATGGACTAACAGATTCAAAAAATGGGGAAATAGACTTGACGAACAGACAAACAGATTCAATGAACGGGGAAACAAATGCTCTAAACGGATAAATGGATGCTCAAAATGGGAAAACAGATGCTCCTAACAAACAAATGGATTTGAGGAATGGGGAAATTGACTCAAAAAAAGGACAAAAGAATTCTACTAACGGGGAAACAGATTCTCCTAAAGGGGAAATAGAATCGAGGAACAAACAAACAAGTTCTCCTAATGGGGAAACAGATTCCCTTAACAGGGAAATAGACTCAATGAACAGACAAATAGATTTGACGAATGGAAAAACAGATTCTGGACAAACAAATTCTCCTAACAGGTAAACGAACTGACTAAACCGATGAACGAACTGACTGAACGGAAGATGGGATTGGCTGTTCAGGGAGTAGGTTCATCCAAATATGCAACAAATTCACCTATTTCCAGGGAATGGGTGAATATGATGGCTCAATGGACTGAAACAATAGGAAAAATCACACCTTTAGGGATTAGGTTCACCCAAAATAGTAGCAAAATTGCCCCTTTTGAAGAAACATGCGAATGTTATGGGTTGTTTGACTGACCGAATGACTCAAACATCAAGCAAAATCATGCCTTTAGATATCAGACTCACCCAAAATAGTGGAAGAATTACCCAAACAAGGAGTAGATTTTCCTATCCTATGGAGAATGGGTGATTTTGATAGGAAACAACTCAGAAATGACTCTGATAGAAGGCAGGGCTGACTCAACTGAAAAGAAATGCACTGGTTTCGTACAAAGAAGACACTTCAAGTAGAACAATCCTAAAATTAGTGAGAAGGGTATGGCAAACACGATCCTCTATCTAGGTTGAACAAGGTGATCTAGGGATTCCTTGATATACGTACAGTACATGAGGCACAACTATGAACACTAGCCCATCACAGGCATGTGTTGGCATCCCCAACGAGGTGCTAGAAACTTGAACCAACTCATCACGTCTTATCTAGGTATCACCCTACCTTCGACATTCTGCCAGACACAACGTGACTGGATTGGGGTATACCTTTGGCTCTCCCCCCTTTATATACCCCACTGGTGAACATGGTTGGAATCATCCCTTGGGGTGATGAGATCCCCAAGCAGGTCTTGCTCAAAGAAGATACTATATGTTTTCAACTAGTCCCCAGGTTCGCACATAGCGCAAGGGGAGAGCTTAGACATACTAGCACCTCCTAGGTAACACAAATGGACTAGGGTGAACTATGATTTCTCATCACCTAGGATCTCCAAATGGTGTAAGGGGATTGGATACGTCAACATTCCACCTTCAAACACAACAAGTGAGTAAAATGACCCCTCCATCTACTGGGACTGATTGTTCTACTTAAAACTACATGTGCCTAAATTAGTATGTAAAAACAACAAGAAATTAAACTAAATGTACTGGGACTGATTGTTCTACAAAAAAATGTTAGTAGTTGGAACCTCTGGCCTTGGACGAATGAGAAATAGCTGCAAAAATGTTAGTGAAATGTAGACACACTCACAAATGGACAAGTTAGGGGGTCAGTATCTGAAAATGGCAACAAACGAGCACTAAAACTAGAAATTTAAGTCCTTTATTTTACCTTAGATTCACCTCTATTTGGGGAAAAAATGTTTGTTTCAGAGGGAAAAATTTCCTTTGTTAATAACAGATTTGCTTGTTTCAGAGGTAGATTCACCTATTTGAAGAAAGCAGGCTCACCCAAGTCAGGAGTAGGGTCGCTTGTTTGAGAAACAAGGAGTATATTTTCCCCTATGTGACAGATGGGCGAATATGCAAATGCAGATTCACCTCTGTTTAAGGTAGGCTCACTTGTTTTGACAACAAAATCGCCCTTGTTGCTACAGAATCACCTGTTTCATTATTAGAATCACCTCTTGGTGTAACTTAAACTTGCAAAAAGTGAAACAATAGAGCACATAAAAAAAACAAACTTGTTTGTGGGTCTCATCAAGTGTGCCAGAAATGTGTGCAGCGTGTTTTCTAACCCTAAAATGATGCAAAACAAATGAAATGCAAAAGGAGAAGAACAAAATACAACACCTCAAGATTATCCTAGTTAGACTTGAACAAAACAAAGAGGAAACATAGATTTTACCTTGCCCAAGTCAATTTTTTGGTTGGACCTTTGGATTTGATTGCTTGTGTGCTCGTAGATTGATTTCGATAGCATAATGGGTTGTTGTAGCTTAATTTGGATGCAAAGATGAAATGTTTTGGATATGGATGCAAGATGGGTAGCTTGAAAGATGGAGATGATGAGTTCTTAGGATTAGGGTTGCTAGAGAAGAGATTCTGAAGAATGCAAGAAGGAGAGAGAGCTTGAATGTGCATGAGATGGTTAAAATGGCTGGAATAGCTAGGGTTGCAAAAATGGCTAAGTGTTAGTCATTTAGCCAAGTGAGATTAAAATGGATGGTGGAGATTGAAAGAGGGAAAAAGATCAAGGGTTGAGATGAATAGTTGACTAAAGGAATTAAAAATTCCTTTTTAATGTGCATGGGGATTATAAAAGGAATTTAATACTCCTTGAGATAGTGAAAAGGAATTTAATATTCCTTGGGAGATGAGAGAGGAATTAAAAATTCCTCAAAAGGACATTGGGAAGATAAAAAGGAATTAAAATTTCCTTGGGAGATGGGGAGAGGAATTAAATATTCCTCAAAAGGACATTGGGAAGATAAAAAGGAATTAAAAATTCCTTGGGAGATGGGGAGAGTTGACTAAGGGGGGTTGATTAGACTAGGTAATCAATGATTAGAGGATAGTTAGGTGTTTAATGAAGATTAGGAGACAACTTGAAAAAGGTGGAGGATGTGACACATCCTAATCATGGATTAGACATGTGCACATCCCTAATGATGGGATTGGGAGGTGGATTAGGAATAAGAAAAGGTGATAGAGGATGTGACACTTGAGGGAGTAAATTAAATAAATACAAATTTTTTATTTAATTTATGGGATAGAAGGGGTAAGATAGGATAAGTAATAAAAGTATTTAATTATTGAGTTAAATACCTTAGGGATCTAGAGGAATTTAGGGGTATTAATTAAATAATAGTAATACTACTTAAATAAAGGGATATTTAGATGAAAAAGGATAAATTTGACCAAATATAAGTGGTCAAATTTAGATGTCTACACCCCGTTAATGGCATAGGTGGACTCTGGGTCTGCAAAGCTAGGCAGCAGTGAAACTTTGACCGTTATGGAATAGTGCTATGGTAATGGCCTCCCATTGGTAGAAACTCGCATGGGTGGACCTGCCGGTGAGCTCTGACTCAATAATTTAGCCATGGACTTAAGATTTCATTCTAAGGACATGGCATATGCAGGTCCCGTACGACAGGGCGACGTGAGAGCTTAGTCGTTAGAAAATGGTGGTCAGGTGAAGGAAATCAACATGCAAAGACCCTCAAACATTCTGGACTTGGGAAATTTTCAAAGCGATAGGTTTGGTTCACTTATGGCGAAGCTGAGGACGAAAAGAATAATGACAAAGCCTGCCATGTGGGTGGAAGTCAAGGGTTAGCCGCTGCTTAGTAGCAAAAGAAAAGTAAAACCTATGTGAGGTGACCCACAACTGTGGGTTTGCGAGGCCTAACAGACACTGGGGTGATAAGCTAAGGGAAACCCACAGGACCCAGTCCATACGGGAAAATGTCTTGGTGAAATTCAGGTAGGTGAACCTGGCCAAAGGGGAATTTGATCGTTTTATGCATGACGACCAACTTGGGCTTGCAAACAGAGACACACAAAGCAAGATGGACCCAAAACAACCCATCAGGAGCAAGAGCAAATCATTAGGAGCAAAAGAAAGGGGGTCCCTGCCTTCAGCGGGGTGTGTGTCCAAAACATGCACAACACAACTTTATTAGTTGACGCTAAACAACTTCAATATTTCTAGGAATACTAGTAGAGTTACAAATTCCAAAATTGTACAAATTGAAAATAAAAGATTAACTGTAAATAAATGCATTGATTATTAACTTGATAATTGATTAAGAATGAGTATAATATTTATCAAGAGATGAGCCTTCTAGAATGGAAACTGCAAACTAGAAAATAGGTAAATCATTCCCAATACTTTGAAAGCAATAATCCACCCAAAATTGCAATGGGAGAGAAGGCTTATTTAAGATCCTTGAGCAATGTATTTCCTAATGCTCCCTTGTTCTTACATATCTCAATTCAGTTCATGAAATGCTTTATCTAAAAGAAAAAAACACGTTTTCAATTGGTATTCCATAAGATCTTTCATAAAAATATTCCAGTATATTTAATCTTTTGATTGGAACAACTCAATTAAGAAAAGGATACATAATCTTCACAACACTTGCAAAACATAATATTCATAGTAGATGATGAGTAGTTAACTTCTTGGCACATTATCATACAAATATTTATCTTGAATAGTCTTTAAAAATTTTCACAACATAATCTTCACAATAGAGAATGAATTGTTATGTTTTTTATCCTCACCATATAAACACGTCGAAAGATGTATATGCCAACTTTTTACAATATTATTTCTTGTATAGGAAATAGACTTAGGAGAAAGCTTTATAATTTAACAAATAAGAAATGGACTCAAGGGTGCAAAATTTATTTATCACACCAAATAATAAATATAAATCAGGGCATCACTTGTTTCTCTTAGACTCCAATTTTCAAGCATAGCAAATCATTTCAAATGAAAATGACAAAATGCTTCACAACCAAAGTTGTTAATTGAGGAAAAATAAAATGTCCAAGTTCCACCATTGTACGCATTTAAAATTGGTTGTATGTTGTTGTAAGGGCAAGGAGGATAATTAAAAAATGTCTTTCACTTGCTAGATTTGAGGACGATCATATGATTTTTGTGTGGAAAACTCAAACTTCTCAACCATCGTGTGTTTCTCTTTTCGATTGTTTTGCATGCCATCATAAGGGATCGAGCCGGTTGAACGTAGCTCAGAGTGATTCCTCATGTTTGAGTGTGAAAGAGGACCATTCCTAGCATAAACATACCTATCAAGATGCATTAGAGTAGTTTCTTTGGTCACACAAGTTGCAGAATGAAAGTTGCACCACTTTGCAACTTTAAATTGCTTACATTTGACACTTTTTACATCAAGTGAAAACTGTACACCATGGGAAAACTCAGAGATAACAAAAATTGAGAGAGGTTATTGTAGAGGGGCCCAATGTGATCTTGTAGGCTTAGATGAATAGTTCATAAGCGTCACGATTTTTGAGTAATAGCCCTCAAATATTGTTGCACTTTTGCACTTTGGACCCTTAAGGGATCAAGCTAGTTGAAACTAGCTCAAAGTGATTCCATGTGTTTGAGTGTGAAATAGGACCATGCCTAGAATAAAAATACCCACATGGACGCGTTGGAACAGTCTGTTTGGTCACACGAGTTGTAGAATGAAAGTTGCACTACTTTGCAACTTTACATTGCTTGCATTTGACACATTTTCATCAAGTGAAAACTTGACAGTGCCACAAAAAAATGACTCTAACATAACAAAAATAGAGAGAGGTTATTGTAGAGGGGACTAAAGTGATCCCATAAACTCAAACGAAGAGTTTTTTAAGTGTCATAGTTTCTAAGTAATACCCCGTCAAAGATTGTTTCCCTTTTACACTTTGGAACCTTAAGGGATTGAGTTAGTTGAACGTAGCTCAGAGCAATTCTACATGTTTGGGCACGAAAGAAAACCATACCTAGCATAAAAGTACCCATCTAGATGCATTGGAATAGTACATTTAGTCACATGAGTTGCAGAATGAAAGTTGCACCTCTTTGTAACTTTACACTGCTTGCATTTGACACTTTTTCCATCAAGTGAAAATTGGACACCACGGGAAAATGACTCCGAGATAACAAAAACTGAGAGGTTATTATAGAGGAGCCCAATGCAATCCTATAGGCTTAGATGAAGAGTTTGTAAGCATCACGATTTCTGAGTAATATCCTATCAAAGATTGCTGCCCTTTTGCAGTTTGGACCGTTAAGGGATTGAATCGGTTGAACATAGCTCAAAGTGATTCTACATGTTTGGGTGCAAAAGAGGACCATTCCTAGCATAAATGTACCCATTTGGATGTGTTGGAATAGTTTGTTTAGTCACACAAGTTGTAGAATGAAAGTTGCACCACTTTGCAACTTTACACTACTTGCATTTGACACTTTTTCCGTCAAGTGAAAACGAGACACCACAAGAAAACAACTCTAAGATAACAAAAAATGAGAGAGTTTATTGTAGAGGGTCCCAACACAATCCTGTAGTCTCAGGCAGAGAGTTCGTAAGCATCACAGTTTCCAAGTAATATCCCGTCAAAGATTGTTTCCCTTTTGCACTTTGGACCCTTAAGGGATCGAGCCGAGTGAATGTAGCTCAGAGCGATTCCACATGTTTGGGTGTGAAAGAGGACCATGCCTAGCATAAACATACTATACTTTCGATCGATGTTAATACACTAAATCTAATTATGTACCATGACACATTGTTGATATATATGTATGATACATATATAGATGATTGATGCCATGGTGTGTTCACTTTATTTCATGATATGGATGCACCTTACTTATGCTTATGTGACATGTGATGATATGGATGGATACAATGTTATGTTTTTTTTCATTATCTTTTCACGATATGATATGATATGGATGATTATGATATGCAAATGTTATGGATGGAAATGATGTGGATGCATTTATTTTTGTATATTTTCTATGCATGTTTCATGATGAGGATGTTTGCATATAGATGTATCGATGCAAATTTATGATATACAATGATTTAAGATGCTTAGAATAAAAAATCTATATTGTTTATCACAACTAAAATGATAATGTAGAATGTATGATGTGATATAAAAATGATTATGCTGATGGATGTTTTATGATTATGTTGTGATTATGAAATGTATGTATGTTGATGGTTTGTGGATGCATGGTGGATGCATTGATGATGTTTTTGTTGACTGTTATGATACCAAGTTAGTGTGGAGAGAAGATAGAAGAATAAAGAATGAATGACCGTCAGTGATGATTCCTTCAAAAGATCCAACAAATCCTTGATCCATTGAGACTTTATTAGAGATGGTGATGAGACGATGCAAAATGCAAGATGAGGAGATGCTCGCACTTTGGGATTGGGATTTTCCATCATTCCTTATTGTTTGATATAGCACATAGATACGATGCATCAAGGTATTGATAACCTGGATGGCATTGTATCTAGTGTAATGGACTTTGACTCAACCAACAGATAAGATAGTTCTTGTTCACATCTTGACATACAAAAACGCCATTGGAATGTTAAGGGATTACATTGTGCAAATTACAAATGTTTGAGGGCAGCAATAAATTTCCAAATTTGATTAAATCTCATTACAAATTTTTATTTGAATAGACTTTATGCTATATTGACATTGATTTATAATCATTAGGTTGATTTGTTTTAATAAATATTTTTTTTATAATAAGTTAGTCAATTGGTGCTATACATCATAGGGAGAGAATAAAAGAAGAAAAAGAATGATTAGTAACCATCAATGGTTATTACACTCACTATATTAATAATATGATGTTTACAATAAAATGAGATTTATTTGGCTATCACAATTCTTTTGTTTGTGCTATAATTGTCTAATATGATTCATACACCATTTTGAAACTCAAGTGCTTGTACTTGTAGGCACAGTGCCTTAGGTACTCCATTCTCATAGATCTTTTACAATTTCACTCATATATTCAAGATTCTCTCATAATGTCTACAACATAGGTGCTCATGATGAGGTTAACTTCAAATGAATAACTTGAGATTCCCTTACTAACCTTCACACCCTCTTTTATAATGGCTTCAAATCAGAATTGAGACTTGTCAAGATCATCAAAATAAGGATGTTGCATTGCTTTTCTGGCTAAGATTCTCTTGGAGCGATCATAAATCAACATTTTTTGCAAGGAGACACTAATCATTTTTTAGTAGTTTACTTACAAATAGGCAAAGTAAAAGAAGAAAAAGAAAGAACATCCAAAATGAAAATGAAAGGAAAATAGATGGAAAGCACTTACAGTAAAAAAATCCACACCATTTGGTTCCAAGTTGGGAATATCAAGGCATAAATCTTGATGCTTCCATTGAGGATAGGCATGCCAGTCTCTCAACTTAGTCACTCTTGGCCATACATCTTCATTGGGAGTTCCAAGATACCTATTGCACACAACACCTCTCATGAATAGAATAACTTGAAATTTGAGATGCTCTTATAATGTCTACATCATAGGTGCTCATGATAAAGTTAACTTCAAATGAATAACTTGAAATTCCCTCACTAAGCTTCACAAACACTTTTATAATGGCTTAAAATAATAATTGGTATTTGTCAAGATCATCAAAATAAGGACGTTGCATTACTTTTTTGGCTGATATTCTCTTGGATGGCCCATAAATCAACATTTTATACAAGGGGACACCAATCAATTTTTAGTAGGTTACTTACAAATAGGAAAAGTAAAAGAAGATGATATAAACACTATATGATAGCATTGGCATCATACAAATTAATGTGCATGCAAGTATAAATTGATAAGAACCAATGTGCATACTTACAAATTAATCCAATGAACCATTCGGGTCTGATCTACTCTTTATTGTGCTAGGTATTGCCTCATGGTCAAACTCATGGACCTTCCACAAGGTCTTGTTCAAAGTTCTACCCCCATATTTGGTCAAACGAATATTGGATGCCATGACAATGTTAGAGTAATGAAGAATCTTTCGATGCATGTCAAAGTCCTGAAACAACCATTATTTAACACTCTTATGTGGGTACCTTCTAAACCACATTCTAGGAACAACAATTGAGCCTGTAGGGTATTCAATGTTTTCTCCATCTATAATTGGGGCCTCCAATTTCTTTTTGGCCTGAACAAAATGATACAAGTGTGAGACATGGGAATGTTGGTGAAGCTTGATTACACTTGGCTCATGATAAATCAAAGTATAACTTCGCCAAACATACCTGCATCTACAAACAAGATCATTCAAAATGGAAATCTAACTAAACATTTAATTGAAAATGAAATGTACAAACTACACAAAAAAAGTTAAATTCCTAACCTAGCCCATCTGAAACTTATCTTGTTTTGGAATTGGTGTCGTGTTGATGTGAAATAATGACCCTTTCCCAATCCCATGCTTAGTGAGCCTGTTTCAGTCAATTTTATGGAAGAGAATCGATGAAACCATTGTGATTGATGTATGAAATCCTAGTTTATGCTAAAATGAACATGATACAAAATAAGTTACCATGGTTTTATGCTAAAAATGAGCTAATTAAATGTTATTGCTAAGCTAATCTAAGCTAAAACTATTCTAAAAGATGAAAACCCTAATTCATATGCAAACTAAGATGGATGCATGGAAGCCATTAATGGATGCTCTATGCTATTATACAATGAAATTAAATTAAGATAAGCTAAAAAGTGAGTAAATTGAGAATATGGATGCAAGTGACTTCAACAACATAAGTTTGCAATTGAAAGATGGATCCATTTGTCTCCGAATAGTGATTTATTTATAGGAGAGCAAATGAGGAATGAATGGTTGAGATCAAAAAGCTTAATCAACGGTTCAAGATGAGGGGGATGAGAAACATGGATCATGGATCCTCATCAATGGATGAAAATGAATGATGAGATTTAATCAAGGGCTCACACTTGCCTCAAACAAACACACCTTTGACCTTCTCACATAGGTCAAAGGTAACTTGCTCAAAAGGTTAAAGGTTTAGCTTATTCAAGAAGCCAAGTGATTTGATTGGAGGAGAGAGAATATTCCTTAGAATATTCCTTTGGGTGAGGAAAAATGAAATTTACAAATTAAAACAAAGTTTTAGTTGTGCAAAAAAGGGATAAGGAATATTCCCTTTGCTTAGAGGAAAATTAGTTTAATTGCTAATTAAACAAGATTTAATTTACGCAATTAGGGGATTTGGAGGAATAAAGTGAAATTTATTAAATTAGATGATTTAATAAATGGAGGAGAGATTGAAGTGATATTTAATTAAATAAATTAGGGTTATTTAATTAAATAAGATGACTTAGGAGATTAAATTAAATATTTTGATTTATTTAATTTAATTAGATGAAATATTAGTGTGAAAAGAGATGAATTAACCTGATTAAATTAATTAGGCCAATAGATAAAAATGATGCAATTAATTAATTAGCTAGGTTAATTAAATCAATTAAGTGAAAAGAGGATGGGTTAAAGAGGAAATGATGTTAATAAATTTGATTTAAATGTATGATATTGATTAGGACATTTTTTCAGTGTGTACATTTTGCCCCTCTTTGAAGTGAGGTACCTACTGCTTCGGTTCAAAGAATAACATTTTTTTAGATGAAAACTACTGCCTAAATAAAAAATAAAAAATTTCTCATTTTTTAAATACCTAAATAAAGCTAACTCCCTAGCCCCTCGAGAAATCGGGTGGAAATTTTGAATTTTGGGTTGATTTCTCGAAAAAGGTCAAAAACTTCCCCAAGGGTTCATAAAGGCTATGGGATGCAAAAATAATGCCAAAAATGCAAAAAATGATGCAAAATTAGGTCAAAATTGGAAAAATTGGTGAAAATGATAAGAAACCCCATCTTCAAGGTTAAATTAGGGAAAAAAACCCTAATTTTCTAGCTTAAATAGGCCAAGAAGGGTCATTTTCAATTCATTTGTGCATTCAAACTTAAGAGAATTCTTGCTATTTGAGCTCTGACCCTCCGAAAAAATGGCACACCAAGAGCTTCCCAAGCACATCTCTGATCGAGTTCGAGAGTTTCAGCGGCTTCCTGGTAGAGGACCACCGGTGTGTGATTCGAAACTTGATTTGAAATTTCAATTTTTGATGCATTTATTATGCTGTGAAATTTAGATTCTAGTGGTTTCGCTATATAGCGATTCCCAAACTAAAATCGGCGATGCCCAAATCATTTATAGTGACACTTTTCTTGATTTAAAATTAGGGTTTCTAATTTTAAATGGTGACACATATCTATTTGGTGACACACTTACCAATTTAGAAATTAGGGTTAGGTTAGACCAGAAGCTAAATCGCAACACTTGCTTATCGAGCGACGCATGTTCCTATTTGAAATTTTAAATGCATCGTTTGTCGCTATTTAAAATTTGAATATAGCAATGCTATTGTGATTTATGAGCCAAAAATTTCAAATAATGTCAAATTTTGATAATTCCCTGATGCCATGCATTGCGTGGATGCAAGAGGTCTTCTTGCTGTTGATGTCGAGGGAGTACACGCCCATTGTATTGGAGAGATTAGGTGATCTGTCAAAGTTGTACCAAGAGCACCTAGGAGAGATTAGTATGTGGTACGTTGCATATGCACCTGTGATTAGGACACATTTGGTGATGATGATAGATCTATGTGATAGATGGCACAGCGAGACCTCGTCCTTCCACACTCTAACAGGTGAAGTGATAGTTACTTTGGAGGATGTGTGGTAGATTCTCCATTTTCCCATTCATGGTGATTGTGTGATTTACGATACTGATGTTGGATTTGACGCATGCCTTGAGGTGATGGAGATGGACCAGATTGCATTGGTTATCTCTCAGATTGACTTGGAGACATACAAATTTCATGTGCCGACCTTTAGATTGATCATCACAACCATCATTTTGGGTTTGGTGGTTCTAGATAGACGTAGCAGAGGATTTAGCCTAGGATGGGGCTTGGCGTGGCACCAGATGTTATACAGGAGGAAAATTTTTGCATGGGGGTCTGTGATGCTAGCCTCCTTGTATCATTATTTGCATGATTTTGTTTATTGCGATGGGAGAGTCAAGTGATCCCACAAAGCTGGTTTTACAATTTCTAAGAGATTCTGATTTTTGTTAAAATCGCATATTTTTAGAAAATATAATGATTTAAGCCTTAAAAATTTCCATTTAAAGCATTCCAATTGAAGAGGGTTTGATCAAACTACCTTAGATCAAACCCCATTGGATAGAACCATGCTAGTTTTAAACCATACCTATAATAGAGTCTCCTTTACACCTATCAAAATGCTGATAAAAACCACTTTTGATTTACCTTTTGGGGATCAAATGAATTCATTTAAAATTTATTTTTTGAAAATATGTAGTCCTTATTATAAGCTTCCCAAAAAGTATAATTTTAAATAAAATAAAATTAATTATTATATTTATTTTTTATTTCTTGTGAATGTAGGTTTTTCACCGAAAATTAAGCTCTTTGTAAATAGAAAATTATCAGTTGTTTTTTTTGAAAAATATGAGTGCACAAGATATTGAAGTCCTTTATCCAATAAAAAAGAAATTAAATTTTGATACATACAAAAAAAAGTTGTGTTATATGGTCTACCTATGTTTGAATTGTAATTGGTTTGACTTCAAAACTTGATTAAGGAACAAATATTTAGTAAAAAACTATGAAACCAATTGGAAGCACTAGATATCATAGTTACTGTTATGATACCAGGTTAGTGTGGAGAGAAGATAGAAGAATAAAGAATGAATGACCGTCAGTGATGATTGCTTCAAAAGATCCAACAAATCCTTGATCCATTGAGACTTTATTAAAGATGGTGATGAGGCAATGCAAAATGCAAGATGAGGAGATGCTCACACTTTAGGATTGGGATTTTCCATCATTCCTTATTGTTTGATATAGCACATAGACACGATGCATCAAGGTATTGATAACTAGGATGGCATTGTAACTAGTGTAATGGACTTTGACTCAACCAACAGATAAGATAGTTCTTGTTCACATCTTGACATACAAAAATGTCATTGGAAGTAAGTTAGAAGCTTTAGAATATATTGGACCAAAGCATACACAATAGTAAAAAACATACTCCAAACATCTTTCCTACACACAACTAAGCAAGTATGCACCAAGATTATTTTACAACAGTATCCACAAGCATAGTAAATAAAATATAATGATCGATGCCCCATTCATTTCTCTCTAAATTGTTTTGTTAGACATCATTGAGAGGTCCTTGGAATGGGTCATTAAGATAAATCATAAGAAAAATCAAAGACAAATAGTCAGTGTTATCTATAGCTCTTTCCTAGTTTAGGTTTAGCTAAGGTGATTTCTGATGCTGATGTCCATTGTAGGAAGGATACGTCCTAGGACATGTTGATCAAAGGGTTGTTTGATGTTAGGACAATGATACTAAGATGAGCCATTGATATAAACTTCACTGACATGTTTACCTATGATTTAAACTTTAGATTTTGACTTTTCAGTTCACACTTTACAAATTGTTATGCTTGCTTTCTACTTGTTTTGCCAAAGGTTGAAAGTGACGATCATTTATTAAGGGTGAAGGTTTATTGTGGGTGAAAGCAAGATGGGATGGACGGCTTTTGGTTTTCTGGAATATTTCAATGTTTTTGGTTTTTTCTAAATGTTTTGAGGTTGTTTTTGGTCTTTTTGGACGTTTATGTGGATGTTAAGGATTTTTAGATTTTTTGAGGCTATTTAGGGTTTTCTGAATGTATTGAGGATTTTTAGGTCTTTTAAGTATTTTCTATCGTTTTTATGTTTTCAATTTTCAAGTATTTTTGTGTTTTTTGGAATATTTGGATGTTTTTGAGGATTTTCAGATATTTGGATGTTTTTGGTATTTTCAAGGGTTTTACAAATGTTTAGGATTTTTCAATTTTTTTTGAATGTTTAGGGGTTTTTGCTAGAGTTTTCAAGTTTCGACCAAGAACCTAACCTAAAGACCTATCCTAGGGGCCTCAGGGGCTAATCATAGATTAGCCTTGCCTACGTTATACACGCATAGACTATGTAGTTCAACTGACTCGACCCATTTACAAGAAGATATGAACAAATGAAATATGATAGTTTATTATGACAAACTCTTAAAGGACTGACCTACGGTGTCTTGGGGGCACATCAATAATGGCCTTTCCTATGTTCAAGCTTAGAGATGGCATAGTTTGACAAGAGGACTCTATTTTTTTTTATTTTTGATGTTTGACCTTTTTAGGGTTTTTGATGTTTTCTGGATGTTTTGGATTTTTCCTTTACAATTTTCTAAATGTTTTTTGATTTTAGCTGTACAGGATTTTGCAAATGTTTTTGGATTTTCTGGATAAGATTTTATGAATAGTTTTGGTGTTTTATGATAAGATGTCCAAATGACCTCAAGATATAGAAGAACTTGATTATGATCCATAATGAAATGCCCCCAGTGTGACATGTTAGCCTACTTCGATAAAGGTCAGACAAACTGGCCTTGGGAATATGCCAAGTAGTGCTAAAGGGTTCATGATACCTTACAGTGACAAGCCATGATAAGGACGCGGATGAGGGATGAATAGCGATGCAAAGAATGATAGGGCCAAAATAGCCAAAGAATAGATGGAGATGTTTTATTTACGCAAGGTGCTTGTTTGCTAGGTTTTCACCAAGGTACTTTCCCAAAGTGCCACCAAAGTGGTTTTCACTAGAGGACGATTTTTTTCTTACTTTTTTCAATCCTTTTTCTCATTTTTTTGGATTTTGATCATTTTTCAATTTTTTTGTATTTTTTGATTCACACCCTTCAAGCTTAGGCATAATTTTTTTTGAGATGCAAGCTGTTGGTTGGCTCTTGCAAGGGTTCAACTTTAGGGGTTGACAATTGGTATGCTCCTAATCCATAGCTTGTTGTGATGACAAAGGGATAGAATCAGTTAGGCTCAAACTTTCCTTTGCTGTCTTGATCTGGAAGATTCTTCTGATTTTGTTTTAAGACAAGATCGCCTACCTGGAATGACTGATATTTGATTCTCTTGTTATAGCTATATTTCGGTCAGTTTTTATACACTTGCAAGTGATTAAGGGCATCAAGATGATGTTCATCCATGAATTCTAGCTCATTTAGTCAAGACACTTTGTATTCTTCCCCAGTTATTAGATTGTGTAGTGAGACTCGCAATGATGGGAGCTCAAACTCAATAGGCAAGATGTCTTTTGATCCATAGACCAAGGAGAAAGGGGCTGAACCTATAGGCATGTGGATACTGGTTTGATAGAGTAGGATTTAGTTGTAGATGCCAGTCATGACTAGCTTCATTAACTATTTTCTGTAGGATTTTCAGGATAGTTTTATTCATTGCTTCTACTTGGCCATTGCCTTTGGGATAGTAAGGGGTAGAGAATCAGTGTTGGATATTGAATTTTTGGCACAACTCATTTACATCCTAATTCTTGAATGGTGTCTCGATGTCTGAGATGAGGGCTTGTGGAACACCATAATGAAAAATTAGGTAATTCAGGATAAACTTGGCTATCTTCTTCCCTATTATGTAGGTCATAGGAATGGATTCAACCCACTTAGTAAATTACTCAGTGGCGGTTATGATAAACTTATGTTCGTTGGACGAGGTTGGAGTGATTTTTCTTATGAGGTCAAGTCCCCATTGCGAAAAATTCCATGGTATGATCATTGGCTGCAATTCTTGAGCTGGAGCATGAATCAGATCCCCATGCTATTGACATTGGATACATTTCCGCACATACTAATGAACTTTTTTTGCCATGGTTGGCCAATAGTATCCCATCCTCAATAGTTTCTTAGCTAATTTCATACCACTAGAATGGGACCCACATATGCCATCACAAAATTTTGTTAAAGTAGTTAATGCTTCCTCTTGCTTAAGACATTGTAGTAATGTGTACTGCCCCTCTATGTTTGACACTTTCTTGATGTTTGATTAATTTTGATTTTGGTGGTTTGATTTAAATTTGTTTTATTAATGTGGTTTTTGATTAATTGATGGATTTAATAAATTATTAAGTATTTTATAAATAGATATAAATATATTTATTAACGAATATGATTTTTAATAATTTTGGAAGTACAATATTAAATAGAATAAAATAAAATAAATTTATAAATGAAATGTTATAAATAATAAATAGTAAAGACAAAAAGATTTTGCATGCAGCACATGCATAACATCAGACTGTTTTGGCAACATTCTATCATTTTTGCTTATATCCCATATTAAAAGATAAAAGACTGGGAGATACCAGGGGTTATGCATTGGTTCTTGATTTGTAACTGACATGTCATTCCGGAACAAAGTACTTTGTTGGAATGATCAAGAAAGAAAATGGGGGTAGTTACTTAAATATGGGGATCTTGGGTGAGTTTTGGGTTTTCTTTCCCCGGGAGAAATAATATCTGTCTGCAAGAAAAAAATTGATAGGTAGTAAATTTGTGGGTATGATGGGTTTATGAATAAAAAAATCAGATAAGCATGATTAGGGCACTGGAGGTTTGCAAGGATCTGTAATGGGGTTGTAATGGGGTTTTCTTTCCTGAAGATTTGAGAGTTTCTTGGCCATAATGGAGGTGCGAAGGCTTTAGGAGCAAGATGTTTCATTGCATGGGACAGGCATGGATGGTCTGTTCGAGATGATGAAACCCCTACCAAGGTTGTGCGATGGAACATCTGCAAGTGTGGTTAGAAATGCTTCCGGTGTTTGGTATGATCTCCTACATTCTCTGTGATTCATTTGGTGTCTTCATATCCCTGCGTATTATATTCTAAACTGAACATTTCAACTCATTCACTGATCTTACTTGGGAATGCAATTTTATGACCACTTTCTTAACTTAGTTTTCGATGCTTGCTTTCCTCTATTATCTTCTGAATCATCTTCAACTTCATCTTGTCATAAAGGTTTTTCTTATTAATAGCATTGTTGGCCTCATGTGAAGGTAGATTATGGAATTTGACTCGTGTAGGGTTGTCTGGGCTTTCTACTCACCTGCATGCAATGGGAACAACTTCAATATAAATCTGTGAGTGAGAATCATACCACTCTAGTAATATAGGTTCGGCTTAAATTTCTGATTAAGTTACTTCCTTCCAGTAGTCTTTACATAAGTAGTTGTTCCATCAACATTAGACAGATTTTCATTGCCATCATATGTGCTTTTAAGATTTGGAGGGACTTGCTATGACTTGGTGCATAATTCAATAGACCCATGAATACAAATCAGGATATACCTCCTTCTTAGAGATCTGTTGCATGATAGTATTAAGATAAATCCCAAGTGTTACATTTGATTTCACCCTTGCCTTGCTTAGGTTAACCTCGCAATATGCTCTCTCGGCCTAAATTTTCTCAGCCATTTCAATTAATCTTGTGTGATTCTCGAATAGATATCTGTGAATTTCCTTCATACTTGAAACCTATATTAGCTTCTGCGCATTCAAGGCTTAATGAATACGTTATATAAGACATTTGATAAGCTAGAGTTTAGAATTATAAACATTGTAATTGAAACTTATACAATTGTTTCTAGATATTTCAAATTATTTCTCCCCTTCTCTGGTATTCAAAATAGTTTGTTGTATATTTTCATATGACCTGAACATTGTTTATGGCTTTGTTGTATGTAACTTTGCTGCCTTGATCAATGCTTTTAGATGTAATTTTAATGATGTCGATTGTGTCTACACTTGGTTGCATACTGATATCCCTATAGGATTTGATTTCCCTTTAGGAGCAGGTTGATATCTCCTTGTATGTAGATTTTATGATCCCGTTTTGCTCCATCATTGAGTTTGATGTTCATATTCTTTGGATATTCATTGAACTCGCGTTATCTTCTCTCTCTACGTAGAAGTGTGATATGATATTTGTATATTCTTTAAGTGAAAATTCTTCCACCTTGCTTTACTAGAATTTTCTTTAAAACATGATATGATTTGGAATGATTACTCTGATTGCATTGATGTTTTCGAATTGTATGAGGAGTATCTTAAGTTCTATTTAAATACGCTGACTATATTTTAGGTTTTTTAATTATCTATTAAAATGGATATTTTAAATAATTGTATTGGAAATATTTATATATGGAGGTAATAACCTTAATTTACCTTATTTATTTTAGAAAAATAGTTTTTAGTTTTCTTATATGGATATATATGTGAGTGTATAAATATATGTATGTAAATAAGATTATATCATACTAAAAGTTGAATTATCATATTTTGAACAACTTTTCAATTATAAGATATGCTAATATAGATGTATACATGTATTGTATTAAAATATTAGAAAAATAAGTAAAGGAGTTCAATAGCAAAATTGATTTACTTATAATTAGTTAATTAAAAAGGATTTGATTAAATATATGAACTAGATTGTCTTTGCAGTGAGTAATAGATACTGTTTTCTTTTATAACTATTTGTTTTATCAATCAAATTTAAATGAATTAGGTTAGGATGATTGATAAGGAAGGAAAAGATATTGATTTATTTGCACAAAGGAATTCTTAGAATAGATAAAAGTAATGTGTCTTTTTAAAACAGTGTCTATCTTACATTTACATATGCAATGTTTTTCTTTTATAATTGATACCGTGGTTATTGTTTCATTAGGGAATTGATTGTCATATGTGAGTAAAGTTTGTGATTTCACCTAATGTTCATCATGGATGTAGTTTTTAGTGATAATTTGTGTTGAATTCATGGTTGTTTTGATTGGTGTTCAGGTTGTTTTTTTGGGTTGATTTTAGAATTGATTTTAGAATTGGTTGATTACTATTTTTATCATGGTTGTTTGATATTGGGAAGATTTTGGATTATTATAGTTGATTTTGAATTGAGTTGATTTTCATTTTTTCTTTAAGGAGGGAGTTGTTTGTACCAAATGGTTAAGTCTTCCAGAGGTTGGGGAAAGAGTTTTCTTTATGATTGAATTTTCATGTTGTTTCTTTGTGAACACTTGATTCTATACTTGGTTTATGATTATGTGGGTTCTGGCCTTGCACTATGGAATTTTTATCTATGGTGACTTTGTGTGAGTTGGTACATGCCTCACTTTATGTGATAATTCATGTGGTTTTTTATGTTGTGCAAGTTGGCTTACCTAATGAGTGGACTATAGAGTCTTTTTGTTGCTAGTAGGGGGAGTGGCTCTTAATGGGGGTTCTGCGCACAAAGTGGCGGGTCCAGGGTAACTCATTGAGAGTTTCTTAATCAGTGATAACCTAAAATAAATTAGGCAGTTGGGTAGTTCACATTAATCAAGATAATGCCTGACTGATGGCTCAAGTGTTTGTTTAGGCTTGAGATAAGTGGGAAGGCTTGGAATGGCAAGATCAATTGCCTGGTCTAACATGAAGGTATGTTGATCCCACATGATTTTGTATGGGGGTCTGGTGGCTGATAGAGGTCATCCAGGGTAACTCAGGATGGGGGTCTGGTAGCCTAGGAAGGTTATGCTAGGGTAACCCATAGGAAATTATGTGATGACACTCCTCGCTATAGAAACCTTGTATGCCCTATTTTTTTTTTCTTTATTGTTCTTGTAGCTCTAGAAATGGTTGTTTCTTTATGTTTTATTTGTCACTTTTGTATGTTGGAGTCATTTTAGCCTATGCCTACTTGACTGATTTATGTTGTGGATTCTTATTGTCATCTCCTAGCATGGGGGGTAGACCTTAGGGTTCCACATGGTTGGGTTGAGCATGCTATGCACACCATTGGGTTCCCAGATGATGTTCGTGAGCATGGTGTGTACCGCATGCAAAGATTCTTGATGTTCTACCATTCTTGAGCTAATGTTGACTTTATGTAATGTAATCATTTCATTTATATCTTATCATGTATTTGATGTATCCTTCCCATTGTTATAAGGGAAGATCTGATGTAAACTTGTAAATAGTGTAATGATCTCCCCCATTTATGGGAAGTTGTATATGTATTCATTTGTTCATATTCTATGCTCTTGATTGGTGTTGTATCTATGGAAATATGTTTATCTAATTCTTTTTATATAGTGGATGTAAATGAACTCTTGTTGTAGTTATTTTTTGTTATGTATGTTTAGATTGGTTAATTGTGGTATTTGTAATGTAGTCATGATACCCTAAAGGACATAGTTAGTGCAAATGTACCTGTGGATTACATTGTATGTAATTGATAGTATGATCTATATGTTAATTCACATTTTTTTTTAAAATGTGTCATTAATGTGAGCTAGTTGTGTTGTCCTTTGCAGTTTTTTAGAGGGGCGTTACATAATGTCCCTTTGATGCTTTGACGATAAAGGGTATCACCTAGGATCACAAATCAGAATTCCTTTTTCACGAAGGTCTTTTTGAGGTTCGGGGTGATATCTGATGGAAGGGTTCCTCTATTAAGTTAAGTAAAGATGTCAGGGTACCATGAGGATCCAGAACCAAAAATGACGCATGAATTCAAATTTAGGTATTTCGAAAGTTGGTATGAGAAGTTGTTCTACCAAGAATTCACAATGGAGGATGTTGTTTGACATCTTTAGTAATGACCCGATTGTTTCCATGGCGTCTATTGCTCTATTGTTCATGTGATGAATTTTCTCAAAATTTATTTCTATAAAAAAAGGTATTTGAGATTCTCCACCATCTTCTTGTAAGGAGTGAGCTTATCATCTTTAATTTGATAGTCGCCATTGACTTGGTTGATAACTAGTTGTGAGTCTCCATAAACTTTCATCTCTTGTATCTACCACTGAACTACTATCCTGAGACCTGTGATCAAGGCTTCATACTCAACAATGTTATTGGTACATAGAAATAATAGCTTGTTTGAATTTGGGATGCAATCACCTTAGGGGGTGATGAAAATAATGCTTGCTCTTGATCCATGTTGGGTGAAGGATCCATCAAAGTACATCTTCCTCTGAGCTATGAGATTAATAAGGAACACTGATTTGTCAGGAAACTCAGATATCAAAGGGTTCTTTGCATAGATGGTTGCTTCTGCTAGTTGGTCTGTAATTACTTGTCATTTTATTTCCTTGTGCTCCACATACTCTATGTCAAACTTTGTCAAGATCATTACCCATCTAGCCATTCGTCCTATGAGGGTTGCTTTGGATAACATATATTTTAATGGATCAATCTTCACAATGAGTTTGATTTGGTGTGACAACATGTAGTTCTTGAATTTTTTTGAAGCAAAAACTACTGCTAGGAATTCTTTCTCAATGGGTGAATAATTGATCTCATATCCTACTAATTTTTTGTTGATGTAGAATATGAATCTTTCCTTTTTTTTTTATCATGTTGTGCTAAAAGATCTCTTACTGTTGCTGAGATATACAAGATTAATGGATTTTTCAATATCAGTGGCACGAGCACTAGAGGTGTTAGTAAATAATCCTTGATCTACTGGAAAGCTTTATCACATTTTTCATCCCACTTGTAAGTTATCCCTTTATGGAGAAGATGTGAAAAGGGATGAATTTTATGTGATAGCTGGGCTATAAGAATGTTCTGATGGATTGCAATCTTCCTTGTAATCCTCTCATCTACTTTAATGTTTGTGGTGGTTCCATGTCTAGGATGGCTTTTACCTTTGCTGGATCAATTTCTATCCCTCTGTGAAACAATAAATCCAAGAAGTTTCCTTGATGTGACCTCGAACACACACTTTTTTGGATTCAGTTGTACCTTGTATTCTTCAAGCCTATCAAAGATAGGTCCTAAGATTTGTATGTGCTCACTTCTCTTCTTTGATTTTTCCAAAATATTGTCCACATAATCTTCAACTATTTTTTGGATCATGCCGTGAAAAATGAGGACCATTGCTCCTTTATAGGTTGCTCCTACATTCTTTAACCCAAATGGTATTACATTCCAGCAGTAGCTTCCCCATGGACAAGTAAAGGAAGTTTTATGTTGATCTTCCATGGTGATTATGATTTGATTGTTGCCTGAAAAGCCATCCATGAGTGACAACATTTCATGCCCAATTGTTAAATCCATAATGAGATCAATATTGGGAAGAGGGAAATCATCCTTCAAACATGCCTTGTTGAAATTAGTGCATATTTTGATGCCCCCAGTTGGTTTTGAGACTAGTACCAGGTTTGAAACCTACTCAAGCTAATATATCGGTTGGATGAATCCAATGTCAAAAACCTTTTGTAGCTCTAGTTTAACAAAGAGTGGTATTTGAGGGTGCTTCTTCCTTAATTTTTGCTCAACTGGTTTGGCGTCGGGATAGACTGATAAGTGATGTACAACTACTTTTGGATCAAGGCCTAGCATATCTGTGTATGACCATGCAAATTTAGCTCTTCGATCTCTTTGAGGAATGTTGCTAAGTTATTTTGTTCTTCATCCAACAAAGATTCAACATAGAAAGTGATCTTAGGTGCTTCGTCTATTCCCACATTGACTGGAGTAGCCTTTTTTGCTAGTATTGATGACTTCTCTAGATGCATTGCATTAAGGGGGAGATTGAATCCCTCATCCTTGGGCACCTCAAAGAGGTTTTCACTATTGGACGTGTCCTTTTTTTTTACTATTTTAGGATCAAAGAGTGCCACTAGGTGGTTTTCGCTCAAAGATCTACATGTTAGTTGCATTTCATTTATTCTGTGGCTGAAGGATTCAATCATCCCCCATAGTCCACCCTTGTATCAAGCTCTATGTCAAAGCTTGCTTTGTGATCTACCCATGATAAGTTGTCTTGGATTCCCATGAATTTTGAGATCACTTCATCATTTTTGAATAAATTTAGAATCGGTGGTCCTTGTTGGTTCATGTCAATGAGTAGCAGGTATACTAGGCATATTTCAGTTGGTTGGTTGTTTGAGACAAAGGATGTCATGGATATCATAAAGAGGGTGTTTTCCTCAAATAGGTCAACAACATCAAGGGGAATGTCATCTAAGGTTGTATCACATGATGTAGGTGACCAAGAGGAAGCCTCAACTCATTTAGCATAAATACCTTTGCCAATATTCATTTCTTAGGAATGATGGGTTCTAGTAAACCATTGTTATTATGCCCTAGCTTCTCATTCTTGTTATATCCCATCCTATGCTTTAGCTGTAGGCCTTTGTTTTCATCTGCCATGGGAAGAACAGGAACAGGTCATTCATCTTGATAAAGAAGTTTAGAGATATCTTCCTTATTGACATCTTCTTGATTCAAATATCCCCACTTGGTAAAGGTAGTAGCCACCATCTTGATTGTTTATGGTTCTTTGGTGCTAGATGTAAGTTTCCTGTGAGATTGAGGAGAAATAGGTAACTCTCCTAAGAGAAAGGTGTCTTTTAATAGTTTTTAGTTTCCACAACCATCATCTTGGATCACTACTTTGACGTTGGGTATACTTTTTACAATGGGCATTTTTTATATTGATGTAGAGGCTAGGGATGATGAGTCAATAAATGAGCTTGATGGTTTAGGTCCTTCATAATTTTTGGGTATTTGTGAGATCTTATAGAACTTGGCATCAAGACTTTTGTAGTTGTAGAAAGGCTCAAGATCTCCATGGATAGTGATTTCTCTGCCTTCAAAAGGAAACTTCACACACTGATGATAGGTTGAGGCTACAACTTTCAGAGCATGGATTCAAGGTCGGCCCAAGTAGTATGTTATAAGGAAGATCAAGATAAAGTACTTGGCATTTAGTTTCTGCAATAAGAAGTCCCAGTTGGATTAGAAGTGCAATGATTCCTTGTGATACCCATTCTTGGTCCTCATATGCCCTGATGGTAGTACTCTTTGTCTTCTCAATAGTATCTTTTAAATAACCTAGATTCTTGATCAACTGCAAGGTACAAATGTTCAGACCAATACCTCCATCTACCAAGACTATTTTGACCTTTTTTTTATGAATGAAAACCTCTTGAGGTGTAAATCATAGTTATGAGATGGTTGTGATGGTAAATCTTTCTTAGAGAAGGTGAGAAGATAGTTAGCGATATACCCTACCATAGTTTGAAACTGATTGATATGAATGTTCTTAGGAACATATGACTTAGACAAGGCTTTTTCAAGTTTTTCCCTATCTGTATGGGATAACCTTAAGAGTTCTAAGATTGATATCTATGCAAGGGTATATTTAAGCTAATCAAGAGGATTGTACTTGCTAGGATTATATGTGGGAAAAGTAGTTTGTGTCCTAGATTGAGATGGGACAACTCGTTGACTGGTTATTTTTCCATGTTGTATGGTGACTCCACATTCCGTACTAACTCCTTTGATGGTGAAAATAGTAATAATGCTATCGCAGGAGGCTACTACATTGGAATAGGTATGTTGTAAGTTGGTGTAATCCTTAGCTTTGTCATTGTTGTTTTCCTTGTTATGATTTGGCATAGGGGTCTTGTATATCTTGAGATCCTTGTTCCTAGCTGGTACCTCAATAGATATGGTATCATTCTCTATGAGATCTTGGATGATATTCTTGAGTTTCATGTATTTTGTTGTTTTATGTCCTTTGATTTTATGAAAGTCACATAGATCATGCTCGTTGTACCAAGATGGCTTCTCTTGCGATTCTTGGTATTTTTCAAAGTTAGGAAGTGTTATCAGATTTGACTCTATAATTTTTTTCATGATCATCTCGATGGGTTCTGATAACTGTGTGTACTTGCATTTGGGATGGTTATTCCTTTTACCGGTTTTTCTCTGTTGCATGTTGGTGTTACTGATCTGATTGTTGTGAGGTGGTATCATTTGTTGCATAGTTGGTTAGATGTTAGCAACTTGATTGTTATTGGGTCTAGGAGCATTTAGTATGACCTTAGTGTCTACTACACCATCATTTGTTATATTTTTGTTCTTAGCCCATACACAAGGTTTCTCATTTGAACTAGTTAAAGGATGACTGTCTTTGTAAGCTTGAGTATTTCCTTGTGAGATTAGGGCTCTAGGGAGAAGCTCTTCATACGATGTGATGCATTGCATTTTCAAGTGGAATGATAGATTTGGATCTATGTTGGCTATAAGGATTCCCACTTGTTGTTCATCAAGAAGAGGCCACTTGATTTTACTATCTCTTTGTCTCCATCATTCTAAGAAATTAGTGAAGGTTTCTCCTTGATTTTGTTTAAGAGTGTACAACTCTTCTAGACTAACATCCATGTCAAGATTGAAGGAGAAGTGATCAATGAATTTATCAGTGATTTCTTGAAAATTTTTGATACCAGGAGGAAAATGAGAGAACCAATCCATAACATTACTTGCTAAAATTTGATGGAAGAGGCACATTAGATATGAATAATTGTAATCCACCTCCATGCACATGCCATTAAATTCTTTGGAATGGTATCATTGCTATGTTTCGATCAAATGGGTAAGGACACAAGTTCTGTGTAGGAGGCTTCTTTGTCTTTCCCATGCAAAGGTCTTGCATTTCTTATGAGAGTGCTTTCAATTGTGATGCTAGATTGTCTTGCAGATTGGGTGGAGGAACATATGGTGGGATGACAAATGAGTTATATGGGGTGTATGAAGGTGTGAGATTTTGCGAAAGTGATGAGTATGTTTCCAATGTGTTTGGATTGACGATGTTCATATGAGGATAATAGGAACCTTATTGCTATTGTTGGGCATATTGTTGAGCTAGTAAGGCTTGATTTGAGATTTTTGTTTTTGTTGTGCCACTAGGTATTATTGTTGGGCCCGTTGTTGTTGTTGTGCTAATAAAGCTACTTGTTTTGCTTGATGTTGTTGTGTGGCATGTTGTGCTGCTAATGCTGCTTGTTGTGATTTTTGTGTGATGGTTGGTTGTTGTTGTTGCTATTGTTTTTGTGATAAGGTTGCTTGTTGTTGTTGTTGTTGTCCTAAGGTTGCTTCTTGTTGTTGTTGTTTCTATTGTTGTGCTAAGGTTGCTTGCTATTGTTGCTATTGTTGTGCTAAGGCTGCTTGTTGTTGTTGCTAATGTTGTTGTGCTAAAGTTTCTTGCTGACCTACCTACTTGTTGTGCTAAAGCAACTTGTTGTTGTTGTCATTGTTGTTGTATGACTTGTTAACAGGCTTGTTGTGCTTGTTGTAGAGCTAAGGCATGTTCTTGCAATGTGGGATTAGGTGTTTGTTGAGACATATTTGAAGAATTTTTTATATTGATATTTTGGGTGGGTAGTAGATTTTTGGTGAAAGGTGGAGGGTTCCCTTGGTTTAACATTCCTTGCAATATGGCAGAATGAGGTGGAGAAATGTATGTTTGAGGTCCCGATTGATTTGGTATAGTAAAGGGGACTGAGGAAAAATATGATGTCACTAAATTTTGTAATGGAAATGACACACTAGGATCTTGAGTCCATTGATTGAAAAGATTCCCTTATCCTATGTTTTGAGGATTTCCTTGTGCAAAAGATGTAAACAAAGGATTTGTGATCAAAGTACTCCCAAGATTGATAGAACTTGTAACCAAGGGATTGTTTGAAGGTGGATTGATGGTGGATGATGTGGAGATGGGAGATGGTATGGGTGAATCCACCGAAGGGTTGGATAAAGATGTCCCTATTTGCATTGAGGTTTGATTATGTGATATAGTATCATGGCCTTGTGTGTTGTTTTGAGATACTTGGTCTATACCACTTTGTGTGAATGTAGGCATACTTGTGGTACTCATAGGTGTGGATGAAGAAGGGTGTCCCTAAAATGTCGAAGTGGTGGTCGAATAATGAAGTTCACGCAGTGTGTGTAGTTATTTTTGAGCTTCAGGAACATGAGGATCACCAAAAGTAGGTGTCCAAGCCATGGTGGGAGGTGGAGGATTAGTTTCAAGGGTACCCAAAAGTGTACTAATTTCAAATGGTGAGGTGTGACCAAAATCTTTAGCAAGGCTAGTTGCAAGACTAGGTATCTAAGTTTGATTTAGCCCTAGTGATGGAGTTGTGAAATCTTGTGTTAAATTATGTGCTACAAATGTCGAGGAGATAGGAGCTACACTTTCAAAGGCTTGATTTTCTAGAAGTTCCTCTCTCATAAGCTCAAATGGGTTATTTGTGATGTCTTCGATCTCATATGGTCCTGAAGGAGATGATGGTTGTTGTGACCGGGTAACATGAATTCTAGGATCGAATTCTAAAGGATTTGGATCACTTGAGGTAAATGTAACTTTGGTTTTATCCATGATTCTTTTGTTTTGTGATCTTGTCTTTACCTTAAATTTTGTGTGAGCTATGGGAGAGTTGTGTTGAGTTTTCTAATGTTTGAACTATCTATTTGAATCAAACCTAGGTAAAAGGGACTCTCTAAGTCTTTTGGGAGAAATGAAGATAATGTGGGATGAAAATATGGGTGATGCAGGAAGTGATATTTGCAAATGTTTTGGAACAAGACTTTTGCATTGAGTTTGATGTTTTGATATTGGGATAAAGGATGCTAATGAACCTAGAAATATTTAGGGTAGACTTGTGACCTTCAAGATAAACTAGTTCATAGATGATAACTATCTTAACTAAGTGCATGTAAAAGGATACAATTCACATACAAAGTAACTAAGTTAGTAGTTGGTTTTATGTTTAAGTCTCAAAGTGTTGATGTATTTGAAATTTTGCAAAGTTAGATGAAGTGAAGGATGAAATTTGAGGTAGGGGTGAGTGAAATGTTTAATCCAATGTTGACCAAGAGTGAACCTTTTGTTTTAATAAGACCAAGGTAGTGAGGATGATGCTAGACCTCTAAAATGTTAAAATCCTAAAGACTCAATGATTTAGAAAAGTTGTTGATCCTTAAAAAGGCGGGGGTTCTGGCTCATAAAGAACATGCACATGTTTGGATATTTCCTCAGTGTGTGTTCATAAAATTTTATCAACAACTCGTTTTTGTTTTCATAGAGTGCCTCAATGTGGTAGTTGATTTTGTTTGCACTACGATGTCTAAGCTTAAAGTGATGACCAATTGACCTTTGTTTGGGGATCCTTACTTTGCATGAGATCATCTAGTAAAGTGAACCTTTGTTTCAACAAGATCAAGGTAGTGAGAATGATGCTAGACTTCCAAAAATGTTTAAGTCCTAGAAAACTAATGTTGATTGAAATGAGAGGATGAATGGGAATGTTCAAACCTATTCGGGCTCTCCTAGCTCAGGCATAATATTTTCTCATTAAAGTGTAATGATTACAGTAAAATATTGAAGACCACTTTTGACCATACCTTGTTCTACAATTTCTATGTCTAAAATGAAGTGTTGGAGATTTTCCCCTACAAATTTTGACTATTCGCTGAATCATTTATGGGAGTTTGGTATCATGTGAAAAGATCAAGATGTTGACTCCAAAAGAATGCATACAATTCTAGACTATACCATGAAGCGCATTTATAAAATTTTGCTACCAATCTATCTCTATTTCTGTGAAGCACAAAAAGGTGTTTCTTGAGAGCTTGAGGAGTGAGATGTCTAAGTCTAAAATGAGGACCTATATATTTTGGCTTAGGGATCTTGATTTTTTGTGAGATAATGCAAAAACAGTTTAAGTTTATGGAAGAAAGGAAGATATTTATTGCCACATGGGTTATGGTAATGTGGTCCTTCCAGCCTCAATATCAGTGTGTTCCTCTTCTTCATCTAAAATGGTTGCTTCATTTCTCCACTGTGTATTTGTTTCCTTGTTTTCAAAAAGGAAGGTTTTTAAACTGCTAATAAGATCAGTTTGTTCATCGTTTATGAGTTCAAAGTTTGGCTGAATTATAGCACCTAGAAGATCAGGTTGTTCAATGGGAGCAATCGGTCTCCAAATAGTCATGTGGGGTTCATTTTTCAATTTATCTTTGCTTAAGTGAATTGATTTTACCACCAACACTTGTCTTTGATTATGTTCCAAACTATATGTTTATGTCAAAAAAATCATAACTTTCACAATGTCCATTTCACAAAAATCATGAGGTTAAAGCTATAATTACCTATGTTGTCTTTGGGAAAATATGGGTTTGAGATTAATGTCAAGATATTTAGAAATCGCTAAGGATAAATCCTTAGGATAAGTGATAATATCAATGCTAACTCAATAAGTCCATATTTGAGCCAAAGTGTTTGAAATCTTGAGGATGATAGTGAATGTTTATTTTTGGATCATTTTGAAACCAAGCAAAGTGTTAAACTGACTCACAATCATTTACAACGCTAGGATAGAAATTGCTATATTTGTTGGTTTTCCACTAGGATTTCTCCAAACACTAGACAATGCGAACAGTTAGAGATTTGGCAACACTAGCTCCCCTCCACGACACACTTCTCGGGACCACCAAATATCAAAATCCTTAAACTCTAGAGATTGAAAGGAATTTTTCTATTTCTACAATTGAATAGTACAAATGTGGGGCAGCTTCAAAACGACCGTTCTTGCACCAACAAATATTTTAGGATTTTGGCTTGCTAAAAAAATGGGTTGTAGTAAGGGTAATCAGGGACATGACACCTTGTAAGCATCCAACAAGCCACTAAAGGATTTAATCAATCCTACTAGGGGCTATTATACATTTTACAGTAGTACCCTGTTCTGAAAGACAATGTTTGGCTAAGGCCTCCATACCATGAGGACTTGATAGTATAGTCTTATCCAATTATATACTGGCTTGAGTGAAAAACCGGTTGGAGTCACATTCAAATTGGTCTTAGGTAGGCCACTCTAAAGAAAACAAAATTGAGGGAGTACACTTGTAGTTCGACCACCCAATTTGTGTAAAGCACAAGGAGGGAGCATACATAATGTCTCTTTCTCACACTAGCAAGGTTATTCAATTTTAAAACCAAATGAAAGATGTGGGTGATCTTGCAAAGTGTTAGAGAATGTTTCTATTTCTCAAGGTCACCAAATTGTGTGAGGGGTGATCCCATAATAGTGGTTTACAATTTTTGGCCAAACTGGACACTGAAATTATTATTTTTAACTAAATCTTCACATTCGGGCACCTATAGTGGCTAAACTGCAAGGAATTTGAAGATAGTGAAAACTAGAGTCTCATCAAATTTTGTTTGTAGATTCTAAAAATATTTTTTTCAAAATTTTTGGAATCAAATTGCACTTCTTTTTCCATCTCCCACGAAAATAGATTTTTTTTAGAAACAACATTTTAAAAAAGTGATGCACACCATTATAATGCATAAATTTTTTTCCCTAAAGGATAAAATTCTAATTCTTTCAAATTTAGATTTGTAACTCTGATATCTAGTGCTTCCACTTAGTTAGATAGTTTTTTATTGAATATTTTTTCCTTAATCAAGTTTCAAAGTCAAGCAATTACAATTCAACCACCATCGTATCAGCGTAACTTTTTTTGTCTATGTCAAATTTAATTTAATTTTTTTTGTTGGATCAAGGACTTCAATATCTGGTGCACTCATATTTTTCAATTTTTTTTTTGATAATCTTCTATTTTTCCACATGTGAAGAACAAAGAAATTAATTTTCGATGAAAAACCTATGTTTAATAAAACTTAAAAAACAAATACATAACAAAACCAAAACATATTAAAATTATATTCATTGGATAGCTTGTTCTAAAGAATACCATAATCATTTGAAATAAATTTTAAATGAATTCATTTGATCCCCAAAATCTAAATCAAAAGTGATTTTTTATCAGCATTTTGATAGGTGTAAAGGAGACACATTTATAGGTATGGTTTAAAACTAGCGAGGTTCAATCCAAGGGGGTTTGATCTAAGGTGATTTGATCAAACCCTCTTCAATTGGAATCCTTAAAATGGAACTTTTTAAGGCTTAAATCATTATATTTTCTAAAAATATGTGATTTCAGCTAAAATTCGTTCCTCTCAGGAATTGTAAACCACTACTATGACAGCACCCTGTCAAGAGAATTGCATATGCATCCACTAACAGCATTGAAAATCACAAAACATAGCAAATAGTTGTAAATTTTAACCTTTCAAAGCAATGATTAGTTCATTTTAAGCACCAATTGAAAGATGAAGTTTTCCTTATTCAATTTTAAACCCAAAGTAAAGTGATGATGTGAGCGTTCATTTAAAAAAAAATTGAACTCTAGTTCATTTCCTAAAGTAGAAAGTAGAAAGCATGAAATTGGGTTATAATTTCCGCAAAGCATCAAATGCTTGTTACAATTATAGAATTTGATATAGAAGAGAATTTCTTTAGTTTGGCTCCATGTCTTTAAAAATTACAAAACCCTGTTAGTCTAAAAACCAAAAAATAGTCAGGAATGCATTAGTAATCAGATAAATCCAAGAAATTAAGTCACATGTAAAAAAAAACATAAAATTTTTTACCTTGGAAAGGTGTCACTAAACATGATAGCATTGTAGTTTGAGATTTGGGTGTTTCTCTGGTGAAAATGGGCATCACTCTACAAAAAAAATAGTGAGCACAATAGCATCAGTATATTGATGTGTGTCGATGCTAACAGTAGCATCGCAGTTTGAAATTTGGAAGCATCGGACTAGTGAGTTTGAGCATTGCCATTTAAAGTTTTTGACACCTCCAGATTAAATATGCATCACCATATTTAAATCAATGCTAGTAGATTAAATATGTGTTGGTGTTTCAAATTGCTAGGGTGTCGCTATATGGTGACGGTATTGAAATAGCATCGGTGCAACCTGCAAAACAACATGAATTGGAATTCAAGCTTAAAAATGGTTAGATTATTGGTTTTCCCTCCTAGCACCAAAATGTGATACATGGGAATGTCAGTGAGGGTTGATTACACTTGACTCATGATGAATCGAAGCGTAAGTTTGCCAAACTTACCTGCATATACAAACAAGATCATTCAAAATAGAAATCTAAACTAAGAATTTAATTGAAAATGAAATCTACAAACTACACAAAAATAGTTAAATTCCTAACCTAGCCCATCTGAAACTTATCTTATTTTGGAATTGGTGTCATGTTAATGTGAAACGACGACCCTTTCCCAATCCTGTGATTAGTGAGCCTCTTTCAGTCGATTCTATGGAAGAGAATCGATGAAACCATTGTGATTGATGTATGAAAACCTAATTTATGCTAAATTGAACATGATGCAAGATAAGTTACCATGATTTTATGCTAGAAAGGAGCTAATTATTCTATTGCTAAGCTAATCTAAGCTAAAACTATGCTAAAAAATGAAAACCCTAATTTATATGCAAACTAAGATGGATGTATGGAATCCATTAATGGATGCTCTAAGCTATTAAGCAATGAAAATAAACTAAGATAAGCTAAAAAGTGAGTAAATTGAGAGTATGGATGTAAGTGAATTCAAAAACATAAGTTTGCAATTGAAAGATGGATCCATTTGTCTCCAAATAGTGATCTATTTATAGGAGAGAAAATGAGGAATGAATGGTTGAGATCAAAAAGCTTAATCAATAGTTCAAGATGAATGGGATGATAAGCATGGATCATGGATTCTCATCAATGGATGAGAATGCATGTTGAGATTTAATCAAGGGCTCACACTTGCATAAAAAAAACACACTTTTGACCTACTCTCACAGGTCAAAGGTAACTTGCTCAAAAGTTTAAAGGTTTAGCTTGTTCAAGAAGCCAAGTGAGTTGATTGGAGGAGAGACAATATTCCTTTGTTGAGGAAAAAGGAAATTTATAAATTAAAACAAATTTTTAATTCCGCAAAAAATGGATAAGGAATATTCCATGGGAATATTCCATTTTCTTAGAGGAAAATTAGTTTAATTGCTAATTAAAAAAGATTTAATTTATGTAATTAAGGGATTTGGAGGAATAAAGTGATATTTATTAAATTAGATGATTTAATAAAAGGGGGAGACATGCAAGTGATATTTAATTAAATAAATTAGGGTTATTTACTTAAATATGATGACTTAGGATATTAAATTAAATATTTTGACTTATTTAATTTAATTAGATGAAATGTTAGTGCGAAAAGAGATGAATTAACCCGATTAAATTAATTAGGCCAATATATGAAAATGATGTAATTATTTAATTAGCTAGGCTAATTAAATCAATTAAGCGAAAAGAGGATGGGTTAAAGAGAAAATGATGTTAGTAAATATGATTTAAATGTATGATATCGATTATGACACTTTTTAGTGTCTACAACAAGGAATAGTCTATTCCCTCTTCGTTGTCTTCATCTACAATAATTGCATAAACATGACCTGCATTGATATGTGCAACAAATCTCTTGAAATTAGTCAAAATTACAAATATACTACAAAGTAAGATAACAAAAGGAATTTCAAAAACTAAGCAAGTAGATATATTACCTGATTGAACAAGATCTGATATGTGGTGAAAGTCAACTGAGGAATCTATTTGTGTTAGTTCCAATTTCATCAAAGGGAAATACATGTGAAGTGGGCTAAGATAACTTAATGACCATTTCTCAACCCACTCCTTTGACTCACAATCATCCCAAAATTGTATTGTACATGAAGAAAAAAAGCATGCTATCTTTCATGTATTGATACTCCATGAACCTGCATTTGAGCTAAGGAAAGAGTGTAGCTCACTCGATCCTGTTAGTGTACAAAAATCCTCATATGGTGAAATGTTAGTATCATCCATCAACCAAAAAAATCTATGAACTAAAGACATACCTTCATTACCTGCACCCATTGAAGCATTACACCACTCAACGATTAATTTTGCATCTGTCAACTTTGCACTGTCTTTATACTTTAACTCTTCTCGTGGTAATGCTCTTTTCACACATGCTCTCGCACCATCATGCTGCCCCTTTCCATTCCTAGCCTCATAAAAGTTCCACATATGTTGAAAACCTATAGTGACACGCATCCCACACAACTAGTAGAGCATGCGTGAGTTTTTAAACTATGTTGCACAGTTATCCGACTATATTATATGTTGACCATATGCTATGCCCCTCTGAACCAAATCACTATAGAACATTTGGAAGCAACCTTGCACGAAATTTAGAAAATGTGTGTGATCATCACTAATATAAAAGTGATAGTCCCATAATAACTTCCTTTGGTCCTATGTACTATTAGCTACATGAATGAATGTTATGTGCACAAATATAGAAACTTGTATGGAGTTGTATTATTGTGATTGCACCTCATGTTATGGTTGTAGAGTGTAGTTCTCTACAAATTTAAGCATTGAAACTATTCTACCAATTGGAAAGGTGTCCTTGCATAGCTTGAATTGTGTGTCCAACCATTAGGCACTATGGGTATGCCTTGCATAATCATACACTATTATCACGAAACATGGACATAAATTGATACATTGGAATCTTTTGAATAACCAAATCACACCTTTTTGCTTGATTACCATATTTTGTATTATACACCACTATTTTATACTTCTCAATCTCTACTAGTTTCTATCCCACCTCATTTGTGCTTTCCATATGTTGACATACTAGCAGATGCTACAAGCCAATGCAACATTGACATGAACCATCCAAGCATAGTGTCCTGTAGAATATTTGGCCATCCTCTATTTCACATAATTTTTTTGATAAGAAGTCTCTTGAAGATATTGGTGGGGCTTGTATGCCACAATCCTGCAAAACATAGTTAGTATGTAAATCTAAACATATAGAATGATAAACTTCATAATGGTTAGAGAATTCAATTTGTAGTCTACAACAAGTTGTGCGTGTGTGATTTATCTTGACATAAAAAGGTTTAATCATTTCAAAATATCTTTGAAAAATACTAATTTGAGGATAATCCTATTGAAATTTATGAAAAAATTAGGTTTGAGTTGTATCCAAAAAATGCTTTGGATGTGGCTTAGGTTCCGACTACCGATTTTCCTTCTTACCACATCTCTTTGATTCATATATCCAGCCTTGTGTTATTCTTCCAATACTCTTCAATTAGTGTTCTCAATGCTTCAATGACATTTTTATCTTTTCATGGAAGTCTCCCTGAGAATGATCATAATTCATTTGAACTAGTTCCCTCAATTCTTTCCGCCTTCAAATGACTATTGATAAAGTTTTTCTATCAGTTCTCAAATTTTCACTCATCTTTCTAATGAGACAAGCTCTCTTTGTTTGACTACTTACCAAAGTCAATGTATTGACACATCAGGTGACATTACTATCCTTTGAATGTGAGGTCTTACCCACACTCTCATAAGCATCCATTAGATTCTTCACAATAGTGTTTTCACTTGAAGCATTCAATGTTCTCAACCTAAGAGTCTTCATGATGTTTCTATACTTTATACCCCACATCATTTCAACAAATAGTTGACATCTTGTAGTCTCATTTATCTTTTCAAAGAAGAATTTCCAAATCTTATCATCATATTTTCTACAAGTGCGTGTTGGAATATTACCTTCCATGTGTTGCAAAATATCCTCATCAATATTAATCAAATACTTTGGCTTTCTATGCAAAATTCTAGGTGGTGTTCTCCTAGATACATACATCTCAACATTAGGAATTTCATCAATATTTAAGTGAGGTGGGCTAGATTGCGTACCTTCGATTGAGGGTGGAATATACAACATACATTGAGGTTCACATGGGGATGATGGTGTACCTTCTTCATCAAATCCAAGTGATGATGTACTCTCAACTTGAGATGTGGTGGGTGGTGTCCAACCATATTCACTTGTGGTAGATGGTGTCCCTCCATATTCACTTTTGATAGATGGTGTCCCTCCATATTTGCTTGTGCTTAATGGTGTTCCTTCATATTCACTTGCGGTAGAGGGTGTGTCTCCAACTACAGTATTCAAACCCGTCTTACCATGATGCTTTTGCATTTGTGCCCTTTGTGCTGCCAATGTCTTTTATCTTTTTGATGGTTGAGGTTCCTCTTCAATTGGCTTATTCTCATCAATTATATCCAATTTCTTCTTTTCACAATATTTCCTCACCTATTTTCTCTCCTTTTCTTTTTTGGTTTCATACTCTTCGTCTATTAGTTTATTCCTTATTCATTTCCTCTGCATGGAAAATAATCTTACCTATATCATGGTAATGAGACAAATATTAATTCCTAAAAAATGAGTCGATACAAACAAATGAAATATGTTTCATTCAAGGCTTCATACAAAATACTTACAATCATCCTGTAAAATAGTATTTCTAGCATGGACAAAGGTCACATGAATTTTTCCAATAGGATGTCTTAAGGAAATGTGGTAATGTGGCATGCCATGATTGCAAGATATGCTCAAAATTGAAGCATGGACAAGGCATGCGAATTCAAATGCCTTGTCAAACAATTTAAATTCCTTGTCCAAGCTAGTGGTGCACCACTAGCTTGCCAATGCGGTAGGGATGAAAAGGCAGGGGCAATGTATGCCTAATAAAAATAGGGACTCATGGTGATATGCATCATCGTGAGACCCCATTTCTATGAGGCATATGCTGCCCCTACCTTGTCAACCCTACCACATTGGCAAGCTAGTGAGTGAGCTCACTAACTTGCCAATGCTCCACTACCTTGCCAATGCAGTAGGGGTGAAAAGGTAGGGGTAGCGTATGCCTCATATAAATGGGGACTCATAGTGATAGTATATCATCGTGAGTCCCCATTTCTATGAGGCATATGCTGCCCCTATTTCATAGAAATAGGGGCAGCATATGCCTCATAGAAATGGGGACTCATAGTGATAGTATATCACTATGAGTCCCCATTTCTATGAGGCATATGCTGCCCCTATTTCTATGAAATAGGGGTAGCATATGCCTCATAGAAATGGGGTCTCACAGTGATCTATATCATCGTGAGTTTGTATTTCTATGAGGAATATGTTTCCCCTATCTTGTCAACCCTACAGTATTGGCAAGCTAGTGAGTGAGCTCACTAACTTGCTAATGCTCCACTACCTTGCCAATGTGGTAGGGTTGAAAAGGTAGGGGCAGCATATGCCTCATAGAAATGGGGACTCATAGTGATAGTATATCACCGCGAGTCCCCAATTCTATGAGGTATATGCTATCCCTACCTTGTCAACTCTACCACATTGGAAAGCTAGTGAGCTCAGTAGCTTTCTAATGCTCCACTAGCCTACCAATGCGGTAGGGTTGACAAGGTAGGGGCAGCGTATGCCTCCTTAAGTGATCTCATGAGGTGCGTCGCAGGGACCCTACATTTCATAGGGCCTCATGCCTAATCAGCTCCTTCATTAATTCAGTAAGTGGAAAGCTTACTGGCTGCCCCAATGCTCCCACTAACCTGCAATATAAATAGGGTTATTAAGGTAGAATTATGCCTCATGAGAAGTAGATTCACAGTGATGTATATCACCATGAGACCCCATTTCTATGAGGCATACAGTGCCCCTACTCACTAACTAGCTTGCCAATGTGGTAGGGTTGACAAGGTAGGGTCAGCATATGCCTCATAGAAATGGGGACTCATGTTGATGTACATCACCATGAGTCACCATTTCTATGAGGCATACGTTGCCCCTACCTTGTCAACCCTACTACATTGGTAGGCTAGTGGAGCATTGGAAAGCTAGTGAGCTCACTCACTAGCTTGCCAATGCAGTAGGGTTGAGAAGGTAGGGTCAGCGTATACCTAATAGAAATTGGGACTCATAGTGATGTATTTGGTAGGCTAGTGGAGCATTGGCAAGCTAGTGAGTGAGCTCACTAGCTTTCCAAGCTCACTAGCTTGTTAATGCTACCAAATTTTGCATACATTTATATGAAAACAATATTGTCAAACAATTCAAATGCCTTGTCGATACTTCCATTTTGAGCCATGATTGCAAGATAGGTTGCACCTTTCCCCATGTTGCTAACTTAGCCTTGAATAAAGTCCCTTGTAGGTAGAATAATCAAGGAAATATTTAAAATATATCACAACATAAGTGATGAGGTAAATTCAGAAATAGAGATGAAAACCAAAATAGATTCAAAGATCTATCAATGTGGGAGGATTATATTCCAATTTTTTAGAGACATGTATGGAAAATTTGGTAGGATAGACAAGGAAATCAACTGCTTGGTATAACTATTTGACAAAATACCTCAATGAGATATGTCCTCATGGACTATAATGATTGCAGGATCTGCAAAAAATAGATTTATTGAAAAGGCTTTAGAAAATTTCAAGCATATGTAAATTGTAGGTGTAAAACTAAATTCAACTACATTTTCCAACATCCCCCATGCCTATACCAAAATGAAATCTTTGGAGAGTGGTATGCACATACATAGTAAATGATTGAGAAATGATGTATTATTTTACTTTCTTATAACTTATGTCATATATATGTGTATACAAAATTTGGAAACATACACAAGGTAAGTCAATTATCCCATAATAGTGGTTTACAATTTTTGGCCAAACTGGACACTCAAATAATTTTTTTTAACTAAATCTTCACTTTCGGGCACCTATAGCGGCTAAACTGTGAGGAATTTGAAGATGATGCAAACTAGAGTTTCATGAAATTTTGTCCATAGATTCTAAATATATATTTTTAAAATTTTGGAAT
>VDFB02193867.1:161591648-161641216 GCA_007258455.2 Sequoia sempervirens | reverse complement strand
CCTTGAGAAATAGAAACATTCTCTAACACTTTGCAAGATCACCCACATCTTTCATTTGGTTTTAAAATTGAATAACCTTGCTAGTGTGAGAAAGAGACATTATGTATGCTCCCTCCTTGTGCTTTACACAAATTGGGTGGTCGAACTACAAGTGTACTCCCTCAATTTTGTTTTCTTTAGAGTGGCCTACCTAAGACCAATTTGAATGTGACTCCAACCGGTTTTTCACTCAAGCCAGTATATAATTGGATAAGACTATACTATCAAGTCCTCATGGTATGGAGGCCTTAGCCAAACATTGTCTTTCAGAACAGGGTACTACTGTAAAATGTATAATAGCCCCTAGTAGGATTGATTAAATCCTTTAGTGGCTTGTTGGATGCTTACAAGGTGTCATGTCCCTGATTACCCTTACTACAACCCATTTTTTTAGCAAGCCAAAATCCTAAAATATTTGTTGGTGCAAGAACGGTCGTTTTGAAGCTGCCCCACATTTGTACTATTCAATTGTAGAAATAGAAAAATTCCTTTCAATCTCTAGAGTTTAAGGATTTTGATATTTGGTGGTCCCGAGAAGTGTGTCGTGGAGGGGAGCTAGTGTTGCCAAATCTCTAACTGTTCGCATTGTCTAGTGTTTGGAGAAATCCTAGTGGAAAACCAACAAATATAGCAATTTCTATCCTAGCGTTGTAAATGATTGTGAGTCAGTTTAACACTTTGCTTGGTTTCAAAACGATCCAAAAATATTCACTATCATCCTCAAAATTTCAAACACTTTGGCTCAAATATGGACTTCTTGAGTTAGCATTGATATTACCTCTTATCCTAAGGATTTATCCTTAGCAATTTCTAAATATCTTGACATTAATCTCAAACCAATATTTTCCCAAAGACAACATAGACAATTATGGCTTTAACCTCCTAATTTTCACAAAATGGACATTATGAAATTTATGATGTTTTTGACATAAACATATAGTTTGGAAACATAATCAAAGGAAAGTGCTTGTGGTAAAATCAATTCAATTAAGAGAAGATAAATTGACAAATGAACTCTACATGACTATTTGGAGACCGATTCCTCCTGTTGAACAACTTGATCTTCTAGGTGCTATGATTCAGCCAAACTTTGAACTTATAAATGGTGAAATTAAACCGGATCTTATTAGCGGCACTGGTAAACCCTTGCCTTTTTAAAACAAAACAAATACAATGCAGAAAACATGTCCTATTTTGCATGCCAGCGAGGTTCATGTTTGAGGCCGAAGCAACGCCACTTACCATCTACCCAGTCACCATCTTCCACAAAACCAAACCGTCTTTAATGATCCTCACATGCCTGTTAACCCTAAACAGAACCCTGGCCTATCTGCATCTCACTCCTAAAGCTCTCAAGAAACACCTTTTTGTGCTTCACAGAAATAGAGACAAATTGGTAGCAAACTTTTATAGATGTGCTTCATGGTATAGTCCAGAATTGTATGCATTCTTTTGGAGTCAAGATCTTGATCTTTTCACATGATACAAAACTCCCATAAATGATTCATCAAATAGTCAAATTTTGTAGGGGAAAATCTCCAACACTTCATTTTAGAAGTAGAAATTGTAGAACAAGGTATGGTCAAAAGTGGTCTTCAATATTTTACCAGAATCGTTACACTTTAATGAGAAACTTTTATGCCTGAGCTATGAGAGCCCAAATAGGTTTGAACATTCCCATCTGTCCTCTCATTTGAATCAACATTAGTTTTCTAGGACTTAATTTTTTTTGGAAGTCTAGCATCATTCTCACTACCTTGATCTTGTTGAAACAAAGGTTCACTTTACTAGATGATCTCATGCAAAGTAAGGATCCCCAAACAAAGTTCAATTGGTCGTCACTTTAAGCTTAGACATTGTAGTGCAAAAAAAATTAACTACCACATTGAGGCACTCTATGAAAACAAAAACAAGTTTTTCATAAAATTTTATGAACACACAATGAGGAAATATCTAGACATGTACATGTTCTTTAAAACCCTCGCCTTTTTGAGGATCAACAACTTTTCTAAATCATTGAGTCTTTAGGATTTTAACATTTTAGAGGTCTAGCATCATCCTCACTACCTTGGTCTTATTAAAACAAAAGGTTCACTCTTGGTCAACATTGGGTCAAACATTTCACTCACCCCTACATCAAATTTCATCCTTCACTTCATCTAACTTTACAAAATTTCAAATACATCAACACTTTAAGACTTAAACATAAAACCAACTGCTAACTTAGCTACTTTGTATGTGAAATGTATCATTTTCCATGCACTTAGTTAAGATAGTTATCATCTATGAACTATTTTATCTTGAAGGTCACAAGTCTACCCTAAATATTTCTAGGTTCATTAGCATCCTTTATCCCAATATCAAAACATCAAACTCAAGTCAAAAGTGTTGTTCCAAAACATTTGCAAATATCACTTCCTGCATCACCCATCTTTTCATCCCACATTATCTTCATTGCTCCAAAAAGACTTAGAGCATCCCTTTTACCTAGGTTTGATTCAACTAGAGAGTTCAAACATTACAAAACTCAACACAACTCTCCCATAGCTGACACAAAATTTATGGTAAAGACAAGATCACAACACAAAAGAATCATGGAGAAAACCAAAGTTACATTTACCTCAAGTGATCCAAATCCTTTAAAATTCAATCCTAGAATTCATGTTACCCCATCACAACAATCATCATCTCCTTCAGGACCATATGAGATTGAAGACATCACAAATAACCCATTTGAGCTTATGAGAGAGGAACTTCCAAAACAGCAAGCCTTTGAAAGTGTAGCTCCTATCTCCCCTACATTTGTAGCACATAATTTAACACAAAATTTCACAACTCCATCACTAGGGTTAAATCAAACTTACATACCTAGTCTTGCAACTGGCCTTGCTAAAGATTTTGGTTACACCTCAAAGTGGTATAGACCACACTCTCAAAACCCACACAAGGCCATGATACTATATCACATAACAAACCACAATGCAAATAGGGACATCTTTATCCAACCCTTCGGTGGGTTCACCCATACCATCTACCATTTCCACATCATCCACCATCAATCCACCTTCAAACAATCCCTTGGTTAAAATTTCTATCAATCCTGGGAGTACCTTGATCACAAATCCTTTGTTTACATCTTTTGCACAAGGAAATCCTCAAAACATAGGATAAGGGAATCTTTTCAATCAATGGACTCAAGTTTCTAGTGTGTCAATTCCATTGCAAAATTTAGCGACATCATATTTTTCCTTAGTCCCCTTTACTATACCAAATCAATTGGGACCTCAAACATACATTCCTCCACCTCATTCTACCATATTGCAAGGAATTTTAAACCAAGGGAACCCTCCACCTTTCACCAAAAATCCACTACCCACCCAAAACATCAATATCCAAAATCCTTCAAAGATGTCTCAACAAACACCTGATCCCACATTACAAGAACATGCCTTAGCTCTACAACAAGCACAACAAGATTGTCAACAATTCATACAACAACAATGGCAACAACAAGTTGCTTTAGCACAACAAGTAGCCTTGGTAGCTTAGCAAGAAAATTTAGCACAACAATAATAGCAACAACAATAAGCAGCCTTAGCACAACAATAGCAACAATAGCAAGCAACCTTAGCACAAAAACATAAACAACAACAACAACAACAAGCAACCTTAGCAAAACAACAATAGCAACAACAACAACAAGCAACCTTAGCACAACAACAATAGCAACAAAAACAAGCGACCATCACACAACAAGCACAATAAGCAGCATTAGCAACACAACAAGCCACACAACAACATCAAGCAAAACAAGTAACTTTATTAGCACAAAAACAACAACATTCCCAACAATAATACCTAGTGGCACAACAACAAAAAAAGCTCAACATCAAGCCTTACTAGCTCAACAATATGCCCAACAATAGCAACAAGGTTCCTATTATCCTCATATGAACATTGTCAATCCAAACGCATCAGAAACATACTCATCACTTTTGCAAAATCTCACACCTTCATGCACCCCATATAACTCATCTGTCATCCCACCATATGTTCCTCCACCCAATCCAAAAGAAAATATAGCATCACAATTGAAAGCACTCTCATAATAAATGTAGGACCTTTGCATGGGAAAGACAAAGAAGCCTCATACATAGAACTTGTGTCCTTACCCATTTGATCGAAACATAGCAATGATACCATTCCAAAGAATTTAATGTCATGTGCATGGAGGTGGATTACAATGATTCATATCTAATGTGCCTCTTCCATCGAATTTTAGCAGGTAATGTTATGGATTGGTTCTCTCATTTGCCTCCTGGTATCAAAACTTTTCAAGAAATCACTGATAAATTCATCAATCACTTCTCCTTCAATCTTGACATGGACGTTAGTCTAGAAGATTTGTCCACTCTTAAACAAAATCAAGGAGAAACCTTCACTAATTTCTTAGAATGATGGAGACAAAGAGATAGTAAAATCAAGTGGCCTCTTCTTGATGAACAACAAGTGGGAATCATTATAACCAACCTAGATCCAAATCTATTGTTCCACTTAAAAATTCAATGCATCACATCGTATGAAGAGCTTGTCCCTAGAGCCCTCAACATTGAAAGAGCCCTAATCTCACAAGGAAAACTCAAGCTTACAAATACAGTCGTCCTTCAACTAGTTCAAATGAGAAACCTCGTGTATGGGATAAGAAAAAAAAATAACAAATGATGGTGTAGTAGACACTAAGGTCATACTAAGTGCTCCTAGACCCAATAACAATAAAGTTGCTAACATCTAACCAACTATGCAACAAATGATGCCACCTCACAACAATCAGATCAGTAACACCAACATGCAATAGAGACAAATCAGTAAAAGGAATAACTATCCCAAATGCAAGTACACACAGTTATCAAAACCCATCGAGATGATCATGAAAAAATTGGTAGAGTCAAATCTGATAACACTTCCTATCTTTGAAAAATACCAAGAATCACAAGAGAAGCCATCTTGGTACAACAAGCATGATCTATGTGACTTTCATAAAATAAAAGAACATAAAACAACAAAATGCATGAAACTCAAGAATATCATCCAAGATCTCATAGAGAATGATACCATATCTATTGAGGTACCAATTGGGAACCAGGATCTCAAGATATACAAGACCCCTATGCCAAATCATAACAAGGAAAACAACAATGACAAAGCTAAGGATTACACCAATGTACAACATACCTGTTCCAATGTAGTAGCATCCTACGATAGCGTTATTACTATTGTCACCATCAAAGGAGCTAGTACGAAATGTGGAGTCACCATACAACATGGAAAAATAACCATTCAACAAGTTGTCCCATCTCAATCTAGGACACAACCTACTTTTCCCACATATAATCCTAGCAAGTACAATCCTCTTGATCAGTTTAAATAGACCCTTGCATAGATATCAATCTTATAACTCTTAAGGTTATCCCCTACACATAGGGAAATACTAGAAAAAGCCTTTTCCAAGTCATCCATTCCTAAGAACATTGATATCGATCAGTTTCAAACTATGGTAGGGCATATCGCCAACTATCTTCTCACCTTCTCTAAGCAAGATTTACCATCACAACCATCTCATAACTATGCTTTACACCTTTAGGTTTTCATTCATAAAAAAAAGTTCAAAAGAGTCCTGGTAGATGGAGGTATTGGTTTGAACATTTGTACCTTGCAGTTGATCAAGAATCTAGGTTATTCAAAAGATACTATTGAGAAGATAAAGAGTACTACCATCAGGGCATATGATGACCAAGAATGGGTATCACAAGGAATAATTGCACTTCTAATCCAAGTGGGACTTCTTATTGCATAAACTACATGCCAAGTACTTTATCTTGATCTTCCTTATAACATACTACTTGGCCGACCTTGGATCCATGCTCTGAAAGTTGTAGCCTCAACCTATCATCAATGTGTGAAGTTTCCTTTTGAAGGAAGAGAAATCACTATCCATGGAGATCTTGAGCCTTTCTACTACTACAAAAGCCTTGATGCCAAGTTCTATAAGATCCCACAAATACCCAAAAATGATGAAGGACCTAAACCATCAAGCTCATTTATTGACTCATCATCCCTAGCCTCTACATCAATATAAAAAATGCTCATTGTAAAAAGTATACCCAAGGTCAAAGTAGTGATCCAAGATGATGGTTGTGGAAACTACAAAATATTAAAAGACACCTTTTTCATAGGAGAGTTACCTATTTCTCCTCAATCTCACAGGAAACCTACATCTAGCACCAAAGAACCATAAACAATCAAGATGGTGGCTACTACCTTTACCAAGTGGGGAGATTTGAATCAAGAAGATGTCAATGAGGAAGATATATCTAAACTTCTTTATCAAGATGAATGACCTGTTCCTGTTCTTCCTATGGAAGATGATAACAAAGGCCTATAGCTAATGTAGAGGATAGGATATAACAAGAATGAGAAGCTAGGGAAGAATAACAATGGTTTACTAGAACCCATCATTCCTAAGAAATGAATAAAGAATCTTGGCTTAGGTTGTACAACTAGCAAGGTCACACTTATTGGCAAAGGTATTTATGCTAAACGAGTTGAGGCTTCCTCTTGGTCACCTACATCGTGTGATACAACCTTAGATGACTTTCCCCTTGATGTTGCTGACCTATTTGAGAACAACACCCTCTTTATGATATCCATGACATCCTTTGTCTCAAACAACCAACCAACTGAAATATGCCTAGTATACCTGCTACTTATTGACCTGAACCAACAAGGACCACTGATTCTAAATTTATTCAAAAATGATGAAGTGATCTCAGAATTCATGGGAATCTGAGACAACTTATCATGGGTAGATCACAAAGTAGGCTTCAACATGGAGCTTGATACAAGGGTGTACTATGGGGGATGATTGAATCCTTCAACCACAAAATAAATGAAATGCAAATAACATGTAGATCTTTGAGCGAAAACCACCTAGTGGCGCACTTTGATCCTAAAATACTAAAAAAAAAGGACACTTCCAATAGTAAAAACCTCTTTGAGGTGCCCAAGGATGAGGGATTCAATCTCCCCCTTAGTGCAATGCATCTAGAGAAGTCATCAATACTAGCAGAAAAGGCTACTCGAGTCAATGTGGGAATAGACGAAGCACCCAAGATCACTTTCTATGTTGAATCTTTGTTGGATGAAGAACAAAATAACTTAGCAACATTCCTCAAAGAGAAAAGATCTAAATTTGCATGGTCATACACAAATATTCTAGGCCTTGATCTAGAAGTAGTTGTACATCACTTATCAGTCTATCCTAACACCAAACCAGTTAAGAAAAAATTAATTAAGAAACACCCTCAGATACCACTCTTTGTTAAACTAGAACTACAGAAGCTTTTTGACATTGGATTCATCCAACCGATATATTATCTTGAGTAGGTTTCAAACCTAGTACTAGTATCAAAACCCACTGGGGGCATCAAAATATGCACTAATTTCAACAAGGCATGTCTGAAGGATTATTTCCCTCTTCCCAATATTGATTTCATTATGGATTTAACAGTTGGGCATGAAATGTTGTCACTCATGGATGGCTTTTCAGGCTACAATAAAATCATAATCACCAAGGAAGATCAACAAAAAACTTCTTTTACTTGTCCATGGGGAACCTACTACTAGAATGTAATACCATTTGGGTTAAAGAATGTAGGAGCAACCTATCAAGGAGCAATGACCCTCATTTTTCACGACATGATCCAAAAAATAGTTGAAGATTATGTGGATGATATTTTGGAAAAATAAAAGAAGAGAAGTGAGCACATACAAATCTTAGGACCTATCTTTGATAGGCTTGAAGAATACAAGGTACGACTGAATCCAAAAAAGTGTATGTTCGGGGTCACATCAAGGAAACTTCTTGGCTTTATTGTTTCATAGAGGGATAGAAATTGATCCAGCAAAGGTAAAAGCCATCCTCGACATGGAACCACCACAAACATTGAAGCAGATGAGAGGATTACAAGGAAGATTGCAGTCCATCAGAACGTTCATAGCCCAGCTATCACATAAAATTCATCCCTTTTCACATCTTCTCCATAAAGGGATAACTTACAAGTGGGATAAAAAATGTGATAAAGCTTTCTAGTAGATCAAGGATTATTTACTAACACCTCCAGTGCTCATGCCACCGATATTGAAAAATCCATTAATCTTGTATATCTCAACAACACTAAGAGATCTTTTAGCACAACATGATAAAAAAAAAAGGAAAGATCCATATACTACATCAACAAAAAATTAGTAGGATATGAGATCAATTATTCACCCATTGAGAAAGCATGCCTAGCGATAGTTTTTGCTCCAAAAAAATTTACGAACTACATGTTGTCACACCAAATCAAACTCATTTCGAAGATTGATCCATTAAAATATATGTTATCCAAAGCAACCCTCATAGGACGAATGGCTAGATGCGTAATGATCTTGACAGAGTTTGACATAAAGTATGTGGAGTGCAAGGAAATAAATGGACAAGTAATTGTAGACCAACTAGCGGAAGCACCCATCTATGCAAAGAAACCTTTGATATCTGAGTTTCCTGATGAATCAGTGTTCCTTATTAATCTCATAGCTCAGTGGAAGATGTAATTTGATGGATCCTTCACCCAACATGGATTAGGATCAAACATTATTTTCATCATCCCGTAAGGTGATTGCATCCCAAATTCATACAAGCTATTATTTCCATGTACCAATAACATTGTTGAGTATGAAGCCTTGATCACAGGTCTCAGGATAGTAGTTCAATGGTAGATACAAGAGATGAAAGTTTATGGAGACTCACAGCTAGTTATTAACCAAGTCAATGGCGACTATCAAATTAAAGATGATAAGCTCACTCCTTACAAGAATATGGTGGAGAATCTCAAAGACCTTTTTATAGAAATAAATTTTGAGAAAATTCCTCACATGAACAATAGAGCAATAGACACCATGGAAACAATTAGGTCATTACTAGAGATGTCGAACAACATCCTCCAATGTGAATTCTTGGTAGAATAGCTTCTCATACCAACTTTCAAAATCCCTAAATTTGAATTCATGTGTCATTGTTGGTTCTGGATCCCCATGGTACCATGACATCTTTACTTACCTTAATAGAGGAACCCTTCCATCGAATATCACCCTGAACCTCAAAAAGACCTTTGTGAAAAAGGCATCCTGATTTGTGATCCTAGGTGATACCCTTTATTGTCAAAGCATCGAAGCGACATTATGTAACACCCCTCCACAAAACCCCAAAGGATAACACAACTAGCTCACATTAATGACACATTTTAAAAAAAAAAGTGAATTAACATATAGATCATACTATCAATTACATACAATGTAATCCATAGGTACATTTGCACTATGTCCTTTAGGGTATCATGACTACATTACAAATACCACAATTAACCAATCTAAACATACATAACAAAAAATAACTACAACAAGAGTTCATTTACATCCACTGTATAAAAAGAATTAGATAAACATATTTCCATAGATACAACACCAATCAAGAGCATAGAATATGAACAAATGAATACATATACAACTTCCCATAAATGGGGGAGATCATTACACTGTTTACAAGTTTACATCAGATCTTCCCGTATAACAATGGGAAGGATACATCAAATACATGATAAGATATAAATTAAATGATTACATTACATAAAGTCAACACTAGCTCAAGAATGGTACAGTGTCAAGAATTTGTGCATGAGGTACACACCATGCTCACGAACATCATCTGGGAACCCAATGGTGTCCATAGCATGTTCAACCCGACCATGTGGAACCCTAAGGTCTACCCCCCATGCCAGGAGATGACAATAAGAATCCACAACACAAATTAGTCAAGCAGACATAGGCTAAAATGACTCCAACATACAAAAGTGACAAACAAAACATAAAGAAACAAACATTTCTAGAGCTACAAGAACAAAAAGGAAAAAAACAAATAGGGCATACAAGGTTTCTATAGCAAGGAGTGTCATCACACATTTTCCTATGGGTTACCCTAGCATAACCTTCCTAGGCTATTGGACCCCCATCCTGAGTTACCCTGGACCACATCTATCGGCCACTAGACCCCCATACAAACTCATGTGGGATCAACATACCTTCCTATCAAACCAGACAATTGATCTTGCCATTCCAGGCCTTCCCACTCATCCCAAGCCTAAACAAACACTTGAGCCATCAATGAGGTGTTATCTTGATTAATGTGAACTACCCAACCGCCTAATTTATTTTAGGTTATCACTGATTAAGAAACTCTCAATGAGTTACCCTGGACTTGCCACTTTGTGCGTCAGGCCCCCATTAAGAGCCACTCCCCCTACTAGCAACAAAAAGACTCTACAATCCACTCATTGGGTAAGCCAACTTGCACAACATAAAAAACCACATGAATTATCACATAAAGCGAGGCATGTACCAACTCACACAAAGTCACCATAGATAGCAATTCCATAGTGCAAGGCTAGAACCCACATAATCATAAACCAAGTATAGAATCAAGTGTTCACAAAGAACCAACATGAAAATCCAATCATAAAGAAACTCTTTCCCCAACCTCTGGAAGACTTAACCATTTGGTACAAACAACTCCCTCCTTAAAGCAAAAATGAAAATCAACTCAATTCAAAATCAACTATAATAATCTAAAATCTTCCCAATATCAAACAACTGCAACAAAAATAGTAATCAACCAATTCACAAATCAATTCTAAAATCAACCCAACAAAAAAACCTGAACACCAATCGAAACAACTATGAATTCAACACAAATTATCACTAAAAACTACATCCATGATGAACATTAGGTGAACTCACAAACTTTACTCACATATGACAATCAATTCCCTAATGAAACAATAACCACAGTATCGCTTATAAAAGCAAAACATTGAATATGTAAATGTAAGTTAGACACTATTTTAAAAAGACACATTACTTTTATCTATTCTAAGAATTCCTTCATGCAAATAAATCAATATATTTTCCTTCCTTATCAATCATCCTCACCTAATTCATTTAAATTTGATTGATAGAACAAATAGTTATAAAAGCAATCGATATCTATTACTCACTGTAAAGACAATCTAATTCATATATTTAATCAAATCCTTTTTAATTAACTAATTATAAGTAAATCAATTTTGCTATTGAACTTCTTTACTTATTTATCTAATAAAATTAATAAATTACTAAGACACAAATATTATTTTTCTAATATTTTAATACAATACATGTATACATCTATATTAGCATATCTTATAATTGATTGTTCAAAATACAACTCACATATATATTTCAACTTTTAATATGATATAATCTTATTTAAATACATATATTTATACACTCATATATATATCCATATAAGAAAACTAAAAACTATTTTTCTAAAATAAATAAGATAACTTAAGGTTATTACCTCCATATATAAACATTTCCAATACAATTATTTAAAATATCCATTTTAATAGATAATTAAAAAACCTAAAATATAGTCAGCGTATTTAAATAGAACTTAAGATACTTCTCATACAATTCGAAAACATCAATGCAATCAGAGTAATCATTCCAAATCATATAATGTTTTAAAGAAAATTCTAGTAAAGCAAGGTGGAAGAATTTTCACTTAAAGAATATACAAATATCGTATCATACTTCTAGGTAGAGAGAGTTCAATGAATATCCAAAGAATATGAACATCAAACTCAATGATGGAGCAAAATGGGATCATAAAATCTACATACAAGGAGATATCAACCTGCTCCTAAAGGGAAATCAAATCCTATAGGGATATCAGTATGTAGCCAAGTGTAAACACAATCGACATCATTAAAATTACATCCAACAACATTGACCAACTTACATACAGCGAAAGCCATAAACAATGTTCAGGTCATATGAGAATACCAGAGAAGGGGAGAAATAAATTTGAAATATCCAGAAACAATTGTATAAGTTTCAATTACAATGTTTATAATTCTAAACCCTAGCTTATCAAATGCCTTATATAACGTATTCATTAAGAATGCGCAAAAGCTAATATAGGTTTCAAGTATGAAGGAAATTCACAGATATCTATTCGAGAATCACACAAGATTAATTGAAATGGCTGAGAAAATGTAGGTCGAGAGAACATCGAAACCTATGAAATCAAATGTAGGGAAGAAATATCCCCATGGGTCTATTGAATTATGCACCAAGTCGTATCCTCCACAACCTCGTAAAGACTACCTTAATCAAAAATTTAAGTCGAACCTATATTACTAGAGTTATGATTCTCACTCACAGATTTAGATTGCATGCAGGTGAGGAGAAAGGCCAAACAACCCTACACCAGTCAAATTCCATAATCTACCTTCACATGAGGCCAACAATGCTATTAATAAGGAGAAGATGAAGTTGAAGATGATTCACAAGCATCGAAAACTAAGTTAAGAAAGTGGTCATAAAATCGCATTCCCAAGTAAGATCAGCGAATGAGTTGAAATGTTCAGTTTAGAATATAATGCGCAGGGATATGAAGACACCAAATGAATCACGGAGAATGGAGAAGATCATACCCAACACCGGAAGCATTTCTAACCACACTTGCAGATGTTCCATCACACAACCTTGGTATGGGTTTCATCATCTCGAACAAACCATCCATGCCCATCCCATGCAATGCAATGTCTTCCTCCTGAAGCCTTTGCACCTCCATTATGGCAAAGAAACTCTCAAATATTGAGGAAAGAAAACCCCATTACAGATCCTTACAAACCTCCAGTGCCCTAATCATGCTTATCTAATTTTTTTATTCATAAACCCATGATACCCACAAATTTTTTTCTTGTAGATAGATATTATTTCTCCCAAGGAAAGACAACCCAAAACTCACCCAAAATTCCCATATTTAAGTAACTACCCCAATTTTCTTTCTTGATCATTCCAACAAAGTACTCCATTCCCAGAATGATAGGTCAGTTATAGATGAAGAACCAATGCATAACCCCCGGTATCTCCTAGTATTTTATCTTTTAATATGGGATATAAGCAAAAAGGATAGAATGTTGCCAAAATAGTTCGATGTTATGCATGTCCTGCATGCAAAATATTTTTGTCTTTTACATTATTTTTACTATTTATTATTTATAACATTTCATTTAAATATTTTATTTTATTTTATTCTATTTAATATTGCACTTTCAAAATTATTAAAAATCCTATTCATTAATAAATATATTTATATCTATTTATAAATTACTTTACTTAATAATTTATTAAATCCATCAATTAATCAAAAACAACATTAATAAAATAAATTTAAATCAAACCACCAAAATAAAAATTAATCAAACATCAAGAAAGTGCCAAACACGGAGGAAGACTACACATTACTATGATGTCTTAACCAAGAGGAATCATTAACTTATTTAATAGAAGTCCACGATGGCATATGTGGGTCCCATTCTAGCAGTATGACATCAACTAAGAAACTATTGAGGACGGGATACTATTGGCCAACCATGGAAAAAGAAGCTTATTAGTATGTGCGGAAATGAAGCCAATGTCAACAACATGGGGATCTGATTCATGCTCTAGCTCAATAATTCCAACCAATGATCACACCATGGCCTTTTTCACAATGGGGACATGACCTCATAGGAAAAATCACTCTAGCCTCATCCAACGGCCATAAGTTTATCATAACTACCACTGAGTAATCTACTAAGTGGGTTGAAGCCATTCCTATGACCTACATAACAGGGAAGAAGATAGCCAAGTTTATCCTAAATTACCTAATTTGTCGTTATGGTGTTCCACAAACCGTCATCTCAGACAACGAGACACCATTCAAGAATTAGGATGTAAAGGAGCTCTGTCAAAAATTCAATATCCAACATCAATTATGTACCCCTTACTATCCCTAAGGAAATGGCCAAGCAGAAGCAATGAACAAAACTATCCTAAAAATCCTAAAGAAAATAGTTAATGAAGTTGGTCATGACTGGCATCTTTAGTTAAATCTCGCTCTTTGGGCATATCGAACCAGTATCCACATGCCTATAGGTTCAACCCCTTTCCCCCTTGTCTATGGATTAGAAGCCATCTTTCCTATTGAGTTTGAGCTCCCATCATTGCGAGTGTCACTACAAAGTCTGATAACTAAGGAAGAATATAGAGTGTCTCAACTAAATGAGCTAGAATTCCTAGATGAATGTCATCTTGATGCCCTTAATCACTTGCATGTGTATCAAAACTGATTGAAATAGAGCTATAACAAGAGAATCAAATGTATGTCATTCCAGGTAGGTGATCTTGTCTTAAAACAAAATCAGAAGAATCTTCTAGATCAAGACAACAAAGGAAAGTTTGAGCTTAATTGGTTGGGTCCCTTTGTCATCACAACAAGCTATAGATCAGAAGCATACCAACAATCAAGAAGGTGAACCCTTGCAAGAGCTAACCAACAACTTGCATCTCAAAAAGTTTCATGCCTAATCTTGAAGGGTGTAAATTAGAAAATATAAAAAAACAAAAAATGATCAAAATCCAAAAAAATGAGAAAAATGTTAGAAAAAATTAAGAAAAAAATCATCCTCTAGTGAAAACCACTTTGGTGGTGCATTGGGCAAGTACCTTGGTGAAAACCTAGAAAACAGGCGACTTGTGTAAATAAAGCATCTTCATATATTCTTTGGCTCTTTTGGCCCTATCATTCTTTTCATTTCTATTCATCCCCCATCTACGTCCTTATCATGGCTTGTCACTATAAGGTATCATGAACCCTTTAGCACTACTTGGAATATTCCCAAGGTCATTATTTTTGGCCTTTATCAAAGTAGGCTAGCATGTCACACTGGGGGAATTTCATTATGGATCATAATCAGGTTCTTGTATATATTGAGGTCATTTGGACATCTTATCAGAAAACACCAAAAACATTCATAAAATCTTAACCATAAAATCCAAAAACATTTGCAAAATCCTGTACACCTAAAATCCAAAAACATTCAGAAAATTGTAAAGGAAAATTTCAAAACATCCAAAAAACACCAAAAACCCTAAAAAGGTCAAACATCAAAAATCCAAAAAATAGAGTCCTCTTGTCGAAATATGTTGTCTTTGAGCTTGAACGTAGGCAAGGCCATCATTGATGTACCCCTGAGACACCCTAGGTCAATCTTTTAGGAGTCTGTCATAATAAACTGTCATCTTTCATTTGTTCATGTCTTCATCTTGTAAATGGGTCGATTTAGTCGAACTACATGGTCTCTACGTGTATAACATAGGCAAGGCTAATCTATGATCACTCCCCGAGGCCCCTAGGATAGGTCTTTAGGTTAGGTTCTTGGTCAAAACTCAGAAACTCTCATGAAAACCCCTAAACATTAAAAAAATTTGAAAAATCCTAAACATTTGTAAAACCCTTGAAAATATCAAAAACATCCAAATATTCCAGAAAACACAAAAACATTTGAAAATTAAAAAACAAAATAAAAAATAGAAATACTTAAAAGACCTAAAAACCCTCAAAACATTCAGAAAACCTTAAACAACCTCAAAAAATATAAAAATCCTTAAAATCCACATAAACTTCCAAAAAGACCAAAAATAGCCTCAAAACATTTAGAAAATACCAAAAACATTGAAATATTCTAGAAAACCAAAACCCATCCATCCCATCTCACTTTCACCCACAATAAACCTTCACCCATAATAAATGATCGTCACCTTCAATCTTTGGCAAAACAAGTACAAAGCAAGCATCACCAATTGTAAAGTGCGAACCTAAAAGTCAAAATCTAGGTTTAAATCATAGGTAAACATGTCAGTGAAGTTTATATAAATGGCTCATCTTAGCATTATCATCCTAACATCAAACAACCCTTTGATCAATATGTCCTAGGATGTATCCTTCCTACGATGGACATCAGCATCAAAAATCACATTAGCTAAACTTAAACTAGACAAGATCTATAGATAACACTAACTATTTGTCTTTGATTTCTCTTATGATTTATCTTAGTGACACATTCCAAGGACCTCTCGATGATGTCTAACAAAATGATTTAGAGAGAAAGGAATGGGGCATCGATCATTATCTTTCATTTGTTGTGTCTGTGGATACTTTTGTAATATAATATTGGTGCATACTTGCTTATTTGTGTGTAGGAAAGACATTTGGAGTATGTTGTTGACTATTGTGTATTCTTTAGTCCAATATATTCTAAAGCTTCTAACTTACATTCGAACGATGTTTTTGTATGTCAAGATGTGAACAAGAACTATCTTATCTAATGGTTGAGTCAAAGTCCATTACACTAGATACAATGTCATCCTAGTTATCAATACCTTGATGCATCGTGTCTATGTGTTATATCAAACAATAAGGAATGACAAAAAATACCAATCCCAAAGTGTGAGCATCTCCTTATCTTGTATTTCATCCTGCATTTTGCATCATCCTATCACCATCTCTAATAAAGTCTTGATGCATCAAGGACTTGTTGGATCTTTTGAAGCAATCATCACCGATAGTCACTTATTCTTTATTCTTCTATCTTCTCTCCACGCTAACCTAGTATCATAAAAATCAACAAAAACAACATCAATGCATCCACCCTACATCCACAAACCATCAACATTCATACATTTCATAATCACAACATAATCATAAAACATCCATCAGCATAATCATTTGTATATCACATCATACATTCTACATTATCATTTAAGTTGTGATGAATAATATAGATTTTTTATTCTAAACATCTTAAATCATTTCATATCATAAGCATTTGCATCCATGCATCCATATGCATACATCATCATCATAAAACATGCATAGAAAATATACAAAAATAAATGCATCCACATCATTTGCATCCATAACATTTTTATATCATAGTCATCCATATCATATCATATCGTGACAAGATAATGAAAAAATACATAACATTGCATCCATCCATATCATCACATCTCACATAAGCATAAGTAAGGTTCATCCCTATCATATCATCCATATCATGAAATAAAGTGAACACATCATGGCATCAATCATCTATATTCATATCATATATATATATAAATGTGTCATGGTACAAAATTTGAATCAGTGTATGAACATCGATCAAAAGTACAATATACATGAGTCTATCAAAAAGGAGCCCATGAATGTATATCAGTGATAAAGAATGGGGCAAAAATAAAAAAAGTGTCTATACATCAAAAATCTAGCCCTAATGGCTTCTACCCTCTCCAGCCTATCTCTCAGGTTGACCCTCTTCTCAGGGATTTGCATCACCACGTTGTGAAAAATATGGCTATCATAGAGCCACTAGAACACCTCGATGGTAATTCTACCTATAATAAGCAGCCTTTGTAACTACCTCTCTATATAATCATTCTGAAACTGTCCAACCATGGGTCACCACCATCATAGTCGCAATCTGTTGGCGTCAAGAAACCTCTTGATCTCTCTTAGTTGTCACAGCTTGTACCCTCTACAACATTTGATATCTCTCCACTGTAACTATAACTATCTGTTGTTGAGCGTGTTCTTGCTCAATAGTAATCACCAAAAGCTGTTGGCGGGCCTGATCCCACTCACCAGTGAATGTTTGCACCTACTGTTGTAGCCACTATATCAAAGCATCTTGTGCATCTACTTATGGTGGTGGTCCTCCCTACTACTGAACCTAAGGTTGAACCTGTGGTTGTACCTGAGGCTATTGTCCAATTGGAGGAGCCCCTGAAGCCTATCCATCATGGGCATCCTGGATTCCTTGTCCCCTGCCTCTTGGTCTCCCTCTGGGAGGAGCACTTTCTAGATCCGTCAATCATCTAGGTGGGATGAACCATGCATCATATGCTAATGTAGTCAAAGCTACTGGCTATCCCTGATCATATGCCCAAGGCTGGTCTACCAACTGCCAAAAACTCTCAACAGACTCTCGAGTAGGAATGGTTGGTCCCCATGTGGGAACCTCTATGGTCGATCTCGCAAAAATGGCCCTATATGCATCATTATGCATGTCTTGTACATCCCCAAATTGACGAGCTACCCTATCTGGTAGATACCTCTCAATAATGTGGTGCTCTCAACCATGCATATATTGTGTCTGTCTGGAAAAATATAATTGTTGAATGTCATCAAACCATGGTGGCATCTAAAGCCATGGGCTCTAGTAGAAAACTATCATGTCATCTATCACCCATCTCCAATACGAGATCCCAATCTGTCCAGTGTGCCTCAAAGTAATGGAACCTCTATATCTCCAAATGACAGGATCATCCAACTCCATCTCTGCCATCTAAACAATCGACTGAAGCACGACAATGTGCTCCCATGCCCAAATTTGTAGCAAATTCACCCTTGCATTGATGGCTCTCCCATCGTAATAGAAAAAATCATTCAAATAATGATACAAGGAGGCTATCATCATAGGCCCCCATGCAAAAAGTGTCCTCTTATATTACATTTGATGCCATTCCAAGCCCCATCCTGGGCTAAATCCTCTGCTATGTCTATCTGGAGCCACCAAACATGAAATGATGGTTGTGATGATCAATATAAAGGTTGGCACATGACCTTTTTATGTCTCCAAGTCAATCTAAGAGGTAACCAATGCAATCTAGTCCATATCCATCACCTCAAGGCATGCGTTGAATCCAACATCAATATCATAAATCATGCGATCGCCATGAATAGGAAAATAGAGAATCTGCGACACATCCTCTCAAGTAATTGTCGCCTCAGCTGTCAGAAGGTGGAAGGATGAGGTCTAGCTATGCCATCTCTCACATAGAGCTGTCATCATCGCCAAATGTGTCCTAATCATGGGTGCATATGCAATCTACCATGGATCAATCTCTCCTAGGTGTTCCTGGTGCAACTATGACAGATCACCTAATCTCTCCAATATAGCGGGCATGTGCTCCCTCGACATCAACGAGGGCAATACCTCATGCATCCACAAAGTGCACGACATCAAGAAATCCTTGAAATTTGACATTATTTGAAATTTCTAACTCAGAAATCACAATAGTGTCGCTATATTCAAATTTCAAATAGCAAGGCCTGATGTATTTAAAATTTCAAATCATAACATGCGTCCCCTGATAAGTTGGCATCCTGATTTATCTTTTTGTCTAACCTAACCCTAAATTCTAAATCGGCAAGTGCATCACCAAATAGATATGTGTTGCCATTTAAAATTAGAAACCCTAATTTTAAATCAAGAAAAGCATCACTATAAATTATTTAGGCATCCCCGATTTTGGTTGGGCATCGCTATATAACGACGCCGCCAAAATCTAAATTTTAAAGTGTAATAAATACATCAAAAATTCAAATTTCAAATCAAGTTTCAAATCACATATCGGTGGTCCTATGCCAGGAAGCCATTAGAACTCTTGAACTCAATCAAAGATGTGCCTAGGAAGCTCTCATCATGCCATTTTTTCAGAGAGTCAGAGCTCAAATCGCAAGAATTCTCTTAAGTTTCAATGCACAAATGAATTGAAAATAACCCTTCTTGGCCTATTTAAGCTAGAAAATTAGGGTTTTTTTCCCTAATTTAACTTTGAAGATTGTGTTTATTATCATTTTCACCAATTTTTTCAATTTGGACCTTATTTGCATCATTTTTTGTGTTTTTTACATTATTCTTACATCCCAAAGTCTTTATAAACCCTTGGGGTAGCTTTTGACCATTGTCGAGAAACCAACCCAAAATTCAAAAAATTTGCCTAATTTCTCAAGGGGGAGGGAGTCAGCTTTAATGGGGCATCTATTTCTATTTATTGATTTAGGCAATAGTTTTGATCTAAAAAAACATTATTCTTTGAACCAAAGAAGAAGGTACCTCACTTCAAAGAGGGGAAAAATGTAGACACTGAAAAATGTCCTAATCGATATCATACATTTAAATCATATTTACTAACATCATTTCCTCTTTAACCCATCCTCTTTTCTCTTAATTGATTTAATTAGCCTATCTAATTAATTAATTCCATCATTTTCATCTATTGGCCTAATTAATTTAATCGGGTTAATTCGTCTCTTTTTGCACTAACATTTCATCTAATTAAATTAAATAAATAAAAATATTTAATTTAATCTCCTAAGTCATCTTATTTAATTAAATAACCCTAAGTTATTTAATTAAATATCACTTCCATCTCTCCATAATAAATTTCACTTTATTCCTCCAAATCCCCTAATTACATAAATTAAATCTTGTTTAATTAGCAATTAGACTAATTTTCCTCTAAGCAAAGGGAATATTCCTTATCCATTTTTTGCACAATTAATTTTTTCATTTATTTTGTAAATTTCCTTTTTCCACACCCAAAGGAATATTCTCTCTCCTCCAATCAACTCACTTGCCTTCTTAAACAAGCTAAACCTTTAACCTTTTGAGTGAGTTACCTTTGACTTGTGTGAGAAGGTCAAAAGTGTGTTTGTTTGAGGCAAGTGTGAGCCCTTGATTAAATCTCATCATGCATTATCATCCTTTGATGAGAATCCATGATCCATGCTTCTCATCCCCTTCATCTTGAATAGTTGATTAAGCTTTTTGATCTCAACCATTCATTCCTCATTTGCTTTCCTATAAATAGATCACTATGTGGAGACAAATGGATCCATCTTTCAATTGAAAACTTATGTTGTTGAATTCACTTGCATCCATACTCTCAATTTACTCACTTTTTAGCTTATCTTAGTTTATTTTCATTTCATAATAGCTTAGAGCATCCATTAATGGCTTCCATGCATCCATCTTAGTTTCAATATAAATTAGGGTTTTCATCTTCTAGAATAGTTTTAGCTTAGATTAGCTTAGCAATAGCATAATTAGCTCATTTTTAGCATAAAATAATGGTAACTTAGCTTGCATCATGTTCATTTTAGCATAAACTAGGTTTTCATACAACAATCACAATGGTTTCATCGATTCTCTTCCATAAAATAGACTAAAACAGGCTCACTAATCATGGGATTGGAAAAGGGTTGTCATTTCACATCAACACAACACCAATTCCAAAATAGAATAAGTTTTAGATGGGAGAGCTTAAGAATTTAAGTATTTTTGTGCAGTTGTAGATTTCATTTTCAATTAAATGCTTAGTTTAGATTTCCATTTTGAATGATCTTCTTTGTAGATGTAGGTATGTTTGGCAAAGTTATGCTTCAATTCATCATGATTCAAGTGTAATCAACCCTCACCAAGATTCCCTCATATCACACTTGTGTCATTGTGTTAAGACCAAAAACAAATTGGAGGCCCCCATTATAGATGGAAAAAACATTGAATACCCTAAAGGCTTAGTTGTTGTTACTAGAATGTGGCTTAGAAGGTACGCACATAAGAGTGTTAAATATTGGCTATTTCAAGACTTTGACATGCATCAGAAGATTATTCATTACTCGAACCTTATAATGGAATCCAATAAAATTCTTTTAACCAAATATGGGGGTAGAAATTTGAACAAGACCTTGTGGAAGCTCCATGACTTTGACCATGAGGCAATACTTGACATAATAAAGAGTAGAGTAGACCCGAATGATTCATTGGATTAATTTGTAAGTATGTACATTGGTTCTTATTAATTTATACTTGTATGCACATTAATTTGTATGATTCCAATGCTATGATTCCAATGCTATCATTTAGTGTTTATATCATCTTCTTTTACTTTTCCTATTTGTAAGTAACCTACTAAAAATTGATTGGTGTCCCCTTGCAGAAAATGTTTATTTATGAGCCATCCAAGAGAATCTCAGCCAAAAAAGTAATGCAAAATCCATATTTTGATGATCTTGATAAATCTCAATTATAATTTTAAGTCATTATAAAATTTCATGTGAAGCTTAGTGAGGGAATTTCAAGTTATTCATTTGAAGTTAACTTTATCATGAGAACCTATGATGTAGACATTATAAGAGCATCTCAAATTTCAATCTATTCTATTCATGAGAGGTGTTGTGAGCAATAGGTATCTTGGAACTCCCAATGAAGATGTATAGCCAGGAGTGACTAAGTTGAGATGATAGCATGCCTATCCTCAATGGAAGAATTGATATTTATGCCTTGTTGTTCCCGACTTGGAACCAAATGGTGTGGATTTGTTGTTTGTAAGTGCCTTCCATCTATTTTCATGTCATTTCCATTTTGGATGTTCTTTCTTTTTCTTCTTTTACTTTGCCTATTTTTTAGTAAACTACTAAAAATTTATTGGTGTCTCCTTGTAGAAAATGTTGATTTATGAGCCATCCAAGAGAATCTCAGCCATAAAAGCAATGCAACATCCTTATTTTGATGATCTTGACAAATCTCAATTCTGATTTGAAGCCATTATAAAAGAGTGTGTGAAGGTTAGCGAGGGAATCTCAAGTTATTTGAAGTTAACCTCATCATGAGCACCTGTGATTTAGACATTATGAGATAATCTTGAATGTATAAGTGACATTGTAAAAGATCTATGAGAATGAAGTACCTAAGGCACTATGCCTACAAGTACAAGCACTTGGGTTTCAAAATGGTGTATGAAGCACATTAGACAATTGTAGCACAAACAGAAGAATTACGACATCCAAATAAATCTCATTTTATTGTAAACATCATATTATTAATATAGTGAGTGTAATAACATTGATAGTTACTAATCATTCCTTTTCTTCTTTTATTCTCGCCCTATGATGTATAGCACCAATTGACTAACTTATTATAAAAACTTTATTTATTCAAATAAATCAACATAATGATTATAAATCAATATAAATCTAGCATACAGTCTATTCAAATAAACATTTGTAATCAAATTTACTCAAAATTTGAAATTTATTGCTGGCCTCAAACATTTATAATTCATGCAATGTAATCCCTTAATAGTCCAAATTGCAAAAGGGCAGCAATCTTTGATGGCCTGTTACCCAGATACCTTGTCAGTTACAAGAATTCCATCTGAGGCATCGCGATCATGTAGGGAACCTCTACAATAACCTCTCTCGGTTTTTTTAATCTTGGAGTCATTTTTTTGTGGTGTCCAATTTTGACTTGATGGAAAAAGTATAAATTGCAAGTAGTGTAAAGTTGCAAAGTGGCACAACTTTCATTTTACAAATCGTGTGACCAAATGGACTATTCCAACGTATCTGGATGGGTATGTTTATGCTAGGCATAGTCCTATTTCATACTCAAACACGTGGAATCGCTCCGAGCTATGTTCAACCGGCTTGATCCCTTAAGGTTCCAAAGTGCAAAAGGATAGGAATCTTTGATAGGCTATTACTCAAAAATCATGACACTTACAAACTCTCTATATGAGCCTACGAGATTGATTTGTTCTTCTCTACAGTAACCTCTCTTAGCTTTTGTTATCTCATAATCATTTTCTCGTGGTGTCGAGTTTTCATTTGATGGAAATAGTGTCAAATGCAAGCAATGTTAAGTTACAAAGTGGTGTAACTTTTTTCTACAATGCATGTGACCAAACAGACTATTTCAACACATCTAGATGGGTAGGATTATGCTAGGAATGGTCCTCTTTCACACCCAAACACAAAGAATCGCTCCCAACTACATTCAACTGGCTCGATCCCTTAAGGGTCCAAAGTAAAAAAGGGCAGCAATCTTTGACGGGGTATTACTCAGAAACCATGATGCTTATGAACTCTTTGTCTGATCCTATGAGATTATGTTGGGCCCCTCTATAATAACCGCTCTTAGTTTTTGTTAACTGAAATTACTTTTCTCGTGGTGTCTAGTTTTCATTTGATGAAAAAACTGTCAAATGCAAGCAATGTAATCTAGCAAATCAAAATATTTATGAGGACTAGAATAAAATGAAACATGGTGTTGTTTTCCATATATACAATGTTCACAGAATTCAAATTCAAAGTTACAATCTTTAAGCCCCTCAACCAGGTTTTTATTCTTCAAGGTTTTTAAACCTTTCTCTCCTATGTGGCCTAGCCTATGATGCCAGAGCATAGTCTTCTCTGCTGGAATTTTTACTTCCATAGAGTTTACATAATTAGGGATATTTCCCTTTTTTCCTCCATGAGTAGCCTTTTGTGACTTTACAGAGACACTGTTGCATTGAACAACATGTGCATCCAGCTTGTACAAGGTACCAATATGAGCACCTCTTCCTAGTACCATTGAGCCTCTAGTCATCTTGCAGCCATTTCCCAAGAACATGACTTGCACTCCAATATCATTCAGATTACTGACAGATAGTAGATTTTGAGCCAGACCTGGTATATCCATAAAATCCTTGATTCCCTTCACTCTTCCATCAGGGAATTGGATTCTAACTCTTCCACGGCCAACAATCTCCAAAGTTAAATCACTTGCTAAGTACACCTTTCCACCATAATATTCTTCATACTTCATGAACCAGTCTCTATGAGATTTCATGTGGAAAGATGCTCCAGAATCAATCAGCTAGACATCATCTAAAGCCTGTGTAGCCAAGGCTACAATGAAGGTGTCTGCATCACCCTGAGAAGAATCATTATCGAAAGAGCACTTCTTCTTCTTATTTTTCTCCTCTTTACAATCCTTTCAAACATGACCAAGTTGCCCACAATTCCAGCATTTCACCTTGGACTTCTTTCTAGGAGACTTTAATCTCCCCTCTGATTTTGATTTCAATTTCTTGTCATTCTTCTTGCTTTTCTCTTTCGATCTTCCTCTGACCACAAGGGCTTCCTTCACCATCTCAAAAGACTTCCTTCTCATCTCTTTTGATAGCAAAGAACCAACAACATCTTCCATCTTGAAACTGGATGTTGTACTCCCAATAGCCATCACCAGATGATCCCAAGAGTCTGGAAAAGAACACAATAGAAGCATACAGCGATCCTCTTCATCAGTCTTTACACCAAAAAAAGTTAACTGTGCAATTAGCATGTTGAATGTGTTCAAATGATCAGCTACAAACCCTCCTTCCTGAATTCTCAAAGTGTACAGCTTCTTCCTCACGAACAGTTTATTCACCAAAGACTTCCCCTGATAAATAGATGTCGGTCTCTTCCACAAGGAAGATGCAATCTTCTCTTCATGCACATTCAGAAGAATGGAGTCTACCAAATAGAGCCTTATCAGCCCCTTAGACTTTCTATCTGCAAGGTCCCAATCTTCTTGCTTCATGCCTATAGGCTTAGTTCTAGACACAACAAGCCACAAATCATGATCAACCAATAGATCTTCCATATTAAGTTTTCATAACTCAAAATTGTTGCCATTGAATTTATCTATTTCAATATTTCCTGACATGCAAGCCATCTCAATCTGTAATAAGAATTAACAAACTTCTACAGGACTCCCATTGAATAGAAATGACACCAAAAAACCCAACATACCCACAAGGATAACACAATTGGCCAGGCTCTGATACCACTTGTAAGGAAAGCTAGACGCCAAAACAACTCTCCTAACGTCAAAACCTCGGGGAAGAATGCAAAGATACCTTTAATTTTTTCAATTACAATTCAATAAAGATGAACTTTGAAATAAATAGGAGAAATAGAGAATTAGGCAAACATAGATGAACACCAGATTTACGTGGGAAAACCCTTATGGGAAAAAAACTCACCACATCAAGAGAAGTCACACTGTATTACAGTAACAAATAATTACATAAAGAGTTCTGACTTATCTTGTTGATGTCAGATTACAATGTTTAGCTTTCACAACATTGATCAATCTTGTATAAGAACCTCCAAGTTACAATCTTTACAAAATAGAAATCACTCACTAATCATACAACCACACAACAACCCATCGATCCATCCAACCATACACAATCTGCGATCATAGAGTATATAACCATGTCGCCCTATCTATCGAGCTTCCTCTCAGAACTGCCACAATGAACTATCTTCCAATAGTTCCCATTTGGCTTCTCTAATTGGTCCACGAGACTCCACATAGGATGGTCAAACAGTCAAAAGGAAATCAACCTATGTTGGCATATCGGTGAGACACTGACCGTGTCTCCTCGATGTCAACACAGTCAGCATTCGATATTGCCAAGAGTCCTTACAATCAACAAGAGGTTATATCAAGTTCACCCATTGCATCAACATCAATTTTCCTTTCGGCAAGACTATCACTCTTCGGTGAGACCACATATCGATAACCTAAGTCACACCGAAGAGTCATTCTGTCAGTAGAACATACCACTCTCACTAGGACCTCATGCTGAGACTTCAAGTTAATCTGAGTGCATCCACCAATCGGCAAGATTCATAACTTTCACTGAGACCTCCCACCGAAGGTTCAAAGTTACTCTGAAGTGCACATCTATAACCAAGACATATCGATATCGCTAAGATGTTACTCTGAAACCTCTAGTCATACCGAGCGCCAAATAATAGTTTGCAAGACCTATTACTTTCACCAAGAGTTCTTATCAAAGTCACATGTGTTACACCGATGACATTTACTATCGGCATGACTCTGTTCAAGTCATACCAAAACATTGGCTTTTCCATCGGCGAGACCTTCCACTCTCACTGGGACATCTTCCCGAAGCCCTTTGAGTTACCCTAAGTGAAAATAGTCGACAAGACATTCACACATTGACAAGACTTCTCACTGAAGAATATAAGATATGTCGAAGACCACAAACGCAGCATACTCTCGGTGAGACATATTACTCAATAAGACTTCTCACTGAGCCACCATAGGTTATCCTGATGACTCCAACGTATAAGCATTCGATGAGACTCCTGCAAGGTCACAGCGACCTATACAAATCACAATGTTTCAAAGCTGCTAGTCGGCCAGACATTAAAAATATCACACCGACTTGGCTCCATAGCCTGTGATGATTGAAGCCAATATTTCCAAAAATCTCCCACTAGACAAATATCACACAAGCACCTCAAGAGCATGACAAAACTTACTAAAAATCATGGGCACTAAGGCCCGTTGAATTGGCACACCACCTGAACTTGTTTGTGCTTACTGGCTTCGTCAATGCATCTGCAACATTCTTTAGAGTATCAACTTTTTCCAAACTAACCTTTCCATCCTCCACAATATCTTGTACAAAGTGGTACTATACATCTATATGTTTCATCCTGGCATGGAAAGTAGGATTCTTTGCCAGACAAATTGCACTCTGACTGTCACAAAAAATAGTTATTTTCCCTGCATCAAAACCAATGTTAGAACACAAACATTTTAACCAAACTGCTTCATTACAAGCATGTGTAGCTACCATGTATTCAGCCTCTGTAGTGGACAAAGCAACTACAGCCTTTCGCTTACTCATCCAACTCACTGCACCACCATTCAACATGAAAATATATCCACTGGTGGATCTCCTACTGTCAATATCCCCTGCCCATTCAGAATCTACATAACCACAAATGTTGAGAGTCTTCTATGATTCAACCAAGTTCCTATGGTAACACAAAGCAAAATCTGAAGTGCCCTTCAAATATCTAAAAACTCTTTTCACAACATCCTAATGTGTCCTTCCAGGATTATCCATAAACCGACTAAGAAATCCCACTTCTTGGGAAATGTCTAACCTTGTACAGACCATTGAGTACATAAAATTGCCTACTGCACTAGCATAGGGTACATTGGTCATGTCCTCCATCTCAGTAGGATATTTTGGACAGTCTTCAATAGATAGCTACGTTCCCTACAAGACTGGAACAACTAGCTGCTTGCAATCATTGATGCAAAATCTCTCTAGAATAGTCTTGATATACTTACTCTTACTGAGCCAAAGTATTCTACTATTCCTATCCCTAGTTATCTCCATCCCCAAAATATACCATGCTGCACCAAGATCTTTCATTTCAAACTTAGCAGACAACTGAGACCTAAGATCAGAAATCATTAGCTTACTATTGCTTATGAACAACATATCATCAACATAGAGAGCAATAATAAGAACTTGATCACTTTCCGCTTTATAGTACACACAATGATCAGATTTTGATCTTACAAATCCCAAAGACAATACAAAAGTATCAAATTTTTAGTACCACATTCTAGGTGACTGTTTTAACCCATACAGAGACTTTTTAACTTGCAAACCAATTTCTCTTTACCTTTCTCCAAAAAGTGCTCAGGCTGGGACATGTAAATCTCTTCTTCAAGATCACCATGAAGAAATGTTGTCTTCACATCCATCTATTTGACCTCTATGTCATACGCTGCTGCAAGTGACAAAAGAAATCTGATAGATGTTAGCTTAGCTTCAGGAGAAAAAATTCCTCCATTTCCTAAGTGACTGAACCAAAGCATAAAGTTCCAAGTCATAGGTTGAATACTTCTTCTTTGCTTCATTGAGCTTCTCACTGAAGAAGGCTATAGGCCTGCCCTCTTGACTTAGCACTCCTCATACTACCACTCCACTAGCATCACATTCAACAGTGAACAACTTATCAAAACTAGGTAACAAGAGAATAGGTTGAGTTGCCACCTCTTGTTTCAGTCTTTCAAACCCTTTCTCAGCTTCTTGAGTCCACAAAAACTTAGTTTTTATACCACCCTTGATCGTATCTAAGATTGGTGCACATTCACCACTAAAATTCCTTATGAATTTCCTATAAAAGTGAGCTAATCCATGAAAACTTCTTACCTTTTTCCCTGTGGTTGGTGTAGGCCAGTTGAGGATGGCTTCCACCTTGCTTGGATCCATCTTCAAAGATCCTTTGGACACTACAAAACCCAAATAGACTAGCTCTTCTCACACTTCTCTAGATTGATTGCCAATTTCTCCTCTTGCAACCTTCTAAGAACTTGCTCCACATGTTTTAAATTCTCTTTTGTTGTCTTGCTGTATATAAGGATGTCATCAAGATACACTACCACAAATATCCCTATAAAATCCTTGAGTACTTCATTCATGAGCCTCATGAATGTGCTAGGGGCATTGGAGAGACCAAATGGCATCACTCTCCATTCATATAACCCATCATTTGTCTTAAATGTTGTCTTCCACTCATCACCGTCCTTAATTATAATCTGATGGTATCCACTCTTGAGATCCAACTTAGTGAAGTATTGAGCACCTCCAAGACAATCCATCAAGTCTTCAATTCTAGGAATAGGGAACCTATACCTAATGGTGATCCTATTTATTGCCCTAGAATCAGTGCATAACCTCCATTTACCTCCAATCTTGGTTACTAAAACCACTGGTACTACACATGGGTTGATGCTCTTTTGAATCAATCCTTGATCCAACAATTCTTGCACTTGTCTAGCTACCTCTAGGTTTTGATCTGGTGTAAGTTTGTATGTTGCTTTGTTAGGTAATGAAGCTCCAAGTATGAAGTCAATTTGATGACTAATGGCTCTCTTTGGTGGTAAAGTTGAAGGTGTACCATCACTAACTATGCTCTTGTACCTTTCAAGTAACTTCTGGACTGCTTCCGGTAGGACTGTCTATTCAACCTTATCTTCCTCTTTAGGTTGTAACACAACCACATATCCTTCACTCCCTTGAGGTTGTTAAGGAACCCTTTACCACTGCTCAACATGATGTTTGGTGTCTTTGACTGTCCTTCTTCTTCTTTTGACAGTGATTGCAACTTAAAGGTCTTCCCATCCTTCTTGAATGAGATGGTGTTCTCTTTCCCATCATATATGACACTTCTGTCATATTGCCATGGTCTTCCCAAGAGTAGATGGCATGCATCCATGGGTAAAACATCACAAACCAACTTGTCTTTATATCCTCCAATGGAAAACTCCAACGTTACTTGCTCATTCACTAAAACACTTTGTCCCTTGTTTAGCCATGTGACCTTGTAAGGGTTAGTATGGGGTACCTTCTCCAATTTCAGTTTCATTACTGCCTCCTCTGAGATGATATTGTCTATAGAACCTGAATCTAATATGACCTTGCACACTTTTCCAAGTATCTTGCATCTTACTCTAAATAAAGCTCTCCTTTGTTTTGGTTCTTCCTTGACCGGTTGTCTAATCAAAACTCTGTTGAACATCAGATTCTCTCCTACCTTAGATTCAATATGACTGACCTTACATGACTTAGGACTCATGGTGTCCTCTTGTGCATAAGCCATTCTCTTTTCATTGCTTGATGAAGATGCTTTCTCCGGGCACCTATAAGCAGGATGACCTACTTGACTACAATGGTAGCATTTCATGTTTGCAAAGTATGAATTGCTCCTGCCTACTCCTCTTCCTCTGTTTGAACCTCCTTGAGGTCCTCTACCTTTGTTATATCCTCCTCTAGAAGATGTTTCTCCTCCATGCTTTGTGAGTTTAGACTCTCCTTGGTTTCTTTGGTCATTGCATCTACCTTGGTAGCCACCACGTTGTCCTCTTTGATCTCTTTGATCTCTGCCCTTAGAACCCTGATCTTGCTTCCTCTTGTTCCTTTCCTCAATCTTGATAGCCAATTGGTAACATTGATGTATAGTCTTAGGACTTAAAAGAGCCATCTCTTCTTGGATGTTCCATTTCAAACCATTAAGGTATCTAGCTACCTTAAGACTTTCATCCTCTGTAACATTGGACCTCATACATAGTTTTTGAAACTCTTCAATATAAGTGTTCACATCTTGGTCCTTCTGCCTTAAGCTTTGCCTCTTCTTGTGTAACTGAATCTCATAGTCATTTGGCATATATGATTCTCTTATCTTGGCAACCATTCCCTTCCAAGTAGAGATAGGTTGCTTAACTTCTTTTTCCCTCTCTGTCTAAATGAATTTCCACCATGTCAAGGCAGAACCTCTTAGTCTTGACTTGGCCACCTTTACCTTCTATGCCTCAGTGACTCCATCACATTCAAAATGGTTTTCCATTCCCTCTATCCAATCAACAACTAAGTCACCTTCCATTTTTCCACTAAATAGTGGTATGCCTTCAAGTCCTTTTCCACTCAATGCCTTCAATGCCTTCAAGAAAGGCTCTTCCTCCAAAACAAGGTCAGGTTCAGGGATCTTGTCTTCCTCTGCAACCTCTTCTTCCTTTGGTATTTTTCCTTCCAACTTCACATTGTTCAATGCTTTCTCAAGTTACTCTATTCTTTCTTTTAATAACTTATTGTCCTCATCTTGCTCTTCAACCATCTTGGCCAACTCTGCATTTGTCACCATGATGGATGAATCACTTGACTCAATGTCTAACATACAAGACTCTTCCCAAATATTTTGCTTGCTCTGATACCAATCTGATAGGATAGGGTTGGCTGAGACAATCACTGTCCCATGCTCTGGGTCACTCCTAGGCAAACCCCTTTGGTGTTACTCTCCACCTTCTTAACCTATAGGTCCTAAATCTTGTTAGGCACCCCTGGTTCTCCTGGCCAACCCTACTATCATCTGCACACACCTAACCAAGTCAATCTTGGTGCTTACTCCTCTATTCTCTCCTTGGCCCTTAATCTTCCTAAAGACCAACTAACTCTCCAAACCTTACCAACTTGTTGCAGGGACATGGGGTGTCTTCTATAGCTTCAAAACCATCCCTCCATGGTTCTTGATCAGTCACAAGCCTTCAAATCTCCATCGCTTCCCTCAAACCCTAGTCTAGGGTTTGAGATGGGCTAGTAGCCCTTGAGCCCCAATTAGGCCTCTTAGCTTGAGAAATTAGGCTATAACTCCAATCCTACTGAGGTTCATCACAAACTTTTTTTTGAGACCCTAGTTCAATTGTCAACCTCTCAAGGAATTTTGGGGTTTTGGGCCTTCACAGGCCGTACACAGGCTCAACCCTATTTTTGTGGGAATTAGGGTTTTTTAGGCCTTTTCTTGGACAGTCAGTGATCTATCTACCTCCTTCAACCACCAAATGATTTGGTGAGGACTCTACCTTCCTGCAAGACCTTTTCCAAGACCCCTGCATCCACTACACACCTTGGGTTGCAAATGAATTGATACCCTTGCAAGCTTTGTGTTTTGCACTTCTTGGCTATCCTAGCCGGGCACTGTCAAGCTCGCCTAGGAACAGTATTTTGCTAGCATTTTCTGACCGCTAATGAATCCTACCCCTACTTTATGTACAAGCATGGATTTAAGCCACATTTCCAACAAGCCCGTACTTCAGGTACAGTGTAAATGTAAACTACAACTCCATTTTCACAGTTTACCAGTCAAGACTGCAAATTGAAAGAAGAACAAGGAATTTACAAGAACGCGTGGAAATGAGAAACCAACAATCTACTGTAACCAACAATGCTTAAATACAAATTGACCACATTCTCAACTACTTTAAATGCCTTGATCAATTCATTTACTACTGCTTCAAGAACAAGAATAGAACAAAAATAGAAAAAGCACCCTAAACTGTCGCTATTTTCACAATCTTCAAACTTATTACAAATCCAATGTTTTTCCAACCCTCATTCCAGTTCAAGGGCTACCTTATAAAGGCTTCCAAAGTAGTTGATTTTCCCTTTGGTTGGACCTAACCACCTCAAAAGGCCAAAATTGCATAAATGCAACATTTTGGGCTTATTCCTAGCTCCTAGAGAAACCTAAAGGAACACAAGTTGAGTAAACTCATCCAATCTACCAAGAACTACTGAACCAAATTCCTTCTAACATGTCCTAACATCTTAAACACAAAACAATTTGGTCAACATGACCTTGAAGTTTTAAAACTCAAAATTGCTTCCTAGGCTTCCAAAATTGCCTAGTGTTTTCCAATGCTCTCTAGGTGCTCCTGCACCAATCAACAAAGACCCTTGATCTCTACTGATAAATACCATTTCCAATCCTACAGTAAGGTATTTTTTTTATAGTATCACTTACAAAATCTATTTCAAAAATTGTGAAGGTTCTACTTCGGCTATTGTTGTGTATCTTGCACATAAGATGGTGAAGGAAAATAAATAGTTTGACTTGTGTAGCCTAAAACTGAAAAACCTAATTGAGAATGTCAGAATTTATTTAGTTGATTTATCCCTTCCAATTTGGGTCTTTTCTCATATGTTTAGTATTCTACTTTCTGAGTTCGCTACCGGAAAAGGAGAATGTTAAGTGGAAATCTGAAATCCCTATTGGAAAGCAATTTTACAAATATTTGGAATGTATGGAAGATAAAGCAAGTGCATGCAAAGATTATTTCTCTTCCTTGCAAATGGATATGTGCTCCAATGTGATAGTTTCTAGTCAATTTGAAGACAGTTCCTCCTCCGATAAGGAGTTAGAGGTTGTCATTGGTGGTTCCCCTCTGGAACCTAAAAGGAGTAAAGTTAACACAAAATATGTCATCACTATCTTAGAAGAGAAGGAGAAAGATGAAGAGTCTCTGCCTAGATTTTATTATTTTGATCCAAATAAAATTCATTTGGTGTTGGATGAAGGTGATATGAAAAAGGTTAATTAAATGTAGTATACCTACTCTTCGGATAGAAGGCCTAGAATTGAAGATGCTTTTGTTGATTATTTTCTCAAAAAGGTAATTACTGTTTCAATTTTTTCTGACTCGTTATCGGATGATTTGGTAGAATTTGTTGAAGAAAGGTTGTTGTAGGAAGGACCTAAAGGACATAATATCCAAGCTATGATTGAGAGGTGTGTCAAAGCCAAAATGAAATTACCCAAGCACATTGGTGAGACAAGGGAATGCATTAAGGAGATGTCTAACACCTATAGGTAATGTCTCTAGTGGCTTGATGTTGTTGATAATTTGAGAAGTAGAATTGAAGCTATTGAATCTGAATTGAATGATATTGGAAAGTGTTTTGACTTCTTCAAAGATAAAGATGGAAAACAAAGAATAAGAGTTAGTTAGCTGCAAGCTGAGTTATTGTCTACTCAGAGACAGAGGGAAGATTTGGTTAGAAATTTCTAGTTGGTCAAGGAAATTGTTGAGGTCTAGTTGGATCATCTCTCTGGGATACTTTTTGATGTAGAGGATTGTGAACAATAGTACCTGTCTCTAGAGTGGTCATCTTCATTTATGATGTTGACTCTACTGGACAGTATGTGTGCCAAAATTTATGTAGTACATCCTTGGAAGTGGATTCTTCCAATTATGAGAGAAAGGTACAAGAAAAGTTTTCATGTGAAAAGTGTTATTTTTACTTGATCTCCTAAATGTTCTTATTTGACCCTTTTCCTTTGATGGCAAAAAGTCTCAAAGAAAAATTAAGAAAAAAACAAAGACAAAAAGAGGAAGTGAATTGCTTGTCAAAGGGAGAGTTTGCAATTTTTGTGTTTTTGAGTTTTTCTATTCTGCCATCAATGCCAAAGGGGGAGATTGTTGAGAACTTGTTGAGATGATTTAGCATTATTGTCATTGATGTAAAAACCTGAGATATAGAAGGTTATGCTCCAGATGATACACAGTTCAATGATCTATCCTATCGAGTGCTATGATGTTACATAGTTTGGATGTTATCCTTGATCTAGATGTGGAAGTACTTCTTTTGGGGACATCTGTGGAAGCCAGTTAATGCAAAATAATAAAGTCTAATATTTTGATGTTGGTTTTTGTTCTCAAAGCTTACTTTGGGTATCCTTGTTATCTGGACATTCATGTAGCATGTTACAAGTTTTGGTATGTCTAATTATGCTTCTCTAGTTGGTACTGAAATTGATGAGAATCAAAATTTGGTCTTGGTTTTGGCATTACCATCGGCTCTAGAATATATTTCATGTAATTCAAAGTTTGCTATATTTTTATAATTATGGTATGTGATGAACCCATCTTGTGTATGACCTATTTATGCATCCCTTGGTAACATGGTAAGAAGATCTTTATGTGTGACCTATATTTTGGGTCTAGTGCTAGTGTGCCAAGCCTTATTGAATATTTCAAGGTTGTTCTCCAAGCCGACATGTTTTGTGGTGACCTAATTCAAATTGAGTTTGGTCAACTTAGGATATTATGAAGACATTATGTTTGGGTGACTGAGGATATTATGAAGGAATATAATGGTATAAATAAAAAAAAAAAATTGCTTGATGAAGTAAGAAGTGTGGTGTATGGTGTGTGCGAGTAGATGAAAGAGTGTGAAGGATTATGTGATAAGAAAGATGAAGGAAAGTGTCAGGAAGAAGTAATCTAGTTTGAAGAGGTTGTACGAGGAAGGTGTGTAGAAGATTCTTGACTAGATCTACTATAGACATAGATTGTGCTCTTAACTGGAACTAAATTCATGCATATGTAGATGCAGCTTCATCAGTTCATTTTTGTCAGTGAGACCATTTTGTAATCATATGTTTTAATTGGGAAATGAGCCCACCGATAGTGAGCCCTACCTGCAGTGAGCATTTTGGAAGTAATCCCATATAAAAATCACCTTAACCAGTGTTCTATAATTGAGAATTAGCATTCTCCATGGTTTTTCCCTTCTTGGGTTTCCATGTAAATTCTAGTGTTCATTGTGCATGGTGTTGTTGTGTGCTTTCATGTTCATATTTGTTTGATAATTATTTGATTGATATAAGATTGCTCTAGATTAATTAAATTCAAGAAAACAAAATTATGATAACTGATTCACCCCCCTCTCAATTATCCAGACTATTCAACACATAGTTTGTTGGAAAGCACCTATTTGACACTTTTAGCCATAGCAGTAAGGAAGTGAGTAGTTTGATAAAATTATTTGGTACACATGTATGGAAAATGTGGTAGCATAGAAAATGTGGTGATTTTTTTGAAGAAATGCCTCGAAGAAATGTGGTCTCGTGGTGTTGGAATGGCATTCCATCACCATGAGACCAAATTTCTTTGATGCATTTTTTTGAACTACTCACCACCTTGTCTATGCTATTGCTTACTATTATACTTTGTTATATTTTTTCCAAGCATCCATTGTTTTTTGGAAAGCACCTTTTTAGGCTTTTATCCATAGCAGCAAGGAAATGAACTACTTGATAAAATGCTTTGGTAGACATGTATGGAAAATGTGGTAGCATAGAAAAGGCGGTGAGGTGCTTGAAAAAATTCCTCAAAGAAATTGGATCTCATGGTGATGGACATCATTATGAGACCACATTTCTTTGAGGAATTTTTATAACCAGGTCATTGCCTTGTCTATGTTATTGCTTACTATTATTCTTTCATATATTTCTTCCAAGCATCCATAGCATAGACAAGGCAGTGAATTGTTTGAAAAAGATTCCTTAGTAAAAAGTGGTCTCATGGAATACCATGAAAAGCAAATGAAATTGGAAGCTGATCCTACTTATTACTTATGCTAGATGTGAAGTAATTGCATTACTGCTCATGTTGACTTTCTAAAAAACTATATTGTAGTTGAAATTTTTTCATCTATCAACATCTAGTTATTAGTTATGGAATGTGAAGTAATGCTTTGAGTTTGAAAGATGTGCAATGCAATGTAATCAACGATATGAATATAAACTACACAAATATATTAAGTACAAATAATTAGTTAAACTCTTTATTCTATTACCTACATGTAGGTTTGTGTAAATCCACTGACATTGGGAGGTGTTCCCATGAAACCTCCAATATTAGCCTATTCAACATCCAAAATCACATATTAGAATATCATTCAAAAAACAATGCTATTAACATGTAATAAATTTATAATTGTTTACTAGTTACATACCTCAATGGTAGATGTAGTGGAGTAATAAGCGGGTGTAGGGTCGGTGTATCCAATATCAACACTGTGACCCTAAAATTTTATCAAAATCATAAAACTAAATTAGTTAGTCTTGTATTTCAAAATAGAAATTTAATAAATTAAATTCAATGAACATGCTAACATTTACCTGACTATTGATGCCATAGGCCTCATTCAAAATGTTAGCTACCCTCACCATCTCCATAGCTTTAGATGTATCTGGCATAGCAGCCTTCTAACTCTCAATGAGGTCATATGAACAAGTCACCCCACAATCCTGACAAAAATGTGATCGAAGCCCACCACTTGAGACCCCCCTAGATGGAATTGTAGTATAGGGCTGGCATGTTGGATGACACTCTAGGTCAAAGATTTGATGACCTACAAAGTGTCTACCTCAGCACTCTCCTTCATGATGGAAGGGATAACAATGTGCTCATGAGGAGCCCTAGTGAGAGGTCTATCGCTTATCGCCTAGGATCCTGATGTGCACCAGGTCTATCTTGAGCCATCCCCACACCTCTCCCCTGGAAGTCCCACATATCAAAATAATTTGGGATTTTTTTTAGGATGAACTAATAGTATAGTTTCCTCAGGAAATATTGTGGGACTTCACAATTTTTGCATGGTGGGTAATCAAAATCCATGTACCACCTATCCCAAAAAACGTCCTAATCTGTTGGTGGTGGCACCAATGGATAGGAAACCTCTTCACATTAAAGCTATGATTTGGATTTGCGAGTGGATCAGTGAATAATGAGCACAAATCTAATTTTGTAATTTTTAGATCTTTTACATCTTTATATGATAATATATCCTAGTAATAATCCCTAGCCACCTACCTCCTATCTTGCCAACTAGTTAATTGTTTGTTGATTGAATCTGCATGCTTTAACATATCTTTGAGTGAATTTGCAAGGGTTTTTATTTCCATTGGTTGAACCATTTGGCTCATTCAACCGCATGATTAACTCCTCAATTTGTTGCTCTACTTGTTGATTATTTTAAGGAGGGTTTGTAGGTTCATTAACATCTAAAAATTCAACAAATAAATATCAAAAACAACCTAAAACTAACAAATTCATAACAAAAAACAAACAATCCTTACCTCTTAGACCTCCTCATCGAGGTGGTGGCATCCCGACAATGAAGCAAAAATAATTTGATGAAAAAACCTGCAAGATGACTCCTCCCAGAACACGAGCATGCAAATGAAGGGATTTTGGCTATGGGAAAAAAAAATAGTCACAATGCAAATGAATTTGATTTCCTTTTTTTTATTGTAATGGTTCATAACATGAGAGCATTATAGCGTGCTCTCATTATAGGCTTGGTGTGGTCGAGCCTTAGGCTCAGCACACCAAACCATAATGTGAGCGCATTATAACACACTCATGTTATAATGTGCCTGCGTTATGAGCTATCAATTTTTTTAAAAAAAATTGGCCACAAATTGGATCCCATCTTTTTACACCTTCCCATATAGTTTCTCTCTTTCCCTCTTCTAAGGGGACTTTTTATTTTTGTATTTACATGATGTATGCATTCCTTGGGGGGTGTTATTGAGTCCTCCATCCATGCATCATTTTTTGTTTTCTTTTCTCTCTTTTGGAGAGGGGTTTTTTCCCACAAGGTTTTTCTCCTTTTCTCTGGTTGTGAGAGATTGCATTGTAAATGGGTACCTAAAATGGTTGTGTAGCCAGGACCCATATTGCATTTTTCATTCTCCCCAAGTTTGCACTTAAGGGGGGTGTTAGTGTATTAATTTTATCTTAGGGTAATTACTCCGAGTGGTTTTTCCCATAGAGTATTTTTCTCACCCATTTGATATTTTCACGACTTTAAAAGCCTGTACAATATGTAATTTAATCATCTCATATTTTCCCTCTTTCTGGTGAAATAGTGCTTTTCTTCTCTCATTTTTCTATGAAGTATTATCCTGCAAATGGTGATCCTGGGCTCCACCTACATTTCTAAATTTGATATCCTAAATCAATTGCATTATTGAAGTACTATTAAATGGGATTTCTAAATAGTTTTTCATTATTCCATCTCTCTTTTGTATTATAACATTTTCAAGGCTTCTCCATGTCAACATCATTTTTTACTACAAGGAATTTTCCTTTCATCCTATGTAAGCATGTCAAAATCTATGTGATCTTAGAACAAACCTAATGCATTCCAAGATTGATACCAATGACATATTGTTATTTTAGTTCCATCTCAAATCCCCTTGGATGGTTTGGATTATTATATCCCTTAGATTTGATTGGATTAGTAGCATCCTCTTTGTGATATCTTCATTAACATCCACTATTTGGATTTAAAAATATTATAATGAAGTAGAGTGATATTTTTATCTTCGAACAACCTATGTTGTATGCTCTTCCAACAATGTAATAAAAATTTGTCGCTAATCATTAGCTAGCTATCTCATGATCTATAATGGGTAATTGTAGGGAAATGCAGGGTTAAAATGGGATCATAAGTGACCAATTTTTTATGCAATGGGTAAAACCTAATCTATATTGAGTAATTAGAGATGAATAACCTCAAAATCTGAAGTTATGATTAGAAAAGAGTTGTAGCTATCATAATATAGTTTCTAAACTACTCTTTTTTCTATTTTCAATGATGAAGATTAAGGAGGTCAAAGTTTAAATGCACAAAAAAGTGGTCCAATTTTTATCATTAGAATATAACACATTATTTGGCATGTGTCCATTAATTTTTTGGTTTAATTAAGCTTTTTCTAAAACCCATTAATCGAAAGATAGTTAACAACATGTAGTACAAGTTATTTTCTTTAATATTGATATTGAATAGTTTTTGTATTTTTAGAAATGGATGCATCTTTAAAAAATTATGGCTAATAATGATGTCACCCAAATTAATAAAACTTAAGAAAAAAATATTTTTAAAAATTCTAATATTTATAGAAGTGGGTGTAGAATTTATTATTATTATTATTTTTTGGATGAGTAGATCAAAATGTATTTACAAAATTCAATATGTGTTTTTACCACATAGGATATACACTAGGTATGTGCGGGATCATGATGGGCCAAAAAGTGGTGATATGATGGGTATGTGGCTGACGACTTTTTTTTCCCAAAAATTGATGAAAGGAAAGGGTTTTAGGGAGATTCTGACTTTCCTGTGCTAAATTGCTTTCACTTTGAATTTAATAAATGGTATTGTTCAGAACTTTTCTTTAGTTATGACTAAAGTCCTAATTGATGGGTTTATGTGAACATCTAAGTTGGACTTGCCAATTTATCCAAATTCATCCCCTTTCATCTGCCTATTTTCATTAATTAAATGTCACATATTATTTTAATTACTAATATCCTTAATTACCTTAAATCCCTAAGATTATTTAATTAATGAAATTAAATACCTTACCCTCCATAATCTATTTTCATCAAATAAATTAAATAAATATTACATTTATTTAATTTCCTTCCTAATCTAATCCATTTCTAATCTCTTCGTGGGGATGTGCATGCCTAATCCTTGATTGGGGTGTGTCATCCTCAACTTTTGCAAAGTTGGCTTTTGGTCCTAATTAACTAATTGTCCTCATGTGAGTTAGTCAAACCTAATTGGTACCTTGGTCAGCTCTCCATCCCCAAATTTTTAATTCCTTTTATTCCTCCAAGAATCCCCTTTTCCTATGCATCTTCTAGAACATTTGACTTGTCACATCAAGTCACATGTGACAAATTCCCACCTTTTGGGAACCTTGTATTATCCACTAGATTCTTCCAATCATTGTGAATTTAAAATTCACTTTTATTCACCCAAGATTCTTCCCATCTCCCAATGTACTTGCAAGGTACTTGTCCTTCCTCCACCTCATGTACCTTTTGGCCACCTCACTTACACCTCATCTCCCCTTAGCCACTTCACCATCCACATGTCAAGATGTGAGGGCTTGTGAATTCTCAACTCACCATAGCCCTTCATCTTGACCTTGTTGGATGAATCTCCACCGTTGAATTCTCTAGAGAATTCAAAATTTCCTATAAATACCCCTCCTCAGGGCATTTTCAACACTTTGATTTTCCTTAACTACACATGCTACCAATTTGCATTCTCACTCATTCACTATCATCTAGCCATCCATTTTAATCATTTTGCATATTCGATCTTGCATTTAGCCACTCAAGAAGCCATCTAAGGAGCACACAAAGTCATCCAAATCAAGGGCCAATCAAAGAGTCTTCAACAGCAAGGTATAACCATTTGCATCTTGTTTTATCTACTTTCCTTCTTTTTTTTATCACTCTTTAGGCTAATCTTGAGTGTCCTTGAGTCTTTTATCCTTGCATTTTTAACATTTTGCATATTAGGTAGGGGTAAAAATTCCAAGGTTCCACCCAGGTTGATTGAAAAAAATCTATAACTTTCAAATGGTATCCACATTTGGATCTAAAACATGCACATCACATTTCTATCCTTCACATACTATAGAGTTTAAAAAATCATGAAGTTTTAGTGGGATTAAGGTGGTCAAACATCTGATTTAATATTTTTTAAAGTTGTAATAAAAATTCATAAATGGTTGTTACTTCAAAACAAATTACAAAAATATGCATCACAGTGGGACATAGGTCTATGCTTATATCTAAAATCTTATAAAAAAGTATTATCATTAAATATTGTAGTTGGGGTGGTCAGGGGCGGACACCTAACTTCTTATTTTCTAAAATTTAAATCATCCTTCCATTCAAAATTTCAAATTTTCACCAAATAGATTTAAAAAAAAATAAACCTAGTAGTTTTGAAACTACATTTCAATTTGATCGATTTATATTCTTACATATTTTTAAAATAATATAGATAACTTATTCAAATTTTTACGTCAACTTTCCTAACTTTGATTTTTTTTTAATTTCACCACCACTTAAGGGCCTGTTTTTTCCATGATGATCCTGCACATACCCCACTATTAAAAATAAATAAATATTAAAGTATTATTTTATTTGAATTAAAAAAAAAAATGATTGAAAAGCTAATATCTACCATGATGTTGTAGGGGTGTCCCCACATAATCTTGTGATGAAATATGTAATACTAATCATGATGAAATATGAAATTTTAATGGTAATTTTTCTCTTTCACCCCCATTTCAATGCATATAACCAAGCATTTTTAATCGTTATGTTCTCTCTCTCCTTATCATGAAATTCCTCTAGTCTCCAATTATTCCCATTGTGAGAATTGAACTCCCATTTTTTGTAGAAATATAGGCTATAGTCGCTTGCAAATATTTTTGGACCCATTAAGGATTATAAGAGTATTTCTCTTTTATTATTTAATTTTTCATCCCAAAGTGCCTTGTATCACAACTGTGTACATGAAATGGAGTTATGATCATGGTCCTCAAGTGAAATATCAATGTCATTTGAAAGTTACAAGTGTTTTAATGTTAGTTAGAGTTACATTTGGTAATTTTTTGGAAGTGAATGTATCAAGATTTAGTTATAGTGTTGATACTCATAATTAATTATTAATTAATTTTTACCATGAGAGTTGACAAAATATCATTTTTTACCATAGAACAACTTTTTTTTATTTCCTCAAACCTTTCATATTTTTATTTTCCTACCTATTTATAACCCTTCCCATTTTGGAGCCTTAAATTAGAAGTCGATTATTTGTATAAAAGATTTTATATGACATTAGTTTAGAGGTAGAACTATAGGAAAAAGTTAAACATATTCATATATTATTGTCCTTTTATGGAAAAATCTAAACATTTAGGTTTATATTATTATTAGAGTTCCACATAACTATAAAATACACAAGTGCTAATTCTCTATTAGACTTGGTGAGTAGTGATTTGAATTTATTTTGAAACAATAAACCACTTTTCTTTATTAGATTATTAGCATAAAATCTTAGGGTTCCTTATTTTCATAATGTAGTGTCATAAAATTTCACCCTATGGTAATTATTTCACACTTATGTATTTAGACCCACCACATTTACGAAAGAAAACCATAAGTCAAAATTTCATGATTTTGACTCTATGGGCAACAACGATGAATCACTAGTATCCCAAATGCTTTTACTTGTGTAAAGTTTTGAGTAGGAAATTTGCACAATGTGTGGATGTCTTTGTGATGTGCTAGTGTCAATAAAATTTTTGAGATTCAAAATTGAATATTTCATGTATAATACACGTCATAATGGCAAGGAAGCATGAGTAATGCAACCTCAAAAAACTTTATTTTTCACTCTCATTCTTCATTCTATAACATCTTGTATTCTATCTCATTCTTCCCACTTCTTTCTATCTCATTCCTTACAACAAATCTTTGTTGAATTTCTTCCTCAAGCAATAGTCAAGGCTTCTCTTGCATGCATTTCTATCATGTCTACCTATCCAAGAGGGGATCCATGAGTTGTTGGTAATGCTCTCTTCTTATCTTGTATTATCTATTTGATCTTGTATACTTGATCTCATCTACTTTATTCATGATAGGGGTTCTCCTCCTTTTGGGGTTTGTTTCTATCACACATATTTTAATTTATGCATTTTTATCTATCTCTATCTATGTGGTTTTCCATGGAGGCAAAAACACCAAAATAGTGGTTTGACTAAGGCAAGCCCCAAAAATCCCCCAACATTTTTCTCATTGTGTTTGTGTGGAGATGTATAGGTTCAACAAGATAGACTTCTTGTATTTTGAGTTCTTATATTTTGCTATATTAGAGACGATAGTGTGGGGCACAGACATCCCTATGGAACATCGTCATCCATGGCCGAGGGCTAATCCTTTTGATGGTAAAATTTATGGTTTGAGCTCTTTCTTTTTTTTGTATATTAGATATTTTAATTTTGTCGTCTATTCTTCTAATTACTTTAAGTGATTTTATCATTCTTTTCATTAGTAGTTTAGTGTTTATTTGATTAAGTTGTGCAAATATCCTTCAATCTTTATCTCATCACCTAAGATATGATCCTTGAGGTAATTGAGGGCTATTTATTCCTGAGGACCTCGTAGTCTTGAGGGTAGTGAATCCCTACATTATATTGTTGGTGAACCCGACATGAAACAAATCATGTCAAATATTTTTCTTTAAAATTTCAATTCTTTTGATAATGGTTTATCTAAACAAGATTTAATAAGTTGGATGATGCCCTAGGTGATTTCTTAGAAGCATATCCTCCTATTCAAAAGTCTAATAAACAAAATTCTTCATTAAATCCTTCATCTTCACAAATCAAAGATTTCATAAATGTAGTTGTAGTCTCTACCACCCCTCGAAGGCCTAAGAGGTTGGTCATCTATGTGACTCTGGCTATCCCATCTAATATAATTCATTCCATTCATCGGATCCCTATTGAAAGTGAAATTCCAGAACTTTGCATGAGATTCACACAATCTAAGGCTCCCTTTTATAAAGTGGTATCCCATTCTTATAATACTAGAAGAAACCAAAAAATTCTTAATCAACCTACTGCTTTACCACCTTCTCAACCAAGTCTTCGTCAATAACCTAAACCTGCAGATAAGCCACTGAGTGAGTATGATATTTTTGAGAAAATTCATGTTACTCCTACCAAGATATCACTTTGGGATTTGCTTTAGACTGCTCTGGTTTACCAAGGTATGCTTTAGGAAGCCTTGCAAAATATTCTCTTGCCTTCTTCTGCTATCCTAACAAAAATTGATACATTGATAGATCATATTGTGTGGATTCTCTAAATATTACATTCCATCCACATGAACTCCCACCTCCAAAAATATAGAATAAATAAAATCCTTTGATTATAATAGTCTACATTAATAGCATCAACATTATATGTTATCTTTTTGATACCAATTCAACACTCAACATATGTAGCATTAATTTGTTACGTAAAATTAAAGTTGATTCAACCTCCTTTTTTCTTCTTTGCATATCATTGGATTCGATAATTCCCATTGAAAATTCTTAGGCACAATAATCTTACCTCTAATGTGGGGACCCATTACTTTACCCACCTTGGTATATGTTAATATGTCATGACCATTACCATACAATATTCTCTTAGTAAGACCATGGATTCATAGTTTGAGAGTAGTTACTTCTACCCTGCATCATTCCTATGGACACAAAAAAAGTAACCCTTCTACTTTATCTCATGTTTAGGACCTCCTAGTGATTTTGGATTTATTTTTTCTAGATTTAATGTTGTAATGTGGTCAACACATTCACATTAGGTCTTGGACCCTTGTGAATCAGTAAGAATTCTAGGATTTCTTGTAAAAAAATTGTGAAGTGTTGTAACCCACTTTCACACTTTTTTAGGACCCTTTCATTATAATTCACTTAAGTAACCTCTTTTTATCACTTACCAAGTCTTATTTCAAAGTTTTGTAAAGATTTGTAACAAAATTTCACACTTTTCTAGCTTTTCATCACTAATTCAACCGTTTCTTATTTTTAAATGAACCCTTAATACACTTTGTGTCCTTACTTAAGTGTACTTTTGAGAATAATCTCGTTAAACATCATTAAATACACTTTAATTCCTGACACCCAGTAAAATTTCCTTGGTGGGACCAAGTCGCCACCTGGGTCAACTTAGTCCCACTAGGCACAAAAATCAAAATTATTTTAATTTTTTGGTGACATTTTATTCTCTTAACCTTAAGGTCATCCTATGATGTGTTATTTTTGGGAAATATTGTAAAATCAAGTATAAATAAAGGGTTTCCCCCTCATTTTTCATCTCCTATAATCTTCTAATTTCCTAATTTCCTTAGTGCATTTACTTAATCAATCTCAATCATTCTAGGAATTATTAAGCATCCATTGGAGTATCTACTTGCATATCTTCAATTTCTACATCAAGGGTTTGGTGAGTTGTAGCTTTGCATGTTGTTCATTCATCATTCTCTTTCCGTTTCATTTCATTTTCAATGGTTTGATTACCAAATTGCGGTTTGACCAAGGAAAACCCCCATTCTCTAACCCTTAACCCTTTTTCCCCTCTTTGCATGTGTGTTTTGTAGGTCTTGTATGCAGATTTGTCAAAGAGGAAAGTTTTGAAAAGTGGTCAACAATCCATCAAAGTCATTCAAGTCAACAAAGCCCTAATTGAAGCTTGGAGACCCTTTTTAGCCCGATTCCTATTCAATCTGAATGGGACACCTATCAGGAAGAGAAGTGCAAACCGAAAGCTGCATATTCCTATCTTGAATGTCTTGAGATTCCTAGGTGGACTAAGTTACCATCTATGGAAAATTAGTCCCACTACCATGCCTAAAAAGTTATTTTTTCATTTATGTATACCCATTTGACATAAACCTGTTCTGACAGAATCTCCCTGAAATGGGACTAAGTCACCCAGCTTGGTGTAAGTGTCCCAGTTGGCCTTGCCAGTAAATTATGCAAGATTCCAGAGCCTCTCTACATCACATTCTAGTTTCTAGGTGCTCTTCTCCATTCTCTTTCATTTCTATTATTTTTTACTTGTATTCTTAGGTCATTTTTCTTACATCACTGTGTTTTCAAACAACTTGCATTTCTTAGATTTTTGCATTAATAATTCATTTCTTTTATCAGTTTATTGCATTTAGACATCACATCTAGACATACTTCATTCATCTTTGCATTGATTTTGAGTGTATACATTGCCCATTTTGTCCTACCTCTCTCCTTTTAGGTGAAAAACCCTAGAAGTGCTAGAGAGCATTAGGAAGCCAAAAAAAAATTATACATTTTGGTGAACCCTCCTTTAGAACATTTTACTTCTGATTTTCAATGCCTTCTCATCCTAGGAATAACTTGCATCAACATTGCATTAGGTTTTGCAAGTATTGTTTAATTTTTCATCTTAGGGTTTTTAAAAAAATTGCATTAGTGAAAATCTCATATAGATTACATTTTTGCATAAGATTTCATTAAAAATTCCAAAAAATTTGCATATTCATATTGTATCTACATCTGAAAACTTTAAAAAACATAAAATTTTATTTAAATTTTTTGAAAAATCTCAAAAAAATCACTACTGGGACTAATTCGCCACACTGGGTGACTTAGTCCTCTTGCACATTCTACACAGTAATTTCTATCATTTTTAGAGCATTTTCTACATTTTTGTTTTTTGTTATTGCATCTCTATTACAGTTTCCATATTTTCAGTTATTAGCATTTCATTGCTCTTAGTTTATATTGCATTTACATTCACCTGTATTTAGAAACCTTTGTATGAGTGTTTGGTGTGCTATTGCTAATACCTTAGTGAGAAGAAGTTCAAGACTCATGTTATCCCATGATACTACACTTGTTGTGGATCTTGGGTTATCTAAAGCTTCTACTCCTAGTATTGTAACTAGTACACTAGGCATGGATCCTACCTTTAGCAACTCTTTTCCTCCCAATAACATGCAAATTGACGCACAAAACGATCACATTCTGCAAGACAAAATCGTTAACCTTCATGGGGACTTTACACATCTCCAACATCAAGTGTGTCTTGAAAATTTTTTAAGAATTGTCATTCCTACTATAGATAACATCCATCACATGCTTGAATGTGACGAAGGCCTCGACGTTATGAAACAAATCATTGAGATATACCACAAACATGTTCCTTCCACCTCTAGTACATCTCAATCAGCAAACACTGTGGTTATTCAAGGAGGACCTCACACTCCTCCTTCAATAGTAGCATCTATACCTACCTATACCACTCCTCAAGTCACAACAACAATGCAATAGGTTAGTAATGTGATTCATTCCTCGATTATTCCTACTAGCATTCCTAATTCTTATGTGGCATCGCATGTTCTATCCTCTTCCACCATACATCTATAAGAATTCCCTTCACTTGCCCTACCACTACATACACTCCATCACCACTTTCCCTTCCACCCCAAGGTGAAGCCACAATAGTGGTTTACAATTCCAGTGAGGAAGGAAAACTCACAAAAAAGGACCCCATGCTAAAAAATGTGATTTTGGGGGTTCGTATGAACCTACTGGTTCGAGAAAACCCATATAGGGTTTAGTCAAACTAGGGTTCGAGCGAACCCATTTGGGGTTCACTCAAGGGTTCGAGTGAACCCATTCCCTTGTTTCCCACCCAAAAACCAAATAAAAATGCATTATGTGAGGTGGTTCACTCGAACTCCTAGGGGTTCGTATGAACCCCCCTTAACCCTCATTCTCCCTCTTAGACACCAAAAAAACCTAAATTTTTTCATTTTGAAGCTTGGTTTGAACATGAAAATGGTGGAGACTTCACAAACCCAACTGGAATTAGGTAGTCCTTGGAACAAGCTATCCAATAAATATAATTTTGATATGTTTTGATTTTATTATGTATTTGTTTTTTTTAGTTTTATTAAATATAGGTTTTTAACTTAAAATGAAGGTCTCTATTCTACACATGTGGAAAATTAGTAGATTATAAAAAAAAAATGAAAAATATGAGTGCACAAGATATTGAAATCCTTGATCCGACAAAAAAAATAAAATTGAATTTTGATAAATACAAATAAAGTTACGTGTTATACGGTCATGCTATGTCTGAATTGTAATTGGTTTGACTTTCAAACTTGATTAAAGAAAAAATATTCAATAAAAAACTATCTAACCAAGTGGAAGCACTAGATATCGGAGTTACAAATATAAATTCAAAAGAATTAGAATTTTATCCTTCATGGAAAAAAATTTATGGATTATACGGTGTGCATCATTTTTTTTAAATGTTGTTTGATGAAAAAAACTAGTTTTCGTGGGAGATGGAAAAAAAAGTGCAATATAATTCCAAAAATTTTGAGAAAAATATTTTTAGAATCTTCAAACAAAATGTGATGAGACTCTAGTTTCAATCATCTTCAAATTCCTCACAGTTTAGCAGCTATAGGTGCCCAAGTGTGAAGATTTAGTTAAAAAAATAATTTCAATGTCCAGTTTGGCCAAAAATTGTAAACCACTATTGTGGGATCACCCCCCATACCACTTACATTGACCCTCTCATAACATAACTTTTCCAAACTATCTCCTCCATGCAAAAACAAAACCAAAACCATAATAGACCACCCACCTATTATGTTTGAAGCAACCCACTATCTTTGGTAATCTTGCGAACACCAATGCCACAAGGAATAGAGATGCCTAAATTTGAGAAATATGGAGGGAAGGGATATCCTTCTAACCATGTTAATGCTTACACCACCTTATGTAGTGACTTTTTCCTTGATGATAAACTGTTAGCAAAACTATTTCCTAGGACTTTAAAAGACAATTCCTTGGAACAATTTTCATCTTTACCAAATAATTCAACTTGTTCATTCAATGAACTAGTTGGTGCATTTATAAATAATTTCCAAGTGCATATGAATCCAAAGAAGACCTTGTTTGATTTAATGAGATGCAAACAACACGAAGAAGAAAAGATAGCTAATTTTATCTCATGATATCAGTCACTTTATTCTCAAATCGATGTCAAGATTCCTGATCCACATCTTCAAAAGATGTTTATAGAAAACCTACAAACTAAACTTCAAGACAAACTCACAATGATGAAATTCCCCTCCTTTATGCACTTGTGTACTACCCTTTGCGATTATCACAATTTGATTAGTAGTCGTGATGCAAAGTCCACTTCTAGCTGAGCTGAGAAGTCTGAACATGCCAATCCAAACAATTCACAACCATTTAGAAAGAAAAACAAAGGTTTCTGACAGTTCAATCCCCCTCAACAACCAACTCAACCCGTCAACAACCAAGTAGCAACTGTTAAAGTCGTGATACCTTATAGTTATGGAGATCCAAAAAAATAGTTTACACCTTTACTAGACACTCTTCATAACACAATGTCCCACCTTTTACAACAACAAATGATTACCTTACTTGTCGTTAAAGCACCTGATCCTACTAATCCTTTAACTCCAAACTTTAAA
>VDFB02193867.1:161580276-161591548 GCA_007258455.2 Sequoia sempervirens | reverse complement strand
CCTAAAATTGTATATTTGTATTCCACACAATTATAAAGATATTGTAGGAGGTATTTTTGTAGTGTGTTAGATTAAGGTTCAAATAAATTAAATTCAAGAGTTCATTCATACTAAGGTTCACATACAATACATTCAAGAGTTCATTCATAGACAAGTCTAAAATCCTCACCATTGCTTGACTATTAAGTAGTTGCCAACATGAACCAATGTAAGAATTTGTGAGTGAATTTGATGTGAAAATATATACATGTGTGACATTCATGAACATACATAAGTAGGTGCATATGCATAATCATTAATACAACTAATAATGCCCATATAATTTATCAATGTCCTCATGTACAAATACATCAATGCATCTTGCTACCAACTATTCTAGATACAAAAATAATATGTGCCCAGGCTAATACCCTCACTCTGTAATGTATATCTCAAACCATTGCTATTGTCAAAGAAACCTACATTGCAGTATTACAATTCAACTATTAAAAAATAGAAAAATCACTGAGTAAAAGTAATAGAACAATGAAAGCAACATGAACTCCAATGTTGGATGCATTTCCATCGAACCTCACATCCTACTCAAAGCTTGTGTTGAGTAATGCCTACATGTAAATATTAGGAAATTATGGATTATAAACAACATGAAAAACAAAGTCACTTGATCATTCTTTGAAATCAACAACATGGTCAAAATTAAACATGAATAATGGAAAATGCAAAAATTGTTAATTTTTTAATATTTTTGATGAATGGGTAGTGTGGAAATGTTGAGGTAGGCAAGTAAATACTAGGAAAGGTTTGAATTCATTTCCCAAGTCACCTGGTCATTTTGGAGTGTTCTTTCTGGGGTAGTCTCTTAAGAGTCCTAAAAGCCAAAAAAATTCAAACTTTGACGAAGTCATTCTGGGAGCTTGTGGCACATAGGAATTATTTTTATAGACCTATAGGTGGATATAAAATCACTTCAAACCAATGTCTCTCATTTTGGGTCAACTCAACACCGTTTGTGTGTTCCAATGTTAAATGCATTCTCGCAAAAATTGTTAGTGAAAAGTAGTGCAAAAATCAAAAGAAGCTCTTTTTTTTGTGGATAATGGAGAAAAAATAACTATACCAACACATCAAGGTGGGAATTCCAATTCTATGAAAGGCATCCTTTTATCACCCAAGCCCCCCCATGATTCCTGAGTGCACTAATCTGAGGTAGTCTTGAAAGTGTCGTAAGAGAAAAAAATGCAAAATTGTTAAGTTTTACGTTATTTTGAAAAATGGGTAATATGGACACGTTGAGGTAGGCAGTTAAATACTGGTGAAGGTCTAACTTTGTTGCCCAAGTCACCTAATCCTTCTGGGGTGCTCTTCCTAGGCTAGTGTCTTAAGAGCCTTAAGAGCAAAAAAATGCAAAATTTGTAAAATTTATAGTAATTTTGATGAATGGTAAGCATGAACACATCGAGTTAGGTGGTTAAATACTAGGGAAGGTCTAATTTTTTTCCCAAGTCACTTGATTGATCTAGGGTGCTCTTTCCACAATAGTCTCTTAAGAAGCTCCTTAAGAGAAAAAAATGCAAAATTTATAAAAATTTTAGTAATTTTGATGAATGGGCAGTGTGGACATGTCCAAGTAGGCAAGTAAATACTAGGGTAGGTTTTTCTTTGTTTTTCAAGTCATGTGATCATTATGGGGTGCTCTTTCCATGGTAGTCTCTTAAGAGCCCTAAAGCCAAAAAATTTCAAAATTTACAGAAGTCATTCCGGGAGCTCCCAAAACGTAGGAATGCTATTTCTAGAACTATAGGTGGATATAAAATCCCTTCAAACAAACTTCTCTCAATTTGGGTCAACCCAACACTATTTGTGTTCTAGTGTTAAATACATTCTTGCAAAAGTTGTTAATGGAAAGTAGTGCAAAAATGGAAAGAAGCATTTTTTTTTGTTTTGTACATATAAGAGAAAAACCAACTATACCAACAAGTTAAGGTGGGAAGCCAAATGCTATGGAAGGCCTCATTTTTTTCCCAAGCTCGCCCATGATTCCTGAGTACATTAATCTAGGGTAGCCTTAAAAGTGTCGTAAGAGAAAAAATGCAAAATAGTTAAGTTTTCAGTTATTTTGATGAATGAGAAATGTGGATATGTTGAGGTAGGTAGGTAGGTAAATACTAGGGAAGGTCTTAATTTGTTTCCCAAGTCACCTGATCATTATGGGGTGCTCTTCTTGGGGTAGTGTCTTAAGAGCCTTAAGAGAAAAAAATGCAAAATTTGTAAAATTTATAGTAATTTTGATAAATGGGTAGTGTGAACACATTGAGGTAGGAAAGTAAATACTAGGGAAGGTCTATATTCATTTCCCAAGTCACTCGATCAATATAGGGTGCTCTTTTTTGGGTAGTTTCTTAAGATCCTTAAGAGAAAAAAATACAAAATTTGTAAAAAATTTAGCAATTTTGATGAATGGGAAGCGTGGACACATAGAGGTAGGAAGGTAGATACTATTGGCATATTGTTGTCATTGATGTCAAAAGGGGGATTTCTATGGGATATCCTACCTAGGAGACTGTTGATGCTTGGTTGACATGATAACTTCAAATGTGTACAGTCTTGGTGTTGAATGAATCTTATATTCCAATGATGACTTTCTATCAGCGGTTACGAGTTGCTTAAGTGACAAATTAATCCCTTGAGTTCATTGGGGCAACTAGACCCTTTTCCTTGTGCCTACCGGCTTGAAAAATATTCAACGAACATAATAATTCCCTAGTCATGAGGTAAGTATTTATCCTTAGTAAGATCTATGACATTGGTCAAGGATTGAAGATCTAATGCTTTTTCCAGGTGTCATCTGAGAATATTGTAGATTACTGTCTTGGTTCCCTAGAATAATGTAGCATAAGCATGGTGGAACTAACAAGGGCAAAAGATGGAAATAATCTGCTAGTCCGCTAGAGATTTGATGGGATTGTGTCTAACCTCGTAGAACTATGGGTATGTGAAGTGAGTCTTTTGGGACCTACTCTTGGCAAGCTACTTATATCGATGACAGTCTTCAAAGCAAATCATTATCTGACAACCATATTTTATAAGGCTAAATAATGGATATTGATTGATGTATCATTGTGTGAAAATTGTGGATCAATGACTCATGTTCAAACTAAGAATCCTTAATAGCTATGGTAGTGTGAACTAGGGTTTTGACTGCAAACTACCATAGGGAGTGAATTCGATTGGCCCAACTGCTCTAGCTACCAATATTAATGATGGTTAGATGATCAAATTAGTTACATGGAATTATAGGTAGTGGAAAATATGATTAAGATTCATTACAGAGGATATGAATTAAATTCTACTGAAAATCTTAGTTGTTCTGTATGCCAGAAATAGTAAAATCTCTTATTTTTCTTATAAGTGGATGCATGGCTTGATGTTCTGATAGCTTGCAAAAGAAGATAAATATTGAACCCTAGCAGAGGAAAGATATGGTATGAAAATCTCAAGGGTGATGCAAAATGTTGATGATGGATAAAAGGAGGATGAAAAAGGAAACAATATAAGAGATGGAGAATGATGCTGCAAAAAGATGAAGGGAATGTGTGTTACATCTGAGTGATGAGTGTCTTTTGAGGTGGCTAGAGAAAATATAGAGAAAATATGTAGGAAGGACAACAAGAAATTTGTCTAATTCTTGAAGGCAGACAGAGAATGAACTCCTAGAGAAAGTGCAACAAGGTTGTACATTGTATCTAGAAGTATTTTGAGATGAACAAAGAATGCACTAAAAGGAAAAAGGAAGAGCTCAATAGTAATGGCATGAGTAAGAGGAACCCAATCAAGCAATGAGATTCTTAATAAGGGTTCACCTATAAGAGTGGAATGAAGGAGGTAAGCAACATGAATTGAAGTTGTAGAGACTATAACCAAGTGTGAGTAGTTGCAAATAAGTTGCAACATCGAACTGTGTTCTATTGAAAATTTGTAATAACTTTGATTGTAAATCTGATTGGTGGTTGCCATCAGATATCTAAGTAGGTGCTAAAAGTAGGGAGTGGGTGCATCCTTGGATTAGGTGCTCCTAAAATAGGGGATTGTAGTCTCCTTAGGGTTGGTGCCCTTAAACATTATAAAAGGTATTTTGATTGCAAGGCTGGATTAGGACACTAGCTCCTAGTAGCACTTCTCACTGTGGTTTTTCCCTTCCTAGGTTTTCCATGTATATCTTATGTTATGTGTATGTTTTTTCCTCTGTGCATGAGTGTGTTGATTTAGTAAAATAAGGTAAAAAGGAAATAATTTTTAAGTGTTTCAAAGGCTAATTTTTAAATCATCTACTAATTCACCCCCCTCTCAATAGATTATTGTGTTCCAACAATTGGTATCAGAGCCCTGGGTTCCCTAGGTGAAGCTTAATAAACTCAAGTAGATTATGGCAGTCTAAACACTATGAGCTATTAGGAAGTCTCTTCCACAAACAAGGTACCTCGGTTCGATGAAACAAATTACAATTTTTAGAGTCATGAAATGGAGGAATATTTGGGTTCTCTAGGATTTGATGTTTGGATGTTTGTCAAAATCACCTATGTTACTCCTACCACTCCCCCCACTAGTGCTACAAGAAAAAAGGACCATGAGAACATTGAAAGAGCAAGGAAGACCATTATTTTTAGTTTTTCTAGATCTGTGCATGGGAAAATTATGCATTGTAAGACTACACATGATGTCTAGGATAAGTTGAAAAATATCTATGAAGGAGATGACAAGGTAAATTTTGCAAAGCTAAAAGTATTGAGATCTATATTTGAAGGCTTGAAGATGACTGAAGAAGAGAATATTAAAGATTATCTTCTAAGAGTTGAAGATATAGTAAACTCTATTAAAGGACATGGAGAAGAAGTGAAGGAAAATTTCAATGTACAAAAAGTTCTAAGGTCAATGACAAAACCGTATGATCCCAAGATCTCTACGATAGAGGAAGGAAGAGAAGTAGAAAAACTCGCTCATGATGAGTTACATGGGATATTCACTGCATATGAGATGAGAATGAGGGATGGAGATTCATCCAAGAAATAATTTGAATTCAAAGCTACCAACAAGGTGAAGGATGGAGAAGCTAAGAAAGATAAAGTTGAAACAACCACATTTGAACATGATGAGATCGATGAAGAGGAGGAAATTTTTATCAGAATACTTAGAAGAGGCTTTGGAAAGTACAAAGGTAAGTTACCATTCAAGTGCTTTGACTATGGTAAAATAGGTCATTTTGATGCTAAGTATCCCTACAATGCGAAAGGTAACTATGGCCAAGTGGTAGATGAGAAAATGAAGAAACCCTACTACCCTAAGAGAAGAAGTTTTCAGAAGAACACAAGTATATACATCCAAGAGGATAGTGATGTATCAAATGACTATAATAGCTCAGATGATTAATACGGTTGTCCTTTTTTTATGAGAGAAAATGAATTTCTCTTCATGAAAAAAGAGCTTCAGGAACAAAAGAATGGAAAGGTAAAAAACCTCCATGAACAAGAAGCAGAGGAAGGAGAGGTAGACCTAGAAAGAGAACTCATCTCTTCCCTAGATGAGATGGATGAACTCAAAGATGAGATTAAGAAATTGAAAAGAGAAAATAAGTGCCACAAGAATCTTGCATTAAAAGACTTAGACAAGGTAACCAAAGATCTTGAGGAAACTAATTAGATACTAGTAAGTCTGAAAATTCAAGTAGAGGAAGCCAAATGAATGGAAGAAGTGATGAAATACAAATTAGAATCTAAAATGGAAAGGTGCATGAAGCAGCTGTCTTGAGAAACGATTTGGTGAAAGTTGAAGACACGAAAAATGTACTAATCGATCCTGTACACCTAATCCTAATTACTAACACCGCTTCATCCTAAATCATCTCCTTTGCTAATCATTTAATTAAATAATCTTTATTTGATTAAATTCATCACATTCCACCTCTTAATTAAATAAATCATTTTTTATCTAATTACATCATCATCTCATGTTAATTAAATAAATCATTTTATTTAATTACCTTCTATAGTCCCTCTTTAAATAAATAATTCATTTTATTTAGTTAAATATCTAAAGTCATTCTATAAAATTCAATGAATTAATATTTATTTGATTTCATCTAACACCATCCTCTTTAATTAAACAAAATCAAAATCTTATTTAATTAAGTCTAAATTCATATTCTTCTTATTTTGATTTAAATTAATCCAAAATTCTAAGTCAAAATGGTCAATTCAACTAATCTCCTTTTAAATTAATCAAGTCATGATTAATATTAATCTTAATCCATCAAATCCTCTAGATTTTATAGCTTGCTTATGAAAACCATTTTAATTGATTTATTAAATCTCTATTTCTTTCAAAAAGGCATAAAAAGGGAATATTCTCCGAGTTTGAAAAATCCCTCCAAAAGGGTTTGTACATCCTACAAGGCATTTAAGTTTCTTACATGTCCTTTGCCTTGAGCCAAGTGGAATTAACTTTATTTTCTTCTCCCTCCAACTTGTCATTTCATCAATTTTGAAATTCCACCTAATTGCATTTAATTGCACAATGACCAAAATGTGCTCCACCTTTGTCCACTCACATGTTGACAAGTGGCTTCATGCTATTGGTTGGTCTTTTATCCCACATTCATCCAATTTTCCTCATCTTCTAGCTTTTTATTTTATAAAATAAGGCTCTCATTTGGATTTGGGATCCACAACTTCATGCAAAGACATTATCTTGAGATTTTGAATTTTCTCATCCATTGTTCATCCATTTTCACATTTTCATAGCTAGGTTATGTAGGAATTTCACCAAGGAAGCATCAAATCATCATTCAAGCTTACAAGGGATTGGTAAAGGGCCATTTTTCACATCAAAATGGCACCAATTCCCCCATGGGATTGAGAGTTTGTTTACATTAAATAGGATTTGAAAGCTTTTATTTGTGTTCTTCATTCTATTTCTTGTTTTGTCCACTTCAAATGAATTCCATGGGGAATGATGTTTCTAACTTGCATTTACAACTAATTGTGTGTTTTTTCTTCATGTTTGTGCAGGTCTAGGATCACCATTCACATTTTGGCACTAGAAGGAGGGAGAACATGAAGAATCTAACGCATTTTTTTTTAAAATTCCATTGTTTTTGTGTCTATAGAAAAACAACACCACTGACAGAGAAACTGTGCCACTATCAGTCTAGTGGTGCCATTTAGCACTGCTATCAAAATCCAAACCATGAAACTGAGCCATTCCCACCTAAATATTTAAATTCCAAAGTGTCATTCTCAACCATTTCCCTGTTGACCAGTTACCTAAACTCCAAACTCCACCATTGGTCGAAACAACACCGCAATCGTTCTCACTGGTTCTATCACATAGTGTCGCTATCAGTCTTAGTGTCACCATACAACACTGTTGACTCCTATAAAATATGCCACCTCTGTAGACTACACCGTTGGAGTTGGGTAAAAGACACTTTTCAAATTATTTTCAACATGTGCGTTTTCATTTTGGTTTCTTTTGACTACTAACTATATTTTGGCTTCTGTTTCTATAGTTTTAACTAGTTTTTGTAGGTTGACTTGATCAAAAGTGAAGGGAGGAAACATAGACAAAGACTTCTCTATGGCATCACCATTTCATTGTATCAAGTTTTTTTAAACACTTTGGGGAGGAATTGTAATTCCTTTTCTAAGGACTTTGTCATCTTCATGATTCTTAGGACTCACTAATTTTCATTTGGGCTTAAAAAGAAGAAAAAAGGGATTAAAATGAACCTGAGGCAACTTACTAGATTTTTTTTTGGACTTAACAATTGAACAAGCAACTCTCATATTTCCTTTTGGTGCTTAAAAAGAATCAAATTCTTGCTTTGAAGGATTAAAATGAACATGTTCCTTTATGTTTTGTAATCTCTTATCCAAAGTAATATCATCTAAAAGACGTATGCGCTTCTCTCGCGGCTCAAGGAAATATTGAGAATCAAAAGGATTTTTATGATATTAAGTTGCATAAGTGATTGCCTCCACACTTAAATTTGGATTCTTAAAATTAAACAAAATATTGCGAGTGTGAGTGGAGTATATCGTGTGTGTTCTCTCTTTGTTTCTCAACAAACATTGATTGAACTACATATGTGTTTGCTTGCTTTTGGTTATCCTTAGAGGGCCTTCTTGGTGGGAATAAGTAATCACCCCAGGGAACGACCCAACTAGGAACATGCTAAATCCAAGCAACTTCCCCCCAGTATATAAGTGTGGGTACTTGAGGAAAGTTCAAGTATCATAAGGATTGTTCCAACAAGAAGGTAAAAAATGGTCTCTTGCTGTATGGATGATCCCCCATGAACAAAATGCCTATACCAGAACCTTTTGTTTAGAGGCCCAAAATCCTTATCTATTTGTTGGTGCAAGAGGTCGGACCTCTGAACCCTCCACACATTTTTGTGGTTCTTGGTAGAGATGAGAAGTATGCCATGGGATTTTCATGGGTACTAAAGCTTGGCTAACCCACATAAGTGAGTGCTATGGAGGGGAGTCAATGTGGTCGAGCTTTTAATCATTCACCAAGAATAAGCACAACTGGATTTATCCAAGTGGGGATTAAAAAAATATTACCATTTTATTTAGATGGTTGTGCATATTCTTGGAATCAAAACACTTTTCTTCAATCTTAAACATTGGAAAACAAACATTCAACATGGTCATCAAACTTCAAACCCTTTAGAGGAAGAAAATACCATTGAAAAAATCCAAGTGCTATTGCTTGGCCCAGAGATTCTATCCTTAGAGGCTTCTAAGCATTTGAATTTACATCTCAATTTGCTCACTAAAGTAAAAAATAGGGAACTTTTTCCTTAATTTCCTTAATTTCCACATAATGGACTTTGTGGGATGAGAAGAAATTGGGACATTGGACATTTAGTTTGAAAACCTAATCAAGAATTGTTTGTGGTAAAAAGAACTCACTAAGAAAAGATAAATTGGACCCCACACATGTGCTTTTTCAAATGATTTCCTAAAAGATGAAAACCCGAAAACCAAAATCCAAACTTCTTAGTCAAAAAGCTTGCAAGAAACGTTTGTCTATGCTTTACGAATTTAGAGAAAGATTGACCTTCAACTTTTACAAACGTGCATCAAGGAACAATCCAAATTTGTATTCATTTTACTATTGTCAAAATCCAAGTCTCTTTCAAAGGTTTGAGTATCTCACATAGGAAGTAATAGCATGTTCTTCAACACCTTGGTCTTTTAAACAAAGTCTCTCTAAGTCTTTTAGGATCAAAATCAAAACACTCTCACCCATCCTTCAAACATCAAATAAAAAATCACCTCACAAACAACTCTTGGTGTAAGTGGAAGAATGGGATAAACACTCTAAACATGCTTCTACACTTCTAAATAGGACATTGCATCTAAGATTCGAAGAAATTAAACTAATTTAAACTAGAAATCTTCAGAAATTTATCCTATTGCTCTCTAACTCTAAAGGATCTCTCTAATTTACTTTGCTCTCAGATTTAGAAGCTAATTAAACTGTTGAAATGACATTTAGAGAATGAGAAATGAACTAATTCTATTTCCTATGTGATTAAATATGCAAATCTATTGTAATGGCAGCCATGACTGCAAATGTTGGATGCTTGATTGCTGCTTGATGGATGCTGGATGAATGCTTGATGCTTGAATGCTTGGATGCTTGAATGCTTGGAAAACCTACAGAGTAAGATTACACAAATTGGGATCCATTTCCTGTAGCCAAAGAGTTGTATTTATAGCTTTCACGGTAGCACATTTGCACAGGGATACGGGATAAGGGGCTGTGATTCAATCTGGAGAATTGAATGGCATGGGATGAGAAGATGGAGCTGATCATGGAGGATTGTTCCTCCCCATGAAAACACCAGGCAAGAAGAGAGGGAGGATTGATGGAAGAAGATTGAGAGGACTTCCTGCAAGTTTGTCCCTGAAGCTCTTCCCGTGAATGGAAGTTGCATTAATTAGATTTTAAAAAATCTAATTTTATTGGTGAGTGAATAGTGTAAATGATTTATGCATAAATTAAATATTTTTAGTTTATTTAATTTTAGCAAAAGAGGAATAAATAATTTAATAAATCAAACTATAGGATTTGTTTATTAAATTAAAATAAAGGAAAGTGATAATTAAATAAAAGATTTTTAGAATATCTTTATTTAATTAAGAAGAAATGTGATGAGGTAATTAAATAACACAAATTATTTAAGTTGTGTATTTAATTTTCAAGATATAAATATAAAAGAAGCAATAATGATAATAATTAAATAAAACAAGGTTTTTAATTTCGTTTATTTAATTAGGAGAGAAAATAGAAGAATTAATAATGAACTTAATATAAATAAATATTTCTATTTATTTATTAAGTAGATGAATTTAAGATTAATTAATCAAATAAGTCATTTAATTAATCGGATTCTCCGGACCATTTTTAGGTGTCTACATTTTGCCCCTCTTTGAAGTGATGGGTTTACACATTGCTTCAAAGAAAATTTTGCCTCAGCTGCCAGTATTGATGAAAAGTTTGAAATATGCCCCAGATTTGCCCCAAGTGTTGGATTTTGGAATGATAGTGATATATGCCCCCACGGGAGATAAATTGATAAATTTTGGATTTTTATGATTTTTTTAAATTTTTTGAATTTTTATGATGATTTGATGATGTATTGGTGAAGAAACAATTTATCTCTCAACAAAATTGTCCAAAAATGCCCCTGTGATAGATAAGAATTAATTCCTCAGAGGGAAAAATAAATAAATCCCCTGAAAATCCCACAAAAATAACCTATAAATGCTCAAAAGGTCATTTTCAAAAGTCATTTATGCATTTGACTTTGACAATCTTGTGATAGAGACCCTCAGAGTGCTAGAGCTTCAGGATGTCGATCCCTTTCCACACCCACCAACTCGAGCGTGTGCGACGTCACCAGCATCCGGCCGACTATGGACCTCCAGTATGTACCCCAAATTCTCCTCGTAATTTGCGCCCGTACTTTTCATGTCATTTTTGCACGTTTTTATCTTTTTAGCACGCGGCAGACGCGGTTTAGCGCATCGGTGATCTGTTGTAGCGCGCCCGTCGAAATCTGTAGTGCGTCCATAGTTTAGTGTAGCGCGTCATAGTTTTAGCGCGCAGGGTCAAATCTGTAGCGCGTCCGTGGGATTTTATAGCGCGCTGAACTTTTTAGCGCCCTGGATTGTTTTTGCAACGCGTCAATAGGATTTTGTAG
>VDFB02193867.1:161546341-161580176 GCA_007258455.2 Sequoia sempervirens | reverse complement strand
CTCTAAAGTTCTTTTAAAACACATTTAACTGTAAATTGTTGTATTAATTAATGTAAACCTTCATGTTTCAACTTTAGAGCATGTAGACCATGATCAACGTGTTTAGCATGATCAGGCTAGAGAAGATCAGGAACATGATGTGGCCCCATCCGGTAAAGAGGACCACCCTTATGTTCTCTTAAACATATTTAATTTCAATTGGTGTATTAATTAATGTAACCTTTCATGTTTCAACTACAGATCAGGATTTAGAGTGTGTTCAACATGTTGAGCATGAGTCTATAACAAAGTTTAGGAACATGATGTGGACCCATCGTAAAGAGAACCACTCTAATGTTCTCCTTTCAATTAATCAAATACTCTGTAACAATAATAATAAAACATACTGCTTAACATTTCTTCTTTATTGCAGCAAAGATCCCCCTTGAAGCGGCGTCCACATCATGAGCATACAACTATGCATACATTAAGATCACAAGAAAAGGGCAGAACAACTAAAGGGGGGACATATATTGATTTAGAAAACGATATTCCACTTCAGCTTTATGTAGCTTTGAAAAGAAACAAAAAAAAAAGTGATTGTAATCATATCATGACAACCATATTTTTGATAATATGTAAAAATTGAAAGAATGATTATTACATGTTAATGAATGAATGTGAATATGTTAATTAATGAATGTTATATGTTATTAATGGATGAATGAATGAATGTTATATGTTATTAATGGATGAATGAATGAATGTTATATGTTATTAATGGATGAATCAATGATTAATGTTATATGATTGGGTATGGGGAATTGAGAGTGATGTGAGGGGGAGTGGGGGGGGCCACCCAAATGAGCTTCCACCATCATGTGGTTGGCCTCTGTTAAGTAGAGAATATTAAACTATACTCAAAACAAAGAGAAGCTCAATAAGGTAATGCACTTTTCAATATAAGAAATGCATCGTTTGAAGCATCAAACCAATATGCAGTCTGTATGTATGATCAGTCGTCAGTCTCCGCAATGGTACATTTCCATGAATATATAATATATATATATATTTTAAATTTTGCTTCTTCGTCGCAATTTCGATGATAACATCCGACGAATCAACAAAAAGCCTCGACAAAGTTGCTATAGCTGCGACGACGATTTCGTCGTAACTCACCACCCATTTCGTCGCCCTTCCAACGATATTTCGGCGTTGCCACCACGACACTCTTTGTCAATTTCATCGAACTTTCGACGAACTTTTGGTGCACAGCCGACGCTACTACTCGTCTACTTCATCGCACATTCGATGGACTTTTGGTGTTCTTTCGACGCTAATACTTTAGTATTTCGTCGCTATTTCGATGAATGTTCCATGTTTCCACGCTAATGCTTGCCCCATTTCATCGAACCGACGAAAAAATTCTGGTGTAATTCGTCCGTGGATAAACAAAGGTTTCGTCGATATTCTGACAAAATCCTGAGGTATTTCACGATGCTGCCGACCGACGATTCTTTGCCGTTATTTCGATGTTTAATTTGTCATCGGCCTTGCGACAAAAAAATAGCGACGGAAAGATTTTCGCCATTGCGTCGCTCTTCTGACAGAGATTTGTCGAACGACCGACGAACGACCGTCAGAAAATGGTGTCAAATCCAGTAGTGTGCTCACATGGGGTTCATTTTAATCCCAAAATCCAAATTGGGGGATGGTTATACAAATGTAAAAAAAATTCTTTTGATCGTCAAGATTGCCAAGCTATGTGAGAGGAGAGCATACACATTTAATGATAGTTTGCAAACCACAAAACAAAAAAGACACTTGTAAATTTTAATCCCTTTGCTTATGATGAAACAAGCACTTATAAATTTTAAACCAATGGCATTTTATGCATGTTCATTTTAATACCCATGAGTGAGAAAATTCATTTTGTTGTTCATTTTAAAACTTCATGAATGTGATATGCATGTTCATTTTACCCTTATGATCTTGATGCAAGTTGTAGTTGTGAAAGATAAACAAAACAAAAATTTCTTAAACCTAAACTAATGTAAAGCTCAATTTTTTTGTTTGTTTATAAATAATTTTTTTTTGTGAAACTCCTTAGATCCAAAGCCAAATGCTAAAAAGAAACAGTTAGCACACAAAAACCCTAATCTACTTGAAAAACCAAAAGGAAAAATTTGAATAAAACTAAAACAATTTTTTTTATACCTAACTAGGCAATTGTGTCGTTCGAGTTTGCAAATGTGTCGTTGTAATGCATCATTCCAAAACAGTTGCATCATGATTTTGAATTTTGGTCTTCTGCCCATAGATGAGCTATTTTTTTCATAGATGCATCACTATTTTTCATAGATGCATCATCATTTTCGAATCCAACTTCCTGCCAAGTAGTTGTGTCATTCTTCTTATCAGATGTGTTGTTTCTCTGCAGTTGCATCACTACATGCCTCAGTTGCATTGTTTTGTACGAAAACTTGCAAAAACAAAGAAAAAATCCGTACAGATCCTAGAAAAACTTGTCTTCACGTCGGGTTCACCAATGTAAGATGGGTTAAAAAGAGCTAACCTAGATTATAGTGACAACCACAATGCTACTAAGCCAAAATTCAATCCGAAACAAGAGAAAACAATAAAAAAACATAAGGAGAATGAAAGCATCAAATGAAAACACTCCCCATGCTTGAACTTGAATCACTTCCCTTGTCTCTCCTCATTCTTCTTTTGCAAATATTCCCTCAAAATTTTAGTAGAAATGTGCAAAATACTTGCAAATTGTAAGCAAGAAAGTTGGAGATAAGTGGGTGTTAAGTCGAAAATGGAGAAAAGCTTCTTTTATAGACAACCATTTGAATCGACGGTAGAGATTGAGCTTCTAGAAAGATTCCAAGATTAATGAATGAGAAGACATGCAACATAGGAAAGGGGAGGTTACAAAACAGACAGTCAAGATTAGAAAGAGCCCATAGGCAATCGATAGCTGGGATTGAAAAATGAGATAGTGGAGGAAGAATATGGAGGAAGAAAAAATTTAAAAATAATTAATTCATGAGAAGGAATCTTTGACCAAGTGGAGGCATAAACAATTTATTTGAGAAAAAGGCAAGTGGGCATTTAATTAAAATAATGTATATAATCATTTTAATTAAACAAGAGGAAATGGGAAAAGAACATTAAATAATTAATTTGAGTTAATTATTTAATAAAAGAGAAGGTTTGGGAGATAATTAAATAATTTCAACAATTATTTAACTATAGAAGAATTAAAAGATTAGTGAATAGTCAAATAATTAATAATACTTATTTAACTATAGACAAACGATGATAAGCAAATAATTATATAAATAGTAATTTATTTAATTATTGAAGAAAGGGGGGAATTAGAGACACAATTAATTTATTTAATTGATCAAGATAGAATAAGGGTTAAGAAATGAATTAATTAACTAATTAAAATTATTTAATTAATAGAGGAATGTGATCAAGAATAATTAAATAATTAAAATTATTTAATTATGCAAAGACGAAGACCGAGAAAAATGATGCTCACAGACTAAGACATTTTTCAGTGTCTACACTTGGTTGTAGGAGAGTGTGCCTCATAACTTCGAACTTGGTATGGCCAATCTCCATGATGGGTGCGTGAATATATTTTTGGATGTCTTCTATGTAGATGAAATCCACAAGTACTTTTGAGAATGCATCTTCTAGGTCAATTTTCATCGCTTTGTATGGGAATATTTTATACTTTGGCCTCAACTTCTAAGAAATATCAATGAGGCTGGGTGTAGCCAATTTTACAAGCTGAAACTCTATAGTGGATTGGTAACTAGCTTATGGTTTGGCACAGGGTAGCTTTAATGCTTTAGAAAATAGAGAATTCATAGTAAGTGAGAATGAGGAATGGGATGCTATATTTATAAATTTCTTTAGGGAGGAGTAATAAATGGTCTAGCCATTTTCTCATCTTCCTATATTTTTTCCCCATTATATTCCTACAACTCTATTTTTTTGACCAGTTATTACTTTTTTGTAGTGTACGAAAAGACTATATGACATTATATGATAACTTGATTTGATTTATAGTAGGGTGTTTATCTAGTACTATTCTCCAATCCCTCATTTTATTTGTTTATGTTTAGGTTGAGGAAATTGATGTTCAAAATCAAGCCTACATATTACTTGTAGATATTTAGACTTAACTATTCAAGTTATCATTGGCTTGTTATAAGTGATTTCCCTATGTTTTTCATTTTTTAGTTCTATATTTATCCTTTATATATACTTGATTTCTTTCAGAGGTTATCAGTTTCTGTTGTATTGAGCCTTTTGATTTTGTAGGCTTGGATAAGTGCAAAGGATGTTGGATTAGTGTTTTGTGATGATTTTCCTTATTTGCAGTGTATTTCTTGTATTTGTGGTAGTTTGTGGAGGTCTAATGGGTTTCCTATGTACCATGAATTCTCTCCAAAATCCATATACCTTCTAGGATGTTAATTCTTGTTCCCCTTGCAATCATGCATCTAAAACTTCTTCACTGTCAGTACTATCGTTGTTACTTTCTCATTCAATTTCTCTAGATCTATTAAGATCTTCCTCTTCCTCTACAATGAGTAGTCTTGAGTTAGAGTAGATATTTATGGGATCTTCTCCTTGTATATCTTGTTCAATTTCTTCTACAAATGTTCTATCATCTCTTTCTCCTAGTTGAATGTGGACTATTCTATTATCATCTACTAAAGAGATATGTTCCTTTCTAGATTCTGCTATCCCATTAGAATTAACAAACCATCTTAATCCTCGTAATGCTCTAAAGGTGTTAAATGGTTCCTTCATTTCAACAACTTCAAAATCAATATTTTTTTTTAATTCCTTGTATGGTCACTTTCTATTTTCGTAATGTCTCCATGCAAGAACCATTTGCTAAGCTAATATTCATTGGTATTATGATGAGCATGGGTCTACCTAGCCTTTCCCAAGTGGTTTCCAAAATAATATTTAGGTCAGCACCTTAGTCTACCATTACATGTTTGACTTTATTGTTATTAATATTTGTAGTGATTAAAAGAGGATCATTCTTCCAATTTTGATCTTCTATAATTTGATGAACTTGTTTTTTCTTGTTCTAGTATTTTCCTAGCTATTTTAATTTTACTAGGTCTTTCTGCTAGGCGAAAGAGTCTATTAGGAATTAGGTGTTGTACACCTTGCATACTGTTTAATTTATTATTATGTGTGTGGTGCACCTAGGGGGATCTAGAAGTATGTGCATCACTAGGAGTTAATATTCTTGGGGCCACTTTATGTTGTATGTATGGGACATAATGTAAGTTGTAAAAAATGTATTTATTTAATATTGAGAAAAGTAATTTAATAAAGTACCAAATATTAAATGTGGGGTCATGGTTTTGTAATCTCATGGTTTTAGTCACATGGTTTTATGTAATACCACTTGGTTGTTTTTTGGGAGATTGTTTCTATAAAGAAACCACATGGGTAGTTGTTTAAGGTTGGTAGTTTGACAAGTTAGCTCTTGTTAGCATTTGTGAAGGTTGAAGCATGACATGGGATGTGTGGTTACATGCTTGTTCACATGGAGTGTTTGTAGAGGGCTTGATAATTTAGAGATGTTCATGGAGGACTCTAAAAATGTATTGTAATGTTTATAGTTGAATACTACATGAGTCATGGATGCTTTTTGAGGTTTATTTTTCCCTCTTGAGGGATTTCCTAGGGTATATCTTGTGTCATATTTTGATGGATACGTTGTCTATTATCTTGCACATGGATTATGAATAATTATTTGCATAGATTTCTCTTTTGGGTTATGTGGAAACTATCATTATATGGTTGCAAGTTTCCTTTCATTTGGTATCAACCATGATTGTGGTTGTATAACCCTAGCTTGAGCTAATCTTGTTTAAGTTTGAATCTATGGTATTACATGAAATAATGAAAGACATGGAAAGATATGAGGGTTTTGTAGGTTGTTTATTATAGGTCTGAGGGTTTTGGGTTTGCTATTATGATGTGTTCTTTGCAGATTTTGGTTGTGAGAAATGTTGGGTCAAAAGGGTTTCTTTGTTGTGCATTCAAATGAGGGTTTTGTGAGGGAAGTGTTGCAAATGACCCCCTGGGACAAAATGGACCTCATCGTTGGTTCCGAGTTGGTTGAGAAATGAAAAATCATATAAAATATGCCCTAATTTGCTCACTAATACAATTTTTTTAGGTGTTTGGCCATACGACCGTCTAAATTTGTAGTCTTCATAAATAATAAATTGCACTGGTTTAAAATTTTCCTACAAAATTATTTGAAAATTTATAAAATAAAATAAAAATAAAATATAAAGTCGGGTCCACAAACCCTCTACCCCACTTTGTTGTTGGTACCCCTATACTAGAAGGGTATTGACACCCACAAAGGGTGTCAGTCCTTTCAATCACAGAGCCCCCGACTGGTTGGGTTTCTTGGGCTAGTGGGGCCTTTGGCCCCTAGCTCTGACACCCTGCTCCGATAGGGTGTGGCCACAAGCCTTTAATAAAATCTTCCATTGACTTTATTAAATCAACCAAAAAAATTAAAATATTTTAATATGACCACCTAAAATTTTAAAATCCATCAAAAAACTTACTATTAAAAATTTAATTAAATTTAAACCTCATTTCAAATCCATTTCCAGTTTTTTCCATTGCTACCAGTGGGGCACCACCTGGGTGTCATCGGTAAACCACCACTACTGGCGGGCTACCAACTAGCCACCTGTAGGTTTAATTGGATGACATTTTTAAATGGTCATAAATTTTACCCAAATGGTCCATTTTTCAACTTCTTATACTCATTGGAAAGCTCTCATCGTGCACTACATTGTGGTATAAGTTTGGTTTCCTAGTTTTTCTGTTTTGACCAAGTTTTGGATCACATAATCTTGATGTTCTTGGTTTCATGGTTTTGAGCTTAACTTTTTCATACGAAATCAATTTTTCATTTTCAAATAGGTATTGGAGAGCATGTTCAGTTTGACTCACAATGGTGCTTTTATATTCTTAGTTTGATGAGAAGAGAGAGTTGTGTACTTTCTTGAACACTTTTGGGTGCTTGAGATTCGGGGTGTGATTGTGTAAGCATCTAGATGAGTCAAGAGGAAAAACCTTGAGGGAATACATGTTTTCATGTGTTTTTCATGATGGTATAACTAATTATCAGTTTGGTATTTCTTGATATAGGTTTACATGTGCTTTTTAGAGTTGGAATTTGATGGTGACAAGTACACAAGTTGTCTTCATTTTTGAGGACATGGGTTGACATGATTTGAGACTTGGAGTCTTGTGTGGGTGATAGTTGAGTGCAGGTACAATGTTGGTGTTGATTATGGTGTCATAATTATGTAGGTACATTTTTGCATTAGCACGACATGATTAGGTTTGTGGTGGTGATTTGGTTTGATTTTAGGAGGTTGTTTCGTATCTCCTAAACGCTTGTTTAGTTCGTTGACTATGGTACTTGGGTGTGGACATGTTTGGAAAATTAGATCTAAGGTTGATTTGGTTTTTGAGTCATTTGGTCTATAGGATTATTCTCTTGGATATCTTAATTTTTAGTTTACTAATATGATGACGAGTTTGCATGTTTCAGTGATTGGATCTATGAGTTATGTAGGTTATGGATTAGCTAACCATTTTCTTGTAGTGGGATGAATCAGTTGTGGATTGTCTATATCCACTAGGTTTGATTTATTTTTGTTGTAGACATTGTTAGTTGGCCTCATTTGTGGTCATTTGTACATTGGTATGTGTGCTTTGAGAAGAGAGGATGGATGATATTTATAGTACTTGAATAGTCAATTTTGGGACTTGTATCATGACGATTTTATATTTTTTTCATGGATATCTTGGTTACACTTTTCAGTGGGAGATTTTGAAAATGATGGATTGGTGGTGTTGGATATATTCTTGATGGTTTGTTCGTAGTTATATCTTCTTTGTTTGGAAATCTTGTTTTCACTTGATGTTATTGAAATTTTAGTTGTGTGTGTAGAATTGGATAATCTCCATGGAGGAGATGGTTGTCATGATTCCATGTGTGACTTGGTATCAAGATTCAGTGGGAGTTGTTAGTAGTGATGTGGATTTACCATTTGATGGTGGATGATCTTCACGATGTTTGGAGATGTTGACATATTGGAACCATGGAGGACTCATGAAATCTTTGGTTGATGTGTTGTATACACTTTTTCTTTTAAAATTTTATCCTTGTTTAATAGGATATTACTATTGTGTCATGGTTTACTCTTGATCACGTGTTAGAGTTTTGACATGATACATGTTATGTTGATTAGAGCATATGTTATGCTCAAATGGAGCATGTGATGTCCTATGAGGAGATGGTTAGATCATGCTGTCATGTTTATATTCTTGATTCATGATTGGAGCTTTAACATTGTTCTTGATTGGTTCTCTTTGTATTGAGTACATGATAATTTTCTTGATTACTTCATGATGATGCTATGTTGCATTTGAAGATTGGCATGTATTGATCAGTTACAAGTTCTCATGGATACATAGAGACTTAGGTGAGGCTTGGGGTTCTCTCATAGTTAGAGACATGTTGTTGAGATGGTTCCTTTTGATGATATTTTAGTAGGAAGTTTGAGGAGCCTACACCTTGGTTAGATGTGAATCCAACATGGACATACGAGGAGAGTGTTCTTGGATGAGTCATGATGACTTGGATATCTTGGAGGAGAATTCTCATTCCCCACTCTTGGTCTATTCGATGGTTCACCTGAGAGGTATTTCTCATTATTTCTTTGAGGTGCATTATGTTTATGCTTTGTCTTCTCATGCATATGGATCTTGAGCTACGGATATTTGGTTCTGGAGGGTTCGTTTGAGGAGTACTGGAATGTTTATCTCCTTATGAATTGTGAGTATATTCATCGATGTCAAGCTTAGGAGATGTAATGGGATGATTTCCTTATTTGGGAATGGTTACATTTAGTTTGATTTTCTTGTTTGAGAGACCTACATCCATGTTAGTTACATGATACATATGTTATGTTTGGTCTTGGTGATTGAACAGTTGGGTGTTGTTATGGATTTTATTTTGGGGTGTTATGGAGGAGATCATACTTGACATAGTTGGCATTTAGATGTGTATGTAGAAGGACTTTCTATAGGTGTATGATGTGCAGTGTTTCTCTCTTTGGTCTCGGTTATCTTGCTGGATGTTTGGTTTCACATTACATTGGTTTTGAGTTTTAGTTGAAGCTATTATGATTGCTAGCTTGTGGTCATGTGTTTTCAGTTATGTCTTTGGGTGATGACATAGAGGTTCCTTTATCCATTTCCTTTGTTGGGTATGGAGAACATGGGAGAGCTATGGAGACTTGTGTTGAGATTTGTTCCTACAAGTTGTTTATTTATAGGTTTTGTAGATCATCGTGGATGTTCCTTGATACTACATGATGTTTTTTGCATAGGTTCTATGTGATGCTATTGGTACACTTGGTATTCCTTGATCGTTTTCATATTTTCATTACCCATGTAGTGGGAGTTCCTAGATGTGTATGTTCTTCTTTGACTGGTTTGCACATTGAGCTTGTGATTGTGGTTTATGGGTGTATATGTTAATGGCATGAGTTTACTATGTTTTGTATACCTTGGAGGTATAGATATTTGGATGTGTTGGCACTTACTATGGGTGCTATTTCAGCTATGGTTAGTGTATCTTGATATGTACTAGTGCATACTGACACCTTTGGATTGAGTGCTTGTGTTTGGGATATCAGTTGAGGCAGGACTTATGCTTTGTTGTGATAGATTGTGTGGCTTCTCTTTGGATGGATTCTTGTATTTGTGCATTGGCATGACGGAGGATGAGAGAATTCATGCTTGGGATGGTGGTATCTTTATGGAGCACATGGAGTACTTTTATTCCTTAATGGTATATGTAGCTAGAGGGATTGTTCCCTTGTTCATGCTTGAGGTTACTTGTTACCCCTTATGTAATGAATACAACAATTGGGAGAATGTTAAGAATTAGGTGTTGTACACCTTGGATAATGTTTATAATGTCTAATTTATTATTATCTGTGTAGTGCACCTAGGAGGATCTAGAAGTATGTGCATCACTAGGAGTTAATATTATTGGGGCCACTTTATGTTGTATGTAACATTGGGACATAATGTAAGTTGTAAAAATATATATATCTAATAGTGGCGAAAGTAATTTAATAAAGTACCCAATATTAAATATGCGGTCATGGTTTTGTAATCTCATGGTTTTAAGTAATACCACTTGGTGCTTTTGTGGGAACTTATTTCTATAAAAGCAACCAAATGAGTAATTTTTTAAGGTTAGCAATTTGACATGTTAGCTCTTGTTAGCATTTTTGAAGGTTGAAGTGTGGAATGGGATGTGTGGTTACATGCTTGTTCACATGGAGTTCTTGTAGAGGGCTTGATGATTTAGAGGTGTTCATGGAGGACTTTGAAGATGTATTGTAATGTTTATTTCTAAATAATACATGAGTCATGGAATCTTTTGGAGGTTGGGTTTTTCCCTCTTGAGGGTTTTCCCAGGCCATATCTTATGTCATCTTTTGATGGGTATTTTTTCACTCTCTTTGATGTGGATTATGAATACTTTGCATAGATTTCTCTTTTGGGTTATGTGGAAATTGTCATTATATGGCTACAAGTTTCCATTCAGAGGCTAAATTCTCCAACATCATCACTTATTCTTCTGAAAAACATGTTATGTCATCCTTTTTTTGTTGTATGATTCATTTTTTTTCTTTCTATACTATCTTATCACGTTGTTTCTTACTTGGTTGAAAGTAATCATATTCCTCCTCTTTTGGATCTGATGCTTCATTTATCTCCTCAATCTCCCTTTATCTATTTCTTTCAATATTAGTTCCTTGTCTAGCTAACACTAAAACTTTATTTTTTTGGTTCCAAATTTCTTCTTTATCTTTATTTGCGTTTATTGTTCTAGTCTATATAGTATCCATTTGATGCATTTGAGGATAAATTATCTATTCTTTGATTGGTTTTAGATCCTTGTGATACTCTTATGATTTCTCTATCTCCTTCGTGTCCTTACAAATCATCACTTCTGGAATGTGTTATATTTTGATCTAGTATTTTTTTGACTTAGTACATCTAAAGATATCATGGGAATCATCTCTACAAAATGGACATTTTATTTTCTTTTCTTTTCTACACAAAATTCAGTGGCATAATGGCCCATATTTTTGTAGTTATAGCAAGTAGCATCATTTCTTTGGGATTTATTTCTATCACATCCTCTTCCTCATCTATAGTTTGATTTTATTTTTTTCCCCATGTAGTATTGTGGTGGATTATTTAATAATGCATATGCACTTCTATTATCTCTCATGTGATGGTCATCTATAACTCGCATCCTATAGAGGTATTTCTGCTAGTCCCTTAACATATGAAATGGTCCTATCTATGTCTAGATGTCATAATTATGGTTCATAGAGAATTTTGGAACATGATGATTCTTTGTGTTCCAAATTTGAATTTGGTTTGTAGGACAATCCTCAGTGAGGTGGCTATCCCATTCTTGGCAAGTGCCACAGTATAGTGTATTTGTTTTAGTCGGTATTGTCTTTAATTATAATGTAGTGTGGCTATAGTTCTTTCACCTTGAGCCTTAGGACAATCATTTCAAAGGTGACCTTCCCTTGAGTAGTATGTGCACCAAATTTATTTGTTTCTTTTTATTTCTCCTCTTGCCAATATTTTGTTTTGTATGGTTAGTTGATCTTATTAGAAGTTTGTGTCGTCATTGATGTCAATAGATCTTTGTTGTTGCATTGATTTTAAACTATGGAGATGCTTTGATTGGTTGCATTATGTTGTCATTAGTAGTCTCACTGATGTCAACCTCTAGTGTTGATTTGATGAGCATGTTTTTGTGGATGTTCAACCTTTTGTGTGGTTGAGGTGATAAGAAGAGTGTTGCATATGTTGAGTTGGTGTCTATGGTGCTTGGTTTCCAAGTGCTTTTGAGAAAATTTGAATAAAAGAGGAAGTGTGATAAATAGTGTTCAGTGTGGTACAACAGTGTTCAATGTTTTTCTTTGCATTTCTTCATGGTTGAAGATCTGCTTGTACAGTTCAGATATGTTGATCATAGGTATTCAAAGGTGGTATATCCAAAGTTTCATGTTATGGATCATTTAGAAAAAAGAAGTGTTCACTAGTGTGTGAACTGTGATGCAGTGGTTCTTGGGAGAAATGGTTTTGCTTCACATTTCTCTGCATTGTGGTTTTTGGTCTTGCAGATCTAGGAATAATTGTTCATATCTATCTTCAATTTAGGTTGTTTGAGTTTTGGTGCTTCGCAAGGTTGGATTCATGTGTTATAGTGTGTGGAAGGTTAATTGGGTATACAAAATGATTATGTTCTTTAGGTCTATAATGTTGCGAAGGATTTGTTGGATTTTAGGGTGTTGATGGAATATTCTAGATTATTTTTAAGCATTGTGTGTGGTCCATGAGTCATCTTTGGATTTGAGGAAGTGTGTACTAATATACATGTTTAATGCTGTTAACACAAATTTAGCTAACCTTGGGTGTTTATTCTAATTATGAATATGATTTGGTGTTTGTGGAAGTGTGGCATGACATGTATATGCGAATTTAGGTTTGAGTTAAGGTGTGATGTGGTATTCCTTCATTCCTCTCCATTGTGAGAATGTTTTGGTGCCAAACTAATTTTAATTTTCACACTTGAGGAACATAGCCGACCTTGTAGATTGTTTTCAAGGTTGGGGATGGTATATATATGTGATGAATTTTTGGAGAGATGTGTGTAGATGCAAGGATGTGTTGAGATGCAAATTTAATTAGATGCAAATATTTGAAGTGCAATCTTAATGCCTATGATTCCAATGCAGTAAGTAAAAGGGTCTATATTTATAGAGTACCTAAAGTTTATGATAGCTGTGAGCTGGAGGTTACTAATGATGCAGAGTTCTAGTGGTGGATATTTTCTATTGCTCTAAGTTGGATTTCTCATTGTAACAATATTATTTCTTCTTATTTCTAATTTGGTAGTGAGCCATTGGCAATGATCCCTTCTTTCTTTTTGGAAGTGAGCCATCTAATAGTGAGCCTATTGTATTTGGTGTTACAATTACTTTATATTATGAGATAATCCTCACCGTGGTAAATTCCCCTTCTTTGGTTTTCCACGTAAATTTGGTGTTCTCATGTGTTTGGATGTGTTTGCATTATTGTTTCTCATTTTTACATTCTACTAATGCATGTTAAGGGTTTAAAGGTTTTTAAGGGTTTAAGGATTAATGAAAATTTGAATGTTAATGATGGTTTTGATGTTTTAATGTACAACTGATTCACCCCCCCCCCCCAATTGTCTTGTGCATTCAACAATTCTATCACTAATTGTAATTTCTCAATATTCTCCTTTATGTCACCCTTTTTAGGCCTGTGTCAAGTTTGGCCTTCTATGTAGTATGTCATTGTGACCAAATCTATGTAAGTATTAAATATTCTTCCATCCAAATTTTCTCTTATATCCTTCTACAGTTCAAAAACAAACCATTCAATATTTTATCATTCTGTGAGGGGTTCTTCTAATTTGCAATAGACTTCTTTGAAATTTTAGCATATGCTTTCACTGATTATATTTCTCCTTGTACTAGATCCCTCATTATGCTAACACTCTCTATTGGAATATCTAGATTGTCAAATTTTTCTAGGAAATATTGTTTCACTTTATTCCAATTTTTTCCATGTTTTAGGTAGGTCTTTTTATACCAGTCTAATACTTATTTTCTTAGAGAAGATACAATTCAAGTAATTTTGGTTTATATTCATTAATATCATGCCTTTCTAATAGGGATTCTAGTAAGAATATATGCTTTGCAGCTTCTATTGTGTCTTTTCCAAACACTAGGATCTTGATTAAAGATTCTAGACTGTCCTTACTTTTTCCTACTTTTAAGTTTTTGGAATTTTGGAATATGCCTTTCTTCCTTTTCTTTCTTTAATTTTCTAACCGTATATGGTTTCTATTCTCTACCTTTATCTCTTTCTAACTTTATATCAAAGTATTATTTTCCAAGTATCTCTTCTCACTCTACTTCTTTTCCTTCTTCCTCTTTCATTTCCTTACTTTGTAGTATCTCTTTTTTCAAAATTATTCAACTCTTATATGGCTAAGGGGATGGGTCCTGGTCAGGGGGTTGTAACTCTTCAAAATGTCTTTTCACTTTATTATTTGTTAGTGTCATTTTATTTACTTGTAAACATAATTCTTTGCACAAATTCAATTCATTCTCTTTAATTTTTCTTATTTCTTCTTATTTTATTTTCCTTATACTTCTATTGACCATCTCTTCTAAATATTTCACTTGAATTGATGGAGTCTTCTTTAGAGTTTTTAGAAGTTCAATGAATCTATTATCCAAATTAATAGTTATGTTTGATCGATCTAGTCTAATTGTAGGACTTTTACAAGGTTGTGATACTAATGGATTGTTTGTATTATTGCAAGGACCTAATAGCAATCTTCTAGATTCTCCATAATCATTAATATTCTTCCTTATACTGGTGATAAGTTGTCCTACTTTTTCCCAACATAGTTCTAATTTTTTTGGAGTCTTCCATTCTTCTTTTCCTTTTTCTTTTGTAGCACCCCCTTTGGTGTGCTCAACAACACCCTCATTTGCATGCTCAATTATTATTTCCTAAGAAATTTACATTCTTCTATGGTGTCTTTGTTAGGATTGGGTGTTGTACACCTTGCATAATGTTTGTAATATTTTATTTATTTATTATGTGTGTGGTGCACCTAGGGGTTTTCTAGGTGAACGTGCATCACAAGGAGTTATAATGTTGGGGCCACTTTGTTGTATGTAACATTGGGACATAATTGTAAAATGTAATTATTTAATATTGGGGAATAATAAAAAAATAATAATAATAAAGTACCCAATATTAAATGTGGGGTCACATGTTGTATGGTTTTGGGCACATGGTTTATGTAATACCACTTGGTGGTTTTGTGGGAGCTTATTTCTATAAAAGCAACCACATGGGTAGTTGTTGAGGGTTGGATCAAAAGTTGGTCAGGGTTGGACATATTGCTGCAAGTTAGTAGGTTGAGATTGTGCATGTGTGAGGGTTTGAAGCATGGCATGGGATGTGTGGATTCATGCTTGGTCACATGGAATGCATGGATAGCTTGTGCTTCAGAAGTGTTCATGGAGTCTCTACAGATGTATTGTAATGGGTTTTCATTGCTGAATAATACATGGAGTGTGGATGCTTTTGGAGGCTGGGTTTTTCCCTCTTGAGGGTTTTCCCAGGGTATATCTTGTGTCATCTTTGATGGGTATGTTGTCTATTCTCTTGCATGTTGATGTTGAGTATTTTACTTGCATGTTTTCAGATCTGGGTTATGTGGAAATTGTCATTTCATGGCTGCATAGTTTCCTTATAGTCTTTCTTCTCTCAATCCTCTATTTTTGTCTTCTCTCTTCTCCATTTGGGATTTTCATGTTTAATTTTCTTATCAATTCAATTTATTTTGTAATATTTATTATGGTTGTCTTATCTCCTTTGGCCATGGGTGTGATTGATTTGGGTTTCCATTAATCCTTTTATTGTTCCACATGGTATTTATTTGATATCTTTTCTTATAGGTCAGATATTTTCAAGGACCCCTTCCAAAACATCTCCCCCTCTCCATTATCCATCACCTTAGTGCATAACCCCTTGTCATAGGGTAAGTGCCAAGAGGGTAGATCAAAAAATTTCATATCATCTCTAATTTTCTTTTCTTTCCCAATGTCTAATTTAGAAAAAAATTGTGGTTGTTGTTCTCCTTTATATTAACTAACCAAGGTCTCAACAACGAAACTAATGTTTGTGAGAAAATTGGGGAAACACAAACTGAAGTTTTGAGTCCCAAGTACTTTCTAAGTGTTGTATTTTATACCCAAACTTAGTCATATAAAGGTAACCACCAATGGATTTAGACAAAGGATGACTAATTCATTATATATTTATAGAATAAAATAGAACATTAAATAGATTGAATTCCAATAATCATTATATTAATCATATCCAAAAGAGCTCAATATATATTTTCCCCTATACTTTGTCAATCTCTTTCCTTTCTTACATATAATCCTTATACATAATACAAATTCATATATAGTTATTACATATATTCTTCAATTATTTATCTCTTATTCTCCTTTTCTCTTTTATCCCCCTCTATCTCTTATATATATTATCATTCATATCTTTTTCTATACATGTATCTATAGGATGGGACATGAACCATCTATTATACTCCTATTCTAGATGGAGTCTTTATAATCTTAGGGTTTGCAAGCTCTTTACAACAAGATGTGGTAGGTTTTTTTGGCAGTGTCTACTCTGTTACTCTTTCTAACTAACAATGAGCTTTAACATTTTTACATGGCCACCTAGCATAACACAACTTTATTTCCAATGGGGCCATGTGTTCCATGAGGGATCTAGAATTAATGTAGCTTGCTAATCGTTGTGAGAGCACCATTTTATCTAACACATTTAAGAGATGACGTTGGGTATTGTAGACAAATTTAAGACTGAGGTCTCTTTACCTTGCCGACTCAAATCATTTTTAGTGTAATAACCTTGTGTTTATGTCTTATTATATTTTTATTGTTTGTCTTGTGTTTTCTATGTGTTCACTTCATGTCTTTTTGGATATTTGATTTGTGTATTGTATCATGTTTTGTCTTGTGTCTTCATTGTGTATTCTTTGTGTTTGTCATGCTACATTAAATCTCATGCATATGTGTTCCTTTGAACTTACATTATTGTGCCATAGGATCTTGAGCTTGGGGGATAACACATCCTCTATATTTGATGTTGTCCTATCTCTTCAATGTTGGATAAATGGACCCTTCTTGCCTTATCCTTACTTTAGTGTGAGCATGATTGTAAGTTTATACTCTCACTAAAGAGGGGGGTAAATGTAGCATTGTAAATTTTCTCCATTGAAAATTTCACACTAGGTTTAGCTCCCTCCTATGTGCTTAGACCTAATTGTGCTTATAATTTTCTCATTTATTATCAATTTTAGGAAATCAGGATTAAATTAGGAATTATCATTTAACATGCATTTACAAGCACTTATGGCCCCAAAATAGGTCTAGACTAGGGTGCTCAATGCTCTTGTCCATCCTATTTTGGCTCAATTTAAACTATGTCGATGTCAATATTTTAACATTTAAAAATCCACTTTCATTTATCAGCTTTTGATAATTAATTTGGCGGGAATTAAAGAAATTCATATAAATAGAAGTATTTTTCATCATTTGAATCTTAACAATTGTGGGAAGCAATCCTAGGAGCATTTTAAATGAGAAAATGAACATCTTAAAATTAGTCAAGGAATATTCAAGAGTATAATTAATAGCATTATTACTTCACTTTCATCAATTAAGTTCAAGCTTGCAAGATATCAAGAAGGAAGTAATCATGTACAAAAAGCTATTATGATCAATCATGCTAAATTATGAAGATGTATTGAGTTATCCTCTACATGCAAGCTACAAAAAATGATTATGTTATGTGAGCTAACCTTTTGTAGACCTATCAACCAATCAAGGAATCCATCAATCAACATTGGTGACAACTTGTGGTATGGCAATCACTTCTTCAAGGATTTCATACCAAAGGTAACATTATCATTTATCATTTATTAATTTAGTCAATTATTGTTATTTTGGCCTATGCCCGACCTAGGGTGTGCCCCCTTGATCATCATCAATCACTATATGTGGAGGTAGAAATACCAAAATGATGTTTGATTTAGGATAGTCCTTATACAACACAACCTTTCCCCCTCTTTTCATGTGTATAGGTCAGATTTGTAAGTTTTAGTAGATGACAATCACAAGAAACACAAAGAAGGCTATAACCTACAGTTCAAAGTTTCTAGATACTAAAAGAAGCATACTAGGTATAGGGAACCCAATGCCCATGTATCTACAATTTAATCTCATATTTTAGTCACAAGTTCTTCCATGTTATCATTTTTAAGATTTGGGTGCACTCTGTTACTTTTCATTTTTGTCTATGAGATAAATTACATTTTTAGATCTAGGGTTTATGTCAAATAGGCTTGTTGAAACACATCAAATTTATCATATTCACAACACAAAAATAGACACAAAAACATAAGAGATTGGTTCTCCATTGTGGCAATCATCAACCCTAGTTGGTCTTGTGTCCAAATATGGTTTCAAGTGAAAATGAGCTAATCCTAGTTGGATCTAGGATCACTTTTCCTACATCACACCTTCCTCCCCTCTAATCCATACATATTATCCAACCATAACATTAATAATCCTTGTAGTTATACATCCCACCACCTAATCCTTCCACTCACCTTCATATCCCTTATCCTCCCATCATCCTATCATCCATCCTATCATGAGCATCCTATTGCCTTATCATACATAACATATCTAGAGTGAGGAATTTTATTCCTTTGTGATATAATCCTTGGAGATCACATCCAAACCCTCCTTCCATCCAATAATTCCTCCCACCCCCTTCCTAAAACCTTCATCTTCTAATCTTTCTATCTCCCAATCTTTATATCTATATCCTCCATCCATCAATCCCCCATATCACCTCACCTTCTCATCCCATAATCCCTTTTCATTTATATCTACGTATAGGCTACCCCCCACATAATCCAATACCATCTATATCATTAGTCCATTTCTCCCATGTAATCCAAATGCTCCTCAAAATACAAAATCACAAGTGAATGCTAATCTGTGCAATCCAACTATGCAATCTAATGAAAATCATCCAATCACATCCTTGGTCTTGTCCATATCCTTGTTGCAATCCTTGATCCAAATCCGATAATCATCAAGATGTATCCTTCCCAATAATTTTTTTTTGGGATATATCATTCCCATGTCAATGACACTCCATCCATCATTAGTCAATCTTAGATTTTTAGCTTGACCAACACAACATCATGTTTGTCTTTGAATTACTTTATGCATGCTTGCTTATTTATTTGTTTGTAGTATCATTTCCAACTTGCATCTATAATGGTCCTTGCAACCTACCCCCCACATCAGTATCATGGTCTTACATATCATGGTGCTATATGACATATGCTTTCTTATGACTTATCTTTTTCTATAAATAGGACACATTGTTACATTGGTTCCTTACCCCTTGGTGCATAACATCTAATAGTATATCAAACAAACAATGCTCAATGTAATGCAACATAATGACACATTTCATCCATCCCTCTTCTTATTTCTATTAGATTTCTTCATCCTCCCATCACCTATTCCTTACCCACTCTATCGACCACCTTGCATCCTCTTCCCTTATTTATTGTGCATCCTCTCATCCATTTCAAGAGCACACCCATGTTCTCTTGAACCCACCAATCCTCCTGGGGGGCATCCTCATCCTCATTTTCACTCTCAGTATATTTTCTCCTAGTCACTTTTCCTTAGAATGACCAAGGCATCTTCCCTAATCTAACCATTCTTACCAACGACTATGTTTTAATTTTCTTTAAAATGATACTACTTTGTAACACCATCTCAAAGAGGGGTAAAATGTAGAAACCTAAAATTGATGCCTAATTATTACCTCACTGTTTACTCTATAATTAAATGAATATAACCCTAATTATTCAATTAATTATCTATTTTCATTCCCTTATTAATTAAATAATATTTTATTATTTAATTAATAAAATCACTATTCATCATTATTCACTTGCACCTATTTCTAGCCTAAACCATTTAATCATTCATCTCCTATTGTCCACCTTAGGTAAATAAATCTAATTATTTATTTACCTATGTCCCCTATCCTCATCTCAAAAAATAAATAAATATCTTATTTATTAAATTTGTTTATTTTTCTTCACTTTTTATTGTGTGGGCTAAAATCAATTAGCCCCTTAATCCCCCACTTGCACATGCCAAATCCTAGTCAACTCCTCTCAAACCTCCGCATCCTCAAAGGTATATAAAGGCATAGGTCCTTTGCACACAAGGAATGGGTCTTTGTACATGTGACATGGGTCAAAGGAATTGCCCATCACTCAAGGGTACTTCAAAGTACCCCTTCCATCTTGTCCATCGAATCTTCCCAAGGAGAATCTCCACCCTTGATTTTATCCTCTCCCTCCATCTCCTCCAACAAAATGAGGACACTTTTCCTCCTCTCATCTTCACATGACTCTCAACCATTATGAATAATTGATGCCATCTTTTAATCCTAATCATCCAATTTTATAGACAATCTATAAATTGGATGTCATCCTAAACCATAGAATAACATCTTTAAATGCAATATTATGTTGCTATCAAGAGCACTCCAATCCAACCATCCATGAGCCCAACCACCTCACCATGGTACAACAAGGGTTAATTTGGCGAGATCTTTAATTTTTTATCATGTTTTTTTTAAAACTCTTATGCTTAATCTAAGTGTTGCATTTATTCTGAATAGAATTGGTTAATATCATTTTAGCTTGTTCTTGTATACTCAAAATTTTATATATACAAAAGGAATGCTATATTTTTGAGGTGTTGTATTGATTGAAAATTCTCATTGTATACTAAAGACATGATTTTCTCTAATGTGTTTATATAGATTCAAGTGCAAGCCAACAAGGTTGCACTTGAGGTTGCCCATCTTTAGGTGTTGTTGGATCATTAGGTTAATGCCCTATGTAATGTTGCCAAAATCTGTTTGACTCCTACCTCTAGTCGAGGTCATTCTCCATTCCATGGGTGTCATCATGGGCATAAGCAGTCTACTTGTGTCAATTAAGATACTCATTCTCAAGCCCATCTACCTCATGTGAGAATAAAATATGCTCAATGAGGATGATTGCAGTGACCTAGTCATTGCTCTACTTCTCTCCTAGCTTTTACATATGGGATTACCAACTACCTAGACTCTAACAAACTACTCAAATTGGATCTTATATTTTTCTTGTTCGTTATGCTATTGAAGACAAAAAAAAAGAGATAATATTGTTAGTAATAATGGTTGTGAATCTTTTGTGGACACTTTGGACCCCATTAGGATAAATCGAATGACCGAGACCCACCTTCTCCTCTTAGTGCTCTTGCTCTTGATATAGAATAACTTGTACTTATTTTTTGTTTATTTAAGATTAGTACCTTGTATAAACTATTGAATTGTGACACTTTCCACCTAACTTGTTTTTGTAAATATACATAACACAAATTTATAAATAATAAGATAAGTGCGTGCGTGGTCCCCTTAAATTCATTGGAGTATCAAAATTGGATTGTTCCATCTACCTTGTACATAATGTTGTTGGTGTGCACGTTGTTGCCTTTGGTTAGTGTATTTGGTTTCCTTGATAAATGTAAAAATAATTAGATTTTATATTAATAATCTCCCCTCATGGGAAACGGTTACTTGTTTAACGTCAAATCACAGAACACATTATGAGTTGTGCAGTCGTGTAAAAGAAGTTTGGCAGTTCCGTTTCAGACTTGTTTTAACTTATGAAGTGACACAACCTTAAAATACGCTACGGACAAAGATTTTTTTGTGGGAACTACGTGTCTGTGGGTGTACCTTCTAGAACTGTCCACTATAGATATAAGAAAACTAATGCAATAGGATTCTATCCCAACTTTAGACCATATTTTAAACTTTAGGGTTTTATTCAAATAACTCTTTTTATGGAATTAGGTTTGACCTAATTTTAAAGTGATTTGTTAGTGCTAAAACAAACTTTGATGATAAAATAAATTCTTAAAATGTTTAAATGGATCATAAAAGTTGAAGGTGACATGTGGCTTGTTTTTCTAAGGTAAAATGTCATTCGTTTGATCTTTTAGATGAGATTCTTCTAATGACTATAAGTAGATTTTACTCATCTTAGTGTTGTATTTATTATAAAATTTTAACAAATTTTTCATTGATGATTTTAAAAAAAATTATAGGTAGTGAAAATATTTTTATCATGAAAGTGTTGAAAACATCACCTTTAGTTTTGTGCATAATTCTTTCTAAAAATGAGTGTTTTGACTCGTTTTCCCTCTAATATAATTCAATTTAGATTCACAATTTGTATTCCTACAATATTCTAGTATAAAACATCAAATCAAGTCATTTGTAAGTGTAAGATTTCATAATAAGCAAGTCTAACTCAACACAAATTCCTCTAAAACCATATTCAACTGCTATCATCTAATCAAACCCACTTCCCAATATTCGAATTCTCCCACTTGATGTACCTTGCCTTGTAAGTTCATCCATGGTCAAGGGATCAGAATAGAGGAGAAGAGAATAAAAGATTTAGAGCTAAGGACTTCACAACCACCATCAAATTTGCTTTGCATCTACAACATTTAGCTTCAATTCTAAATTTTTCATCTCATCTCTAGATTATATTTCTTGTTTTAAATAGATTAGATTATGGTGATTGCATAGTTTAGATTTATTTATTTATGTAAATAAAAAAAATTGTTTGATTAATTTGCGTTATTGTGTTAGAATTGTTAATTTGTTTTTCAAAATAGATTAGATTAGACTATCAATTGCTTTTCTAAATCAACACCATTGTTGCTACATCAAACTAAGACAAATAAGGAGGTTTGGGTTGGAATAATTTATGATTGGAACCCCATACAATCATTCTTCATAGAAAAAAAATCTATATTAAGATAGATTTCCTTTACAACAATTGTCTCTAAATTTTTTTATTATAAAGTAGTAAAACTAAATTCCAATCAAAATAATCACATTAAATTATCATATTGAAACACATTAATTTAATTCTTAAGACGATTTCCCTCATAGCTTTATTTTACAAAGACTTTGTGATATCTTAGAGGGGTTTTATTATGTAAGGTTTTTAAGAAAGCTCTCAATGGAAATATGCATCAAATATTTTGAGAAAACTTACATTTAACCTACGAAAGCCTAAAGAAGAGAAATTTAAAAATATCAATGTAATTAGATTTTCACAATCCATATGAATTAAAATCTAGTTACTTCTAGATTTGATTGTGTGGACTCTTTTTTCATCAACGTTTCGGATCACACTCAGTGAACCATCATCAGGATAGAGAGTTGAAAAAAGAGATAAGTTGCAAACCAAGCTTGGTTTGCAACATCTCTTTTCAACTCTCATCCTGATTGTTCAAGTGTGATCCCGTTGATTCCCAAATCAAATCCAAAAGCAATTAGATTTAAAATTTAAAAATACTTTTATTACTTATAAAATTGTTTTAAATTATTCGTTGTAGATTTGTCTTGAAAAAAAAAGGGTTAATTTTTTGAAAAGTTAATTGTATTTTTTCATTTAAAAAAGATACAAAAGAAGTTTGTTGAAAGTTAATATTAATTATATTTTAACTAATCACACACATTTATTTATTAGTTATAAAATATACAAGAGGAAAAAACACAGTTAGTATTTATTATTTATTTTCTTGCAACTATAAATAATATAGTTTTAATTGTTTATCTTTTTGCACTTTTCTAAAATTATTGTATTAGGGTTCTATTTAGGGGACCCCATCCCAACTACATAACATATGGGGTTACCACTTGAAATAGACCTACTCTCCTTCAACATAGATACTATTAATGGCCTTGAACTAGAATATTTCTAGCATTAACTAGTGGAGTTATCATTGCCTCAATCTACATGATAAATCAATGAACACTATTTGGCTGCAATCAAAATGCCACCTCCTCTAGCATTATTCAAGTGTAATCTATTTATAATCTAAGAAAGACCACCCTCTCTTAGATAGTTCTATATATGCATAAAATTGGTCATGTCTAATTATTCCTGGCACTTAATTAAATATTTATTATTTAATTAATCTCTCTAAAGTCCTCTACATATGATTAAATTTAATTATATTGCTCATTCACTTTATTCTTCTGCCATTATTAAATAAATCAACTTTATTTAATTATTTCACATTCATATGTCTACTTGATTAATTAAATAAATACCCTTTATTTATTTTAATTAATTATGACCTTTTGAATTTAATTAAGTCTTTTGATTTAATAATTAAATTTAAATATTTATTTTCTCCTATTCAAATATTTCTTCTAATTAATTAAATATTTTATTTAATTAATTTCATTTACATATCATTTCCTAAAAATTAATTAAATATCTGTATTTAATTAATATCCTTCATATCTTTTCAAATCATAATTAAATATTTTATTTAATTATGAAATATTTTATTATTCTTCAAATCTTAATTGAATATTTTGTTTAATAAAGAAAAATCTCCATATCACCCATAAATAAATAATTGAATTTATAATTCATTATTTATCTTCAAAATCTTTCCAAAATCTCACAAAAAAATGATTTTTATAATTCATCTTTATCACTTCCACGAAAAAGGAAACAAATCTTGCTTTCTGGTTTTCTTCTATTTTTCTCTCCAGTCTTATCCATCTTTGATCGTTCGATCTACCAGGGATTTTCACATTCGTTGATCATATCAGCCAATTAGAATATTTTGAAAACTCTATAAATATCACTGCAAATCCAAGCATTGGTTACACACATGCAAATACACAAAGATAGAAACATACATGCATTAGAAACAAGGCAATCAACATTTAGCATTGTTATCAATTTTAGCATTCATATCATTTAGTAATTCTAGTTTCTTTCAATAGCATTCATAGCATGTTAATCATATCTTAGCTTAGCATGCATTCATCTTTAATCTCGTTCTCTAGGAAGACTGTTTGTTGAGCCTAGCATACAATCTGAGAGCAAGCTAGAATTGACAAAAACACTGGAGATAGAGGACAATAGGATGACATCAAAGACATAAGACCGAGTTTGCATTCTCTCATTTGAATTTCTGTGTTGATATAATGTCTTATCAGTATGTTTGATTTATTATTTTTAATCTACATTTATTGCACACTTGAAATTGGTCACACATTTTTGGCGCCCACCATGGGGCCCTGCCTCGTTTTTGAAATCTACTTGCAAGTTTTTTTTTGACAAGATTTCACATTTTGGAGTTCGGTTTTCAGGAAAATTCCACATTTTAGTGCATCTATGACTTTCTGTAGCACATCCAGGGATTCTTTTAGTGCTTTTGCATTTTTTTGGTGCATCTAGGAACTATTTCAGCACATATAGGGAACATAATGACACATCTAGGAAACAAAATGGTGCATATGTTATCTCATTTCAATAAAATTTTGTAAAGGAAAAATTACATTCTTAGGTTAGCACATTTAGTAGTTCTTTTAGTGCATTTAAGGTTTTTTGCAATGCATTTACTGTCTATTTTAGCGCATTGATTATTTGTTTTAGCGCTTTTGGACGATCTTTTAGCGCTTACAGATTGTAACTAAACAAATCTCTAAGTCTGATGCCTTCTGCAGACAGATCTTTTTCTGGTTAAAAAGAAGCAACCCTAGGGTAGACACAACAATTTAAAATGAACCAATCCTAGGATAGACATGGAATTTAAAAAAGAAGCAATCCTAGGATAGTCACCACACATTAATTTTTGCAGTCAAAATGAATCCCATGCTTGTTGTGAAGCAACATCTTCACATAGATTAAATCATTGTCATTTGGGCTCTAAAAAGAATACTATCTACTTTGTCTGTGGCAATAGGTCTATGCTCTCCCCTTAACTAGGTGATCAGAATACTAGACTTTCCTTTTCAATTTCTACAATTTTAATGCTTTATTACATCCTATAGAGGGCTTGCTCTTGTGGGAAAAAGTACTCACCCAAGAGGAACAACCCAAGTGGGTTCAAGCCAAAGCCAGACTATTCCACCCCACTATAAAATTTAAAGCAAATATGGGGAAACCCACTTTTGTCGGTGGTGTGCAAGATAACCATTCCCAAAGCCTTTATTCTAAAGGCTGGGAGGTCTCATGAGGGAGTTTATTATTGCCACACTGAACAAACACCCTTACTATGAACCTAGTGTAGTAGCCAACTGTGTCAGTTTTCAAACATATTAATAATCACAGTGCAAGGGGAGGGAATAATTTGCCCCCAAGACACTCACCATATAACTGCCAAGGACCGTTTGCTTAGGGGATTCAGTATCCACTTCTGTCACTCTGAGTATGCGCTTGGAAAAGAAAAAACATGGGTGCCCCTTCAAGGGTGACATGGCTATGTGAGTCGACACAATTCTAAGATGTGGGTTGTGGTTATTATAATGACCTACTTGAGTACTAAGAGTGAGTCTGCCTGAATTGTTTGTTATGTGTGAAACCTGTGAAAGCACTTTTTGAAAAACATTTTTGAACATACACTTGATGTTTAGTATAGGGCTTAAAAACAACTATTTTCAGAATGTTTGTTGTGTTTTCAATCACATTAATTCAGATAAAAGATCATCCAAGATGAACACGCAAAAATTTAGCTGAAATTGTTCAAAAACTGTTCAAAAAACTACTTTGGAAAACTATTTTAGCGCATCTAGGGGATATCTTAGCGCATATAAGGTCTATTCTAGCACATTCACTGGTTAGTTTAGTGCATTTAGAGCTTGTTTTAGTGCATAGGCTAAATATTCTATGAACAGTTTTGATCACTGTCAAAACATTTTTCTGTAGCGCATCTGGGGTCTATTGTAGCACATTTGACTATTTCTCTGGTGCATAGGCCTATTTCCGTAGCGTATATAGGGTACAGAGTAGCGCATCTGTCACTTTCCAAAATTGTTACTTTTGATAGATATGAGTTTGTAACATCTTCGGTCTAGTAGCATTTTGAAATTTCTCTCATGCTTAGAGAGTGGAAATCAACCAAATTTGTCAGGAAATCAATTTTCAATAGGATCAAGAAACCTAAGAAACATTTAGGTTACAAGAAAACCTTGCAACGTAGAAAGTTTTTGTATAAAATTTGAAACCTCTTGCTCCATTACCAAGAGTTCATCCATAGGTACCAAAGATTTTTCTAGGGGATTTACCGACGAGTATGTTGTAGAGCCTTTATATTCACGATCCTATTTTCAGAGAAGAGCTCTATCACAACGACACAATCACAATCAACCTCTCAACTTCAATTATCTACCACAATCTTCTATTGAATATCCAACACATCCCAGTCAAATCCTTCAATGAGTTTAATTAGGCTATTTGATATACTTCAAAAACAAGGATCAAATCCTAAAAGTGCACCTTTCAATCAATTTTTGATTATTGGTTCAACTTCCCCAACCGAATTCTGATATCCTTTATCATTGGAAGCCACAATCAAGAATTAGGAATGTCTTTTGATCATATCATAAGATTTTCATCTTATCGGATCAAAACATCATCTTTTTTGCACTTATCAAATTATGATCTAAGTTTAGAAGAACATTTCAAAATCATATGCCTATTTTTACAAGATCTCAATACAACAATTTGAGATAGAATATTCAAAAAGAACATACCTGAAGAACTCAAGAAGAAGGTGAGAGTAGCAACCCCCTTTATAGTGTGAGTCGTAATACCCTTTTTAATGACAACATGGGTGAAAGAGAAAAAAATCTATTCCCTTCCAATAGAGACATGAGAAGAACTCCTATATATAGTGATGATGAACGAGATGAAGAACATCACCTTAGAGAAGCTGAGAAGATCCTAAATTTCACAAAGCCTTAGAAAAGATCTTAGAGCGCAAAATAGAGAAATATTTCTTGTATTTGGCTGACAAAGGAGCTAAATTGCCTCATGATTTTGATAGTGAAAACTTAAAGAAAAGTCTTGATGACACACCCTTGTCTGATATTAGTCTCAACAGGTTAAGGCACTTCAAAAAAATATTAAAGACATGCAAGGGGGAACCACAACGAAGACATATGGTCTTGATGACATCTATACTTATCCTTTTGATTGATGCCTCAACATGATCCCATTTCCCAAACATTGTGAAATCCCAAAGTTTGATCATTACAATGGGAAATCGGATCCAATTGATCATATTAGGGACTTCCAAAATATGACTTTAGAGTTTTCCCATGAGGACACATACTTGATGCATTTGTTTCCTAGGAGTCTTGGAGGCCAATCTATGGAATGGCTATCAAAAATCACAACACCTATCAAGACATTTGAGGAATTGATTAACGAATTCATATCACAATATTCCTACAATATACAACATCAAATAACCATGATTGATCTCTACAAGGCTAAACAGAAACCTGGTGAACCATTCATTACATTTATTTAGAGATGGAGAAGATTGTTTTCTAGATACCTACGTCATGTTCCTAAAAAGGAAAAGATCACCACTTTCATAAAAAACTTGGATCAAGAGATGAGATATCGTCTTAATCTTCATTGTCCTCCCTCTTTTCAGAAATTGATTCAAAATTCCATCACCATTGAAAATGCCTTGGTCCAGAGAGGGATAATAAAACTTGATAAGGACAATCCTAGCTCGTCAAATCACCACAATGACAAATCTAAGTTTTGGACTCACAACAAAAACATGGTGAATGATGGTGTTGTAGATGCAAATCACGTCTCGACTAAGCCTTTTGTTCTTAGTGCTCCAAGTTCTCCTCGCAACAATAACTATAACAATGCCAGCTCGGTCATAAATCAGGGAAGCAATCCTCCTCCTCTAAGGAATAACGTGAATCAAACTTCTACTCCCAATCAAGGGAATGCCAACAATCAAGGTTACCGTGGAAACAATAATAACAATAATGCCTTAGTAAATACCCCAAACACAAATCCACAATGATCTTCATTCTTCTCTAGCAGAAGAAATTTTACTCCATTGAGTCAATCCTTAGAATCTGCATTCAAAGAATTGATGGCTAAAAATGTTCTTACTTTTCCGCCTCAACGCAATTTTGAACCCAATGTGAAACCTCCATCATGGAATGATGCATACTATTGTGATTATCATCGGTGCAAGGGCCATCACATGAATAATTGTCAAGCCCTAAAAAATAAAGTCCAAGACTTAATTGAAAATGGCACCATCACAGTAGAAGGACACCAACAAACAAATGAAGACCACCAAGCATTTCACAACCCTTTACCCAACTATCAAAAGGGTGAGTCTTCTGGAAAAAGTGTGAATCATATCAATGATCATATAATCAATCATATCTACACTAACAACGAGCGGGTCAATGTTATAAAAGTTAAGGAAAAGATGGAATATAGAGAAGTTAACGCAACAACAAGGGCACAAGCTAAAGTGGTCTTAAAGGGTGCTTCTTCAAAATCCATTGTGCCTCTGCCTCAACATCAATATGACTTAGTCAATCAACTTAAAAAAACTCCTGCTTAGATTTCTATCTTAGAACTTCTAAAGATTTCCCCAGCACACAAGGAAATTATAGAAAAGGCCCTCATTGAAAAAATTGTATCCACTGATTTGGATGTGGACTAATTTCAAGCCATAGTGAGACACTTGTCCTCACCCACATGCCTTTCATTCTCCAAAAAAGATGGTGTTTCCATGACACATCCCCATAACTCATCGCTATACTTAGAAGTCATGATCCATAAGTTTTGTGTCAGACACATCCTAATAGATGGAGGTGCTGGATTGAACATATGTACCATGAAGTTAGTTCAAGCTTTAGGATTTTCTGAGGACTCCATTGATCCTAGAAGAAAGATTACTATTAAATCCTACAATGATGAGGAAAGAGCGTCCAAGGGTTTAATCATGCTACCAATCAGAGTGGGACCTGTTATCAAGAATATTTTTTGTCAAGTGTAAGACCATGATCTGGCATACATCTTGTTGGGTCATCCTTGGATCCACAAAGTGCAAATTGTCCCATCACATATCATCAATGTCTTAAGTCTCCTTATGACAGACAAGAGATCACAATACCGGCTGATAATTTGAATAGTTAGACTTGTTCCAACATCAAAGCTAGTCAAGATACTTTGGTCCCCAACAATGAAGAAGCTCCTGCTAGTACTTCTCCCAAAATTGATACACAAATCAGTCAGTTAACCAAAAGCTTTGAAAAACAACTACAGTTCAAAGAAAATGGAGTAGGGGAGTACTCTCTCTATCTTGCTAATCTACCTGCATCGCCTCGGTCACATGGACAACCTTCTATTGCACAACAACACATATCTATAACGTCAACACCAACACAACCACCAACAAAGCCAAATACTAAGTTTAATGGATGATTTATCAAAGAAAACTTCTCCATTGAAGATTCTGAGGATAGAGAAGTTCTAAGTTGGCTCTATAAAGATGAAGATGAAATAATTCTCAATGTTAAACTACCAACTGATCAATATGGTAAAGGATATTCAATCATGCAAAAGATGGGCTATGATGGTAATGGTCCTATCGGAAAAATAAAAGGAGTAGTTGAGCCTATTCACCTTCCAGGACTTGCCGCCAAAGATAAAATAGGACTAGGTTATGATACTAACTTAAAAGAAAGACCATCCAAGTAGTTGCATGATACTGTCCTCACATTGCAAGAAGGATCTGATACAAGAGAAGCATGTTTGACAATAATTTTGAATTTTGTGGATAATAACTCTGACACAGACTCTGGTGAATATGAATGGGACACCGTCCACAATGATGAGTTCTGGAGGGACAAAAAGGTTGATGTGGTACACAAGTACACCCCAGCTCTAATCGAAGGTGAAGGGTTAGGGTCCCAACTGTAAGAATCTGAACTACAAGGTGACTATGATTCTAGTGATACCAAGTCGGACTTAATCGAACAAGACTATCATGATAACAATACCATCATTGATTTGCCTCATACCTCGGATCCTACAAAAAATTCTGTTATGACCATAACCATAGCCAATTTCACATAGCCTAATGACCTGCTATCGCTAATACATCCTAATCTCATTGACTGGGATCTATTTGAACCAATCGAGATACCTATGTTTCCAAGTGATGAATCTCTCATGAACTTCCTTTCCACAGAAGACACAAATGATTGTTCCACTGGAAGTTTTTGGCATAGAGTCTTTAATCAGGAGAGTTTCAAGTCTCCTAGCTGCAAAAAGAAAAATAAAAAAGAAAGATCTAATGGTGAAAACTAGAATATGGTAGTATTAGATCAAACAAAATATAAAACAAAGAGTGTATCAGATGGGAAGATTGACACTCTCCCGGAGCACTATCATGAGCAATCACCTATCTTGATTGAGCCTACAAAAGAAGTTAATCTTGAAACTACAGAACAACTAATGATTCTACAATTAGTTGCGTTAATGACAAAGAAAGAAGTGCCAGAGTTCATGAAATTTCTCAGGGAAAATCAAGTCAACTTTTCTTGGTCTTATGCAAACATGCTAGGTCTTGATCCTGATCTTATAATGCATCACTTGTCCATCAAACTAGGAGTTAGACCTATGAAAAAAACTCAAAAAGATGCATCCTCATGTTGCACTACTATTTAAGGAAGAACTCAAAAAACTCCTTGATGTGGGATTTATAAGATCAATCGACTATGCAGAATGGATCTCCAACATTGTTCTTGTATCCAAACCAGAAAAGCATATGAGAGTGTGCAAAATTTTTAGAGATATTAATAAGGCATGTCCTAAGGATGACTTCCCACTTCCAAACATCGATACTATAGTTGATCTAACAGCTGGCCATGCCATGTATTCACTAATGGATGATTTTTTTGGTTACAACCAAATTAAGATTGCACCTAAAGACCAGGACAAAATAGCGTTCATATGTCAATGGGGGACTTACTATTGGAATGTCATGCCTTTCGGTCTAAAGAAGGTTGGGGCTACTTACCAAAGAGCTATGACTACAATTTTTCATGACATGATGTACACATTCATGGAAAAATATGTAGACGATCTATTGGAAAATTCATACACAAGAGAAAGACATCTTGAAATATTATCCAAAATCTTTACAAGGTTGGAAAAGTTCAAAGTTGGCCTCAACCCCAAGAAATGTATTTTTGGGGTCACATCTGGAAAGCTCTTGGGATACATAGTATAAAAAAAAGGAATTGAAGTAGATCCTGCCAAGGTACAAGCAATCATGGAAATGCCTCCACCAAGGAATATCAGTCAATTGAGATCATTACAGGGACGACTTCAATCTATATGAAGGTTCTTTGAACAGCTAGTAGATAAGAGTCTATCTTTCACACATCTACTGCATAAGAATGTTCCTTTCAAATGGGATGATAAGTGTGAAATGGCCTTTCAACAGATCAAGTAGTACTTAATGAACCCACCAGTTCTAGTACCACCAAATCCAGACAAACCTCTAATCTTATATATTGTTGCAATAGAGACATCTTTGTGGGAATTATTAGCACAAGAGAACTCTTCAGGAAAGGAATGTGCAATTTAGTACATCAGTCAAATGCTAACAGGTCATGAACTCAACTAAAATTTCATCGAGAAGGCTTGTCTTGTAGTAGCATTTTCCTCACAGAAGTTTTGACACTACATGTTAACTCATACAATCAATCTTGTTGCAAAGATTAATCCACTCAAGTATCTGTTAAGCAAAGCTACATTGACAGGAAGGCTAACAAAATGGGTCATGATCTTAAGTGAGTTTGACATCCATTATGTTGATCACAAAGAAATATAAGGACAAGTTATCACCGATCAACTAGCCGATGCACCACTCCAAGCAGAACATTCCATACATATCGAATTTCTAGATGCTGATGTCTTCACTACAAAATATAAAAAACCATGGTCATTATATTTTGATGGTTCTTTCACTCAACACGGATTGGGGGCATGCATACTCTTTGTCACCCCTCAAGGAAATACCATTCCTCGGTCATATAGGCTAATGTTTCCATGCACTAACAACATAGCCGAGTATGAAGCTTTAATCACTGGGCTCAAGATCGCATTGGAATGGAGGATCACATAACTACAAGTCTATGGTGACTCATAGTTAGTCATTAATCAGATCAATGATGATTATCTTACCAAAGATGACAAATTGTTGCCATATAAGAAGATGGTTGATGATTTCAAGAAATACTTCGTAGATATCAAGTTCATACAGATTCCAAGACTTGATAACAAGGAAGCCGACGCCATGGCCACAATCGCATCATTGTTGTAACTCCTAGAAAATTATGCTCGCTATGAATTACTGGTGGAACAATCATTTACACCTGCCTATGACACACCTGAAAGCCAAATCATTTTCCACTTAGTAGGATCCAATTCAACTTGGTATGGCAAGATTTATGCCCGCCTAAAAGATGACATCTTACCACCTGACTTATCCTGTAACCAAAAGCACAAGTTTATCCGCCAATCCTCTTGCTATACCCTTATCGTTGACACCCTCTACCACCGTGGTCTTGATGGTACTTTACTTTGATGTCTTGAATGTGATGAATTTGACAAGGCTTTACAAGAAGTTCATGGTAGCATTTATGGTACTCATTCAAGTGGACTGACCTTATCCAATAAATTGATTAGAATGGGTTATTACTAGCTGACTATGGAGAGGGAATCATTCATTTTTGTGAAAAAGTGCTCAAAATGTCAGATTCATGTGAATCTCATTCATACTCCTGCACAAGAACTTCAACGGTTCATGCCAACTTGGCCATTCTCTTAATGGGGGTTAGATCTAGTTGGAAAGACTCATCCTTCATCATCAAATGGACACAAATTCATCATCAGAGTGACAGAGTACTTTACCAAGTGGATTGAGGTAGTACCTCTCACTAAGGTTACTGACAACCAAATCTCATCGTTCATACTCAACTATCTTATTTGTCAGTATGGCATTCCCAACTCCATTAT
>VDFB02193867.1:161507982-161546241 GCA_007258455.2 Sequoia sempervirens | reverse complement strand
GCTATCCACCTCTAGAACCAAAACTTGATGCTGGAACACTGTCGATCTGAACTCCTATGTGACCCCCCAATGCCATTGCCAAATTTTCTTCTACAAGACTAGCCTTCTCAATAGCTACCTCCATTGTCTTTGGCGTGAAGACTCTCACTCCACCAATAATTTGGGTGTTTAAGCCCCTGACAAAGGGCTACACAAGAATTTCCTCATCATTACCAATCCCTGCATACTATTTGAGCTCATAAAAATGATGCTTATATTGCTCCACAGACATTGCCATCTGTCTTAACTCATGGAATTCATCTTCTTTGCACTTCCTCCAGTGATCAAAAAGGAAATGGGCATTGAATCTCTCCATAAACAATTCCCAAGTCACCATGTTGATGTCAATATGTAATTTTTGTTCCTCTAGCCACCACCAAGTGGACGCGAAGCTTTTGAGGTGCATGATGGCACACCTAGCCTTGGTATTACTACCATAGGGAAGCATAGAAAAGAATCTATCCTAGTCAATCAAGCACGTCTTTTCCTCAAGACCCCCACCAGAGCCATCAAATGTGGGAGGTCATGCTCTCAACAGGTCTCTCATGTGACCTGCCACTAGTGCATCCTGATCAACTATTATTTCCTCGCGTGTAGGTGACCTTTCCCTTTCCCTTTCCAACCCCTATTCTTCCACCTTCCTAGGTCCTAAATGACCCAGTATCTCCTCCAGTAAATGCTGCAATTGTCCATCTAAACCTAGCTGTATCGGGTTCTGACCACCACCTAACAGATTGTTTTGAGAACTCTGTCGTTCCTCACACTCTGAACCATGGGAACTCAATGGTGATGGACTTTGGTGGTTGGTTCCATGGCCACCACCCTGGCCTCTTCCTCTTCCTTCGACATGACATCTACCTTGAGGCATGATCCTGCACATCAATTAGGGGTATGTGAGATTAAGAGTTAACACAAAGGTTGTGTAACATCCCGCTACACAACCCCGAAGGGTAAGAGCCAAAAGAGGACAAGATAAACTTTTTTTTTATAACATAAAGAATAACTTACACAAAAAATTAGTATACAATACAATAAATTGACAACATACATGGAAAAGCATGGCCGAACACAACCCAAAGGAGAGGACTAATCCACCCTCTAGAGAAAATCCAAATAGGAGCAAACATACTAGCTCTAGAACCTCTGCTCCGAAACTTCTGCACTGCTTTGGAACTTCTTCAGCACTACTCTGGAACTTCTGCACTACTCTGGAACTTCTATAGCACTGCTCTGAAACTTTTGCACTACTCCAGAACCTTCCTGCATTGGTGCTTCAAAACTTTCTACACTACTCTGGAACTTTAGCAGCACTACTCTAGAACTTTAACAGCACTACTCCAGAACTTTCAGCGCTGCTCTGGAACTTTTATAGCACTGCTCCGGAACCTTGGCAGCATCTACACAGAACAAAACATAGGAAGCGATGATGCTTTGGAACTTTTGCAGCCGCAACACAAAACCTTAACAAAAGGTGACATTGCTCTGAAACTTAAGCAAACTATAAACATGAAGGAAATATACAACCAAAGCTTGGATTTTTGCAAGAAGACTTATGAAGGAAAATCCATTATGATCATCATAATACAAGCAAGCCCAGTACCAACATCAGAACTTGTAAACCAAATATAAATCATCACATTTATTCTCATTATATGGTTACATCATCTCTCTCAAAAGAGTACAATATTCTTAAAGTAATGTACAAGAGTACAAAGGTGTAGCCTTAAAGAAAATACATCAACATGAATACAAGTACGAGAGGAAGCAACTCCGACTGCTGCTCCAGTAACCTGTATGTCAGTCCCCAATGGCAGTGGCAACGCCTCTCTACCATGTGAACTCAAAAGAGGCCACCCAACCATGCTTGGAGGTAGTCACAAGGCCCAAGCAGATAACAAGGTAAGGGTAGCATATGGCCAACACTCACATCAAACACAGAGCCAACAAGGAATACAATGCATTAAGCCAATATCACAACAAGAAGATGCTGGAACAATAATATGCCAGGTACTACTCATGACTACTAAGGTATGAGGCACAAGAGTAGAGGCCAGATATAATGTCGTCATGTGTGCCTAAATGGATGGCACCACACGAAACAAGGTACAACTCTCATACAAATGAGGAAACTCAATCATGCCCGCATCGATGCCCTGTAGACGGATAACTCAATGCCCTATAGATGGATAGGCCTTCTCATTTGAAAAAATGAGGAATTCAAAAGAAATTATGAAACAATGGATAGGCCATTTAAATCCAACAAAAAAAACCATTTAGAACAACCAAGCAAACACTGTTGCTAACTCATTTAAATAGCTGATCACATCTACTAACAAATAGCTCAAATATCATCCAACATTCATCATTAACTTAATTAAAGAGTCAAATCACATAATCAATATAAACCTCATTAAATCATCTTGAACATCACTTTTAAATCAGATAAAAATCTACCAAGTGGTAGTGGAACAAAACATAATTTCAGCTGTTGTGCAAACACATGAGAATGATGCATAAAATTCTATAAAAGATAAAATTGCCCAGATCTAAAATCAGACAACAACCCAGTTCTAATTTTGACATTTCCAATTGTTTTCCAACTTTATTATTTTATTCTATGACACAAAATAGGGTGTTATTCAGAAAACGCCATTTTATGCATGGCTGGGCAAAAAAAAAAAGAAAATGAAAGTGTCTGGATTAAAAATTGGACGAAGACCTAGTTCATATTTTAACATGTCTACATGGATTCCAATTTTATTTTCCATTTTTATTAGACAGTTAAAGAGCAGCAAAGAAAAATGTCATTTGATAAGAGGGCACAAATTTTTCTCAAAAACGAAAGTGTCCAGAATAAAAATCTGCCAAAGACCCAATTGAGATCTTGGCATTTCTACTTGGATTCCATATTTGTTTTGAATTTTTAATGGGTGGTTTAAGAGCAGCAATGAAAAATGTGTTTCAACAAGTTGGGCAAAATAGAAATAAAAATGAAAGTGCCCAAAAATCTCTTATTACAGCAAACCATTTTTTATTTGATTGAATGCACAAAATTTGTTATGAGAAAGCTATAGAGCAGCAAAACGAATCCAAACAAACATTCCCCATTCCCAAAGAATTCACATAATTGAATCAAAAGAATAAATTTGTTATAAAGAATTACAAAGCTTACAATTCTCAAACTAAATTACATTCAAAACCACCAGAAATTCTAGGATTCAAGAACTATAGAACATACCTCAAATACTACCCAAAAATAAAAAGAAAGATTGCTCTAAGTATAAGGCATGGCTGGGTTCCAAACTGGGACAGCCAGGAGGAAAAGACGTCTGAAATCAACAAGAAAAAGCCCACAAAATCTTCTCAGCAAAACTCCACAATACTTCCCAAATTTGCTGCCCAATTCAAGGGTTTTTCTTCCTCCATGCCCAAAACAAAAAATTTCCTCTTCCCTTTTTCATTTCTCCCCAAAACAAAATGAATAAAATTCCCCATATCAAAGACAAGGCTGCCCCATTATATATTTTCTCCCTAAAACAAAATAAAATCCCATAAGGCATTTAATAAAATTAGCTATTAAAGCTCCCAAATAAGATTTAATAAAATCATTTTAAATTTTTTGAATGAAATATATCATTCTCTCGAATGATCAATAAAATAAATTAAAATAACATATTTTTAAAATCTCATGGGTAAAATCATTTAAATCTCCCATCAATTAAATACTATAAAATACCATTTTTAAAATCACTAAAGATGCTAACAAAACCACATCAAGACAAAATACCTCAATAAAACATATTGGTAAACCACATACAACTGAATGGTGCACCGAAACATATGGATGAAAGGTGCTCCAAAACATACCATTAGGTAACCAGATGGTAAGACATCAATAAGGAAAACATTGCCCTAACAGGGTACAGTGGGCTAGGGTAGGGGGAATTTTGGCCTATGACTACCTCCAGTAACCACCATTGGGGAAGGTACGCTAAGACCTGTGAAGCTAGGCAGAATCGATACCTGGTACCTGTAACATACACATCACATATACATATATACATAGCCGAAGCACATACTACATCCTGACTATAGCTAGCTACCATATATATCAATTAATTGCATCATCATAGCTAATCATAATAACCTTTCACTAAATCAACAATATCTAATCTCATTATAATAACATTTAACATTTAAAATATCAAATCCAAAATCAAAATACTATCTTACTAGCCTGGGTTTAGAGAGGTGTTACAGGTTGCCTAATGAACATAAACTACCCAGAGAACCCAACGTTAGTAACCTTGGCTCTGATACCAAGTTGTAATGCTCCGCCACGCAAACCCCAAAGGAACAACTAAAAACCACAATTTTTTTTTTATAACATAAAGATTAAACACTAACTTTACTAATGCAATTAACATAGCTAATGATTACCAATTAAACATCTAAGTACCTTGGGGTACACGAGGTGACATTACCTAAACTATCCTGTAACAAAATTAATTGGCGTAGCATTCAATTTCTAATTACGTAATCCATTCATTCACATATCATCATTTAAACATTCATTAATGAGAAACCAAAATGATAAGAATAATCCATATAAACCATACATACAAATTATAATAAATTAAACATGGAAATATGAAGTACATATTTCCATAGATACAACATAACATTAAAGTATTTACAAATTGTAGTTCTAGAATGATTTACATGGTGTGATAATACAATACATCAGTCCACTAGCTATTATATCTCAATGAACACATATACAAAAAATAGATCTAGAGTACAAATATACATTTGGTAACATATGAACCTTGGATCAACTGCATCTGCAAACTCTACACTAAATGGTACAACTGCATCACAAGGGACCCAAAGGGGTGCATATTATGTTCCATCCAACCACCTCCATGCTAGGACTAAATAAGGAAGGATCCCCGACCAAGCACATCCAAATAGAAAACACAAGACTAAACTCCAGACACGAAAAGCAAGAGAACATAGAGGACTCATAATATCAAAAGACCACTCCCAAGGCATAACAACAATAAATCACCAAAACATATCAATAGACCACTTCCAAAGCATAACAACAATAAATCAAAAAACATATCAATAGATCACTTCTAGAGGTTAGCAATAAAACAACTCAAGGGGATGTTAGAGGAGAGTGTCCTCACACAGTCCTACATGGGTTATCCTGACTACCTTTCTCTAGGTGCCACCCCCATCTATGGTTATCCTGATAGCCTCTCTAGGCATCGGCCCCATATGGTGACTCATACAAAACCGTTAACCCCTCGTGGATACAAGGTAATGATCTTGCCAAACACGACCTTCTCGACCCACCTTTAGTCTATGAAATCCCTAATAGGTAGACGAGACATCCATAATTATCTTATTAATGTTTTACAACCCACCCCCTAATTAATTAATTAGGTTATCACTTTTTACTCTAACTCTAATGTGGGTTATCCAGATAGCCCCTTTGTGCGCCAGTGCCCACGTAGATCCACTCTTCCTAGAAACCCAAAACATAAAATCCAATACCAAGGAGTTGTACCAACAAGAACACTAAACCACAAAATAGAACAACCATGAGGAAAACCATCTCGCCAACACTCGTATGAATATACACCCATAAAATGGTACAACCCCAAATGTAAACTCAAGATCACGACTATAGTCTAAAATATGGAAAAATATCAAATTAAAAGATCATAAATACACATCATTTCACCATACCTCTAGAAGTCCCTAATAAGCAACTTAAGCTCCAATAGAAGGATAACTGACTTAAGGGTTTTTCCACATAACCATTACCTAATCAAGTGAAAACCATAATTGACTTAGTAGTAATTTGACAACCACAATTTGCCAAGGAAAATAAATAATTGATTTAACCAAAATCATTCAACATAATCTAATTAACAATACTTATCTCCAATCAAATCAATCACACTGTAATATACAACCATTGTAAATTTTAACATCATCTAATTGTCCATAATATCAACAAGTATTACCATATATATATGTGCTTTTATGCGTATATACATATATATATTATAAATAAATTATATCTTTAAAAATCATACATATAAATAACATTATAAAAATTGCCCATATAATTCACTATAATTTACAGCTATATATATATACATATATAGCTTAAAAAAAAAAATTAAATAAAATTGAAATTAAAAAAAAAACTTTTAATAAAAAGCAATCCCCACATAGTTGTAGGTACTGCGTACCTCCCTATGGGGAGGATGTAGTCCCCACATGGTTGCGCACAACAACCATCGGCTGTTGTGCGCAACCCTATGGTGGCTACATGTAGTACCACGGGGTTGGGGTGGTATGACGACAGCCGACCACTCCCCCACAAACATAAATTTTATTTATTTATTTTTTATAATTTTCAAATATAAATTTCTTTTATATATATATTTTTTAAAGATAGACGACCCATAAATTAACATTATGTTGCATCATTTTTTTTTACGAAAATTATTTCTTTAACAGGAACAAAATGATAAATGATTTTCAAGTCCAATCATATATATATATATATACATATATTTGCACACACACAAAGAGACATACACACACACACATATATATTTGCATAAGCATATTTAAAAACAAAATAAATCAACAGTCTAATTTTAAACACAATTTGGGCATATATGATTTAACCCCAACACATATATATGTTTTATTTTTGGAAAACTGATATCTATATATATATATATATATATATATATACAAGTATATATTAAAATAAATTAAAATAAATATCAATTTGATCCCTTTTCAGGAAAAATTGTAAATTTGGGCATGGAATTATAATCCCCATAATCAATTTGTTTTCTTTTCAAATCAAGAATTTCATAACTAGATTTTTTGAAGAAGATCAGAGGGTTTCTCAATAGTTTCCTACAGAAGATCTAAGAGTTTGACACAAACAAATTTTCAACAACATAATTTATTTTCAAACATAGATATCAATTTCAAATACTGTATACATGATTTTCATTTCCCTTATAGAACTATCAAAACAAAAGAATTAATAAATTGAAAGAATCTGGAGTCCTTCGTTTCATGTTGAATCCACACCCATCATCCCTTCTTCCTCTTTCGAATACAGACTTCCTCTGCAGTTCCTTCTTCAATTCCTTCTTTTAGCTAACTTTTGGTTCAATATTATATTTTTCCTTACAAAGAACAATTTTTAACAGACAAGCACACACCTATATTTTCTTCAATCTTTCTTACTTCTTCTTTTCTATACAAAACCAAAAACCATTCCTGTGTGTAGAGAAAATTCTTTCCTCTCACAATAAAATAAAGAAAAATAAATAAAGCTCCTTTTATTTTCAAAAATCCACCCCATGCATTGGTTCCTTTTTCTTTCTTTAAAAGCTCTCACTTATCTCACAAATTAATTAAAAATTCATTATTTTCACATTTATCCTCACATGATATTATCATTAGATTCTATAATATTAATATTTTGAAAAAGATAATTTACAATTATCATAAAACATTATTTATTTAAATTGATTAATTTATACCTTTTAATTAATTAAATAACTTTTAATTTACAATATTTAAATCCAACATTTAATTGAATTACAATTACCTACAATTAATCATATCAACAAAATAACATTAATTAATCCCATATAAAATAAAGATAAATTAAATAACAACTATCCACAAATAAAATAAACAATCAACAACAAACAATACTGAAACAAAGACAAGGTCAAAACCATGACACCGAAAGACTCACAATGAGGCGATAGACTTGGGATGGGGACACTTCCTTATCAACTCCTTTTTCAACATCATACCTATTGGGTTTATGAGACACACTTAGACCTATCTAGTAGGTGGAGTCAGTGTCCTATACCTGCATCTTGCATAGAAACAAACGTCAAGTAGCATGTAAATATCCATTGCAAACACACTGTGAAAGGTAATCACAGGGTAGCAAGGGACTCACAAGCGAGTTATGCCACTCCGTCCTTTCACCAAGACTCACTAGCAAACACATCAAAAACCATAGCAGTATAGAATCACATCATAACCATATACATTATTAAAGAAAACCATAGTATAACCAAATAATGTAATCACCACATAATGTATCATCAAACATCATAAGTAATGTCAATTGTAGCAAACCAACCAAACTATGAATGGACACACAACCAATCCGGTGAACTAATCATCATCACAAACCAAGGACATAACCAACACATAAGAGTATTGAAGAGTATCAGTAGTACGAGGGGTATTATAGTGTTTAAATATTTGTAAGGTACTTATGATTATTGTTTGGTTTATCATGGTGCTAATGATAATGATATTATGCATAGATCATTAGACATATAGGGTTTTGTTGATTCAGATTGGGAGGGAGACCTAGATAGTCGAAGGTCGACAAGTGACTCTTAATTTTCAAGGAGGTGCAGTTAGTTGGATGAGTAAGAGGCAGCCCATAGTTGCTTTGTACACCACATAAGAAGAGTACATGGCTGCTACACATGCCTCTAAAGAGGCAGTTTGGTTACAGAGACTTGGGAAAGGTATTGGTTTTAATTGCAAGCAAATTAAGCTTGATGTGATAGTTAGAGTGATATTTATTTAGCCAAAAATCCTATGTATCATGCTCATACTAAGCATGTTGATGTTTAGTATCACTTTTTGCGAGAAATGGTTGAGTGTGGGAAGGTATTGATTGAGAAAGATGACACTTTGATCAATGCTACAGATTATCTTACGAAACAAGTTCCTACAGATAAGTTCTCTTGGTGTAGGAAGGCCATTGGCCTTGAGTCCTGTACGTGATTTATAATAATGATTTCTTGTTTAGAATAATTGCAATGTATAATGTCAAGTGGGAGAATGTTGGCAATAGGATGCCATTTAATTTCAATCCTAAACATTATTTCATGTATCTCCTAAGTCCTTGGAAAGTGTTCCCTAGCACTAGGATTAGAAAGAGATTAAATTTAAATGAAATGAACATGTAAATTGACATTTTTAATTATTTATAAATGATAGGAACATGCGGGGATGCCCAAGAAGAGCTCCTACAAAATAGGAGCACATGTGGCACCCACATGGAAGGTGGAACCCACCTTGAGTTTAGTTAACTATTTGGAGGAAAGATAACACTTTAGTAATGCATGTAAAGATCCTAGAAGTTTGGAATTGATACTTACATGAGTGAAGTTTAGTTCAATTTAGTTTAGTTTAGTTCAGTTCAGTTATGGTTCAGTTATCTTCATTTGCATGTAGTTAGTTTGAGTTACATGTTAGTTGGCTTCAGTTGACTTGTTTTGTATGCTAATGACTTGAGTTGCATGAAATATAACATGTGATACATTTAGTTAAGTGGCGATGATCAATCATGCATAATGTTTGCATGAATTGATGGAGATATATGTTTCAGTTAACAAAGATTGACTTGCACCCACCTTGGGTGCCCAAGTTGGAATCTTGGAGTTAACACCTTTTGCATGAGAATATATTTACAAGGATGAGTTAAGTGGGCCCATTCTTGGGCACCAAATTTGAGGAGAAGCTTGGAAGATATTTTCTTGACCAATGACCAGTTAGGAGTTCAGTTTCGGGTGCCTAAATTGAGGAGACATTGGATTTGACTTCACATTACATGTTGAAACTCTACTTGCAAAGAATATGCATAGGTTTTTGAGAGAAAATTTGTCATTTTAATTGACAACTCTTTGGATTTTCAAGGCTTATTATTGTCTATTAATTGCAGCAAGTTGAAGAGAGTTTTATCAAAGTTTATTGCAGGTTGTGAAGAAGAATTTTTGAAGGAAAAATAAGCATCTCAAGCAAAGGATTGATACAGTGTTATTGTAATCTTGTTCTAAGGTTAAGTAATACAAGCACTATTGATTCTGCTAGTGGAGTTTTTTCCTGAAAGGGTTTCTCCATGTATATGTTGTGTCACTTCTATCTTCATGTCTCATTCTTCTACAATCTTCTGTCTACTTTCTACAATTGGTAAAATTAATCTAAACAAATAATCATCCAAAAATAATTTGTAACAAAGAACACTTAATAATCCGATGGATATTTTTAGTAAAATTTAAGTGTCTCATTTCTCTCTAGAATCTACACCATCAGAAAGATCTCAGCGTCCTGATTCCAACGCAACTCGAATGGAGCGAAAAGGAGTCCGTTTGTGCAAGTTATGGCCAGTCAAACCTTGGGTCAAACTAGGATCAAGGGGCGTTCAGGAAGCAAAAAAATGATGTCATCAAAAGTTTTCAAATTTGGCATCATCACGAAGAGCTCGTCGTCAGCTTTCCAATGCAACTTGTTTCGTCAAAATCTGACAACGTATGCTCAAGATATTGGCAGTCAAAATTCGATTGACTTGAGGGTACAGATGATGACATCATCATGCTGACATGGATGAATCATGAGGTGACACATGGTGGCTTCCTAAAGTTACATTTGGCGGAAATTTGTTGGACATGGCTTTATTCAAAAAAATAAAAATATAAAATATAAAAGCCTACCACTCCTCCCATTTAAAAGCCTTAATTTAAGGCCTACGTGAGAAAAAGTAGGTGGGGTCTGATTTAAAACAAAACAAATTTACCCCTATTTAAATGGAATAAAACCCCTTTAATATTTAAAAATATATGTGGTTGGGAGATCCCCTTTTTAAGGGGAACTTAAACATTATTTTTAAAGAAAAAAAACAAATTTCCAACCAATTCACCCCCTATAATTAAGGATTAAATCCTTAACAAAATCAAGCCCGTTTATATTCAAAGGTGAATTATTCATATCTCCTAATAAATCCTGAAACGGATTATGAAATAAAATTACAAGAGGCCATTCGTGAAGATTTTATGTAAAATTGGATGCATTATTTTAATGGGAGGATATCCCTATGTAAATAAGGGGGGATTTTTAAATAATATTTTCTATGTAAAGGGGATATTGGGAGGTTTTGAAAATAAATTGGTTATGAACCAGTTTGAGTAATTTTTTTGTATAAAAAGGGTAGAATGGGGGGTGTGAGATTAAGTAATTTTTGAAGAATTTTTTGGCTAATTGCTGGAAGTGAATTTTTGAGAGAGTTGTGAGAATATTTCCAAGTGATAGTGAATTTGATCCTTATGCATTTGAAGCTTAGTTAAGCTTGTTGCATTTGTTGAAGGATTTCTTTGTAATTCATTATTGTCCAAGGAGACATAAATCTTATAACAATTGGAAGACCTTTTGTAATCTTTTTCTGGAGATTAATCGAATCGGTCTCATTCCATTGGAGCAGACCCTAAGACATCACATTTGTGGCGAACTCTGTAATCAAATGCTGTTTGCATCTCTCTTTCTTTTTCTCACTTTCTTTCCTTTTGTTGTTATCACCTTGTCATTTTAATTATTGTAATTATTTCCATGAGTTAATTTTTTTCTAATTAACTTGGATAAATCTTTGTAAAAATTAAGCATTCAAAATGCAATTTAGTCTAGATCTTATATAGATCACTTAATTAGATCTACAATCTCATAGTTTTACAAGTTTTAAAGCTACATGATTACCTCCATTTTCAACAGATCTGACTATAATTTACAAAGCAAGGCCAAGGGGAAGACAAATCTTTGTCTGAAGAAGAAGTGCTACCATTGAAATCTAGATTTGAAGAAATATGATTATCATACATCTATAGTGGCTCAAAGTTACAATTGCTACCTTCTTCAGAGTTATAGAGACCATTCACATCTAGAAAGATGGCTAGAAAATTATTCACCAAAGCGTCGGGATGAGCAAAGTAGTTTCCCATTGCAGAATAGTGTATAACATGGCCTCTGTTCAATCGATCTTAAAAACAAGGGAGTGAATAAATGAGGAGCAACCATGTTAACAATGTGTCAGCTCAATATAGAAAAATTCCCCGTGATTTTTGACTTTTGATTGATGTGACTTGGTCAAGTGAATGTAAATGACATTTGGTCAATCTTATGTTGCTACGATCTAAACTTATAAAATGCCAGGTAAACTAAAATTAGTCAAAAATAGAAAAGAAAGGATCTCTGTTCATGTGTGCATGTTAGAAGCCATGGGAACAAAAATAATTGATATCATCCCTCCCTCTCCCTCTCTCTCTCAAGTGGTCCTCCAAAGTAATGCAAAATTTATTTTTCCCTCTACAAATATAATATATGCCTTAGTGGAGTCCTTGAATTCAGTGATAAACATACAAAAGTGGTAATGGTGATTAATTATCTTCTCTCTTTAGGTTTATGATGATTAGATGGTGAATAGGTCATTATGTAAAAGTGAGTAAATAATTTTATATTTATAAGAGATTGGATTCTTTTTTTAAGTTTGTTTATTTATGTTGTTTTTCTATGTATTGATCTAAATCCTAAATTTTTAAGTTTGAATTCTTTTAATTTGGTCTATTTCTTGTTTTATTATTAATTTTTTTGAGTCAATTAAAGCACAAATATCTCAAATTACATGTTATAGTAGTATATTTATGACTAATCCCAATTGATTTGAATCATCTAAAATTTATCTAGGAGCATATCTAGAAATCATATGGAAAAGGTAAAAGAGTGTTACATCAACATTCTAGGAGCATATCAAGCATGACTAATTATTGTTGTCAATCTTTGTTCATTGAATTGAATTGACCTACCTAAGGGTTTGACTATCGACCCCTATTTGAGTTGAAAAATAATGGATTAGCACAACAACATAAAACAAAAATCAAATATTTAAGGAAACACTTTAATAGAGAAAATGGAAGTAATTAAAACAATGAAAAATATGATAAAATATGCATTAAGTTTCTGTGATATTTAAGATGTGCTCCAAGTGAATCAAAGATCACCTTTGTAAGCTCCTATGCCATTAATGCTTCCACCTTCAGGTTAACTGGTCTTTTTTTTTGTTGAATGGGTTTGTAACCCTTAGCCTAGTTGATTGTATGTTGGATGATGCTAGGATCATATCCCTTGATATTGTCTATGTCTCTAGGCCACAACTTTGGTCTCAAATATTCTGGAACATCAGGATTCATTAATGAAGCAACTCAATTTTTATTAGCAAAGATTATTGTGATCAAATCAGATCTTTGATTGGATTGTGGAGCATCAGATAAGGAAACCTGTTAGAGGTTCATCTCTACTAGCTATAGTATTGGCTCATCTCTCTAGCTCTATAAAAGGGAATTGTAGTGGCTTGTTATAGATAGATTATAATCATCAAAGGAAATTTTTTTCTTTATCTACAGAAGTTTAGAATAGGGAAGGAATAGGGAAATATTTTTATAGAGCTTGGTTTTTGCTCTATGGCATGTTAAAATTGTTAAGACTATTATTAGGATTGGCATCTGACCTTTACATTTATGTGATTTATTGTAAGAAAAAATCATAGTGGGAAGAAATATATGGGATTGTGCATCTATATGGCCTTTGTCACATGTTTCCTTCCTTTATTCTATATATGTTGAATGCTATGTGTCAATTTATGCAAGTATTTTCTTAATGATTTCTTTACATGCCATTAGATTTTAGGTTTGCTCAATGCTATCTTTCATATTTTCTTAATGATTTCTTTACATGCCATTAGATTTTAGGTTTGCTCAATGCTATCTTTCATAAATTGAATACTATTGTACTCTTTCATTTTCTATGGAAATTTTGTTAACCTTCATATTATGTTGTAAGAGTGAAAGGGTTCTATAAAATACAAGTATTCCTTTTGGTATTGGGTTTCTTTCTTCTATTGGACCTTAATGGGTGCTTCTCATGGGGAGATTTGAATGAATGCTTTGTGCTCCTTTAGGCCTCAATTGTTTGTTCTCTTTCCAATAATGAAGGGTCTGTGGCATTTTGTGTCCATTTCATCAGGAGTAAGAAGCTGGTAGGCTTTGAAATGTTGAAATACCTTTGGTACATCACCACCTTTTATTTTCCCTACATTTCTTTTTCCCCTTTCCCAAAACACAAATAAAACCCCTCTTTTATAAAAAACCTGAAGGTCATTCAATGAAGCACAAGCTAGTCCCCCACTCATTGAGTTTCCAATAAGGCTACTTGAGAGAAGAACAAGCTTTCATGATCAAAAGTTCTTTTTTTGGCAATGCCCAATGGGACCCAAATTCTTCACATCTAAGAGTTAACCTTGAAGAGCTAATTTATGAATCAGAATAACAAGAGAAGCTGGTAATCTCACGCCTAGAGTCAAAACCAAAGCAAACTCTAGAGGAAATTTCTAGTATTCTTACTTACCTGCTTTGGCCCATAGGATAAGGCGAGTCATAGGTTTTGTATCCCTGGTTAAAAGAAATAGGGTAAGAACTGTTAGCCCAGAGTCTAGATGTTTATCTACCCCTCCAAGTGGTTGAACCTTCCAAATATGAATACTTATCTATCTAGTCCATAGGAGTCTAATTTTCAATGGCTCTCTAGGTCCCCCTACTCTTAAAAGTTTCTTAACCTAGGATAGTGGCAGTTCACTAGTTCCACCTACACCTCTAGAAGTCTATCCCACCATACATGTCAATTCCCTTAAGGCAATCCTAAATTTCATTAGGGAAGATTTCAAAACTCCTTCTGAGCATCTCCAAGACATAGCGGAGGTATGTAGGTTCCATAACATTATAGAGAAAAATGTGGCCCTCAGATTGCTAGTTGCATCTTTCAAAGGGAATGATCAAGATTGGTATAGATCCCCAGCCTCCAATTCCATCTACTCTTGGGATGAACTGGGAGAAAAAAAATTTCACCACTTATTGGAGAAAGGAGACTATTCGTCTTTGTTACAATAATTGATCACTATCAAGAGGGCCTCGCAAGAGGCCATGATTGACTTCAACACTAGGTTCTAGAATACCTAGCAGAGGATTCTTGTGACAACCAGACCCTGGTGGCTATCACATTCATGTTCTATTTGAAAGCTTTCAATTTAGACATTACATTCATGGTACAATCATTGGGAGGTGATACGCTTCCTGATGCATATGATCTAGTTGTATGAATAGAGAATAGTTTGATAGATGTAGAGAAGCTTCCAACTCAGTCACCAATGCCCATGTTCACAAAAATCTCTAGCAGAAGCCACCTGGAGGAGGTAACTCCATGTACTTTTACTCCACTCCCAAGTACATTAGCCACAATGCCACCCTTAATGTATGTGTATCCCAATGCACAACAATGCACATTGAGCTCCTCTTCATTAGCAATATATGTCAATGACATGAAGAATCTCATGAGAACCTTCACAAATGAGTAGTTATTATCTAGCGATAGCAAGTGGCACCTTCAAAATCCCCCCACACATAATTATCAAGGAGGGAGGCCACCTTACCAACATAACACTTATCAGGGAGCTTCGAAGGTAAGCAATCAACAAAAAAAAACTTCAAGTTAGATGGTCCTAGTCACCATACCACTCTAGACTATCAAGAATAGCCTGAATAAGGATTTGGACCTAGGTTAGAACAATCTGGCAGAGCAAGAGAATGCATGGTGCTTCCCATACAATGATAATCATATTCCTTGAAACTTTTTGAGGGGAAACCTTCAACAAAATGTAGAAGAACAGAGGAGCCAAGGTGTATTTTTAAATCTGAAGGACTATTAGTCTCCTAGAATTGAGAGTTCTCGGTTTAGTGTATGAACACAAGGTATGTCCTTGGAACAAGAGTTGGAAATCTCCCTTGACCAAGCAATTTTTTCTTGAATGGAGGAGGAAGATTCAATATTCATGAATGATGTTCTAACAACCAATGCCCCTAGGTTGTAGTCAAATTATAATACTATATCAAAAAGGAGACTTACCAAGGAATATGTGCAACAAATTCCCCACCGATCGTAGCCACAATGACCACAACCATAGGTATAGCGAGCTCCATAGACACAACCAACTTAATAGTTGCAGTCTCAACCATCCCCACCAAAAGACATGGATAAGGTCTTGATCCCACTAATGACAGAATGACCTTTCCCTAAGGCTAGGGAAGTGCCCTCATTTAAACCAAAAGACTCACTAACTAGAATGCTCAATGTGATGGAGCAATTAAAAAAGGCTCCCACCAATGTATCCTTGTGGGATGTCCTATCCATATTGGAGCAAAAGACCTTGCTCTAGGAGGCATTAAAAGATGAAGGGAAAATTCCACAGGCAGATGTAATCCCACTGCACAATCAAGGCAAAGGAAAAAGGCATGCATCAAACCCCCAATCCTCGGGAGTTGTGGCATATGTAAACATGACAGACAACGTGAAAAAGGTATGTAAACCAAAGCCCACCCATTTTTTCTTAATGATTATCGTAGGGGATAAGATTTTGTAGAATAATATTGATCAATTCGGGGCCAACACTACGATCATACCCAAGTTAGTGGCTGACACTCTAAATCTAAAGTACAAGCCTCTCAATAGGGGGATTATGCAGTTAGATAGGAAGAAGGTCCCAACCAATGGTTGCATTAAGGATCTCTCTTTGACCTTGTTTTCTTGTCTAAGCCAAACTGTCACGCAGGAAGTGCTCATAATTTATATTTCACCCATCTTCAAAATGTCCCTATCAAGGGATTTTATAGCAAGGCTAGGCAGATACCTAGCACTTGAGTGGTCTTACTTAATACTATGAACCAAGCACAAAGCAAAGATAAAGATACTATATGATAGTTTGCATCCGAACACACAGTAGATGATGTTGTGCTGAGTTTTGAAGTAGCACATAGGTCTCCTTTTCCAAAAAAGAGATGTATTGCATAGAAATGTTAGAAGAAGAAGAGACCACAAGTGATCGGACCCCCGAAGAGGAGGTCTTTCTCAATCAATTCATCGACTTCGACCCTTTCAAGAATTTCCATGCTACCAGGTTAGGAACTTATATGATCTTTGATGAGGACCATGCCCTCCCAAAATTGGTAAAAGAGTGAGAGGAACCGAGCAAATTGAGTAACAACAACTTGTGGACATAACATTTCGACGGTGCCAAATACAAGGTTGGTTTTGGAGCTGACATCCGAATTGTATCTCCAACCAGGTTTGAGACACTCATGGCTTTTTGTTTCCAGTTCCCATGTTCAAATAATGATGTGGAATACAAAGCACTAGTTCATGGTCTAACTCTAATAGAGTGGAAGGGCATAAAAGGAATATAGGTATTTAGTGACTCAGAGCTAGTCATAAGCTAAGAATAGGAAGTCACCAAAAATGTTAGAATGAGGTCCTACCGGCATTGAATATGGGACCTAATCAAAACATTCAAAGCTTTTAACATATAGGTTATCCCACGATCTCAAAACTCTACCATAGATGGGATGGTCTATATCAACTCGCAATTTGAGCCAACTCTGGAATTAGCCAAAAGCCAACATGCAATGCATACCATCATCTAACTGTCTATCCTTAACAACAACCAAAATTGGCAGGTTTTCAAAGATGATGCTTAGATTACTACCCTCTTACGATAGTCGGGATCTAGTTTTCAAGTCAACCACAGTCCAAATATGGAGAGGTGGTTGAGGAACAAGTGATCCAACTAAAAGGAAATAAGCTCATGTGAGGCTTAATCACCCTCGAGAATCTCTTTAATTGTGAAGATATAAGAAATAGTAAGAAAAGATTCATGGTTGACGAAGAGGACTAGGAGGACCTTGATGTCAAAGTTGGAAGTAAGGTAAAAGTCAGAAGGAATGTGTTATAGGTAGAGAAGGAGAGGTTGAGAGGTTTGTGCACTAAATATAATAGAGTTGTGGCCTAGACCTATGATGATCTCAAGGGATTTGATCCTAGCATTATCCAACATACAATCAACTAGGCTAATGGTTCCAAACCCATCTGACAAAAGCAAAGACCAGTTAACCTAAAGGAGGAAGCATTAATGACACAAGAGCTAACAAAGTTGATCTTCGATTCACTTGGCGCACATCTTAAATATCATGAAAACATAATGCATATTTTATCATATTTTGTATTGTTTTATTTACTTCCATTTTCTCTATTAAAGTGTTGCCTTAAATATTTGAGTTTTGGTTTATGTTGTGCTAATCCATTATTTTGCAATTCAAATAGGGGTCTACAATCAAGCCCTTAGATAGGTCAATTTGATGATAATGAACAAAGATTAACAACAATAATTAGTCAGGCTTGATATGCTCCTAGAATGTTGATATAACACTCTTTTACCTTTTCCATATAATTTCTAGATATGCTCCTAGATAAATTTTGGATGATTCAAATCAATTAGGATTAGTCATAAATATACTACTATAACATGTAATTTGAAATAATTTGTGCTTTAATTGACTCAAAACAATTAATAATAAAACAAGACATAGACCAAATTAAAAAAAATCAAACTTAAAAATTTAGGGTTCAATCCATACATAGAAAAACAACATAAATAAACAAACTAAAGAAAAATCTCTTATAAATATAAAATTATTTACTGACTTTTACATAATGACCTATTCACCACCTAATCATCATAAACCTAAAGAGAGGAGAATCAATCACCATTACCACTTTTTAGCCGATAGCTATTTTATTTGAAGTTTCCACCAGGATTTTCATCAGCCCAACCGTGAATTGGATTTTCCGGTGCTAGAGATGTCCCATTCGACGATGACTTAACCAGATTTTTTAATGGTGACGTGGACCTTGGTAATGATGTGGGTTGGTGGTGGTGGAGTTGGTGTCCTCGATATGCGAAAGTTGAATGGTAAGTGTTTTCTCATGTGAGTGTTAATGCATTATGTCATTGTTGTACGATGGGGGCAAACAAAGTAAATGCAATATTGAGTGTTGTAGTGTGGGAAAGTATACTTTGATTAAGTTGTATTGTCAAAACAACCATTGTGGTGTTGGTTTCATAGAAGACTATTGTAAAAATCGTCGCCTTCAACTTTGTGGCTGGTTTGATAGCAGAATATTACAAAAATCAACAGCGTCCAAACCATTTTATGCCAGATTGGAAACTATTGTTCTCTTAAATCTGTAAGTCATTTTACATGGGTATTTTGTATAGATGATTAATTTATTGTTCATCTCTTCTTGTTATATGTTTCTATCTTTTGCATCATACCCATTTTGGAGATTTGAACTTAGAGATTATCACTCTGTATGGATGGAGAAATTGTAGTTAAATATTCCTTCTTTCATCAAAAAATATGGCTAGGGTTAGCAATTTTTTTGCTGTTGGTTTATTGTTATAGTTATCTCTGTGCATCTTTGACGTTATACCCATTAACATAGGAGCAATTGTAGATTAACATAGGAGTAATTGTTTTTTTTCCCTTGGTTTATTTTAGTTATCTCTATGAATCTTTTGTTTATTGTTTGTAGTTATTTGTGTATATCTTTGGCATTGCACCCATTACCATAGGAGCAATTGTAGTTAAATCTTATTTCTTTCATCAAAAAATATGGTTAGGGTTAGTAATTTTATCGCCCTCTGTTTATTGTTTTAGTTATGATCTGTGTGCATATTTTTTATTACATCCATTAACATAGGAGCAATTTCATATTAACATAGGAGTGATTGCATGTATGTATGTATATATATATATGCAGAGGGTTAGTATGAAAGCATAAACATATTGGAGATAAAATTAGTTTGGTGGCTGTTCAATGTTATTCTAATCACTCTTTTACAATTTCTCTATTTGTCTATAATATTTAGTGCCAAGTGATGTAGCTCAAATTTTTAATGAAGTCTATGGGGTTATACTCATTTTTTACATGGTTGTTTTGCATAGATGATTAATTTATTGTTAATGTCTTCTTTTTATATGTTTCTATCTTTGGCATTATACCCATTTTGGAGACTTCAAAGAGATTATCACTGTTTATGGGTGGAGAAATTACAGTTAAATCTTTTTCCTTTCGTAAAAAAAAATGGTTAGGGTTAGTAATTTTTGGCTATTTAGTGTTTTTGATTAGAGATAAAAGTGGGTTTTGATGGGGCCTAAATCCCAATTCGAAGGAAAGCAAGCTACAATTAAGATAAACCATAAACCATCAATAGCACCATAGTAGCCTCTAGAGGATAAACAGGACTACACACGCTGAACCAAAAAACAAGCAAGGGCCTGAAATCCCTTTTATAACCTGATTTTGAGTTATGAGCAAAAATATTTTTTCAAAATGCTGGAAAAAAACACTAAATTGGGATTTTGAGGGTCAAGATGAAACTTTGAGGCCTCGAAAATGGGTCAAAACGAGTTCCAACAGTTTTCAAAGAAACCAGTTGGAAATCCACTTGTTATCGCGAAACGCAACTACTCGTCAAATTTCAGCTCAAACGGACACCCGAGTCAAAAGTTATGGTCTCTGGAAGTGTCGGGGTAAAAATCAAAAATCAATTTTGAAAAATTGAAGACATGGGTTTTGTTCGTAGAGGAAAATTAGGAAATGGGTCTGGATCGGTTTTTTGAAAAAGAGAGTAAAAAGGTGCATTTGGGGGGGTCAAAGGTTGGCGGAGAGGGGTGCTACCGCCCCAAGCTGGGGTGCCGCTGCCGCGGCCTTGGGCGGAGCCGCTCCTCTGCGGGGGGCAGAGACGTCGCCATGCGGGGGGTGGAGACGCTGCCCTGTGCAGGCGGTTCCGCCGCCCTGCGTGGGGCGGAGACGCTGCCCTTTGGGGGGCGGTTCCACCGCCCTGCGCGGGCGGTTCCACCACCCTGCGCAGGGCAGAGACGTTGCCCTGCAGGGGCGGTTCCGCCGCCCTGCGCGGGGCGGAGACGCCGCCCTACGGAGGGGTACACAAAGGGAGGCAAAAAAAAGGATGGGGGGGAAGGAAAGAAGAATGTAAGAGGTAAGAGAAAGGATGAAAAGATAGGAAAAAGGATGGGGGGATGGGGGGAATTGGTGAAGAAGGATGAAGGGATGGGGGATAAATGCAAGATGATGAGAATGGAAAATGAAATGCAATCCTAATGAAATTTATCATCTTTGGAGCACTGGTTTTTGCTATAGCAGAAGACACCAAGTGCCAGGGTATGTGGAACCAAGGCGGATCAATGTCTAATGCATGAAACAAACACAACAGACAAGAAGGCTATCCCAACACCCCAAAGTCACGAAGACCTTGGTCAGGCCAGGTATTGAGATAACCACAAACACAAAAGGATGCCCCAGCATAACACAAGACCTCGGGGATCTTGGTGGGTACTACGTGGGACAACCAAGAAGACACAAATAGACATAAAAAGATCAAGATATGCCCCTATGTTGACCAATCAAAACACACCATAATATGATGGATTATGGTGGTCTTGACAAGTGATGATAGGGAGCTCAAATGATAAACAAAATCCAAAAGCATCAAAAGATTGCAATCAATTTCAAATGTCCTTTGCCATAGGAGCAAGGGGATAGATGGGATTGATGAGGTCTGTTAGGAAGGATGCATCCTATTGAGACCGATGATGGATATGAAGCTAAAAGATCGTTATGACGCAGGATGTTCAATATCGATTGGATTTCATGATACAAGTGGATCTCGTTTGTTAAGAACCAGCTAGATAAGGGCATAGCTTGGTGACACGACACAAGGAAGACCAGACATGGGACTGACACAACCTAAAGACCTAAGGGCTCGGGGGCTGATCAAATATTAGCCTTGCCTACATGAAAGCGCAGAGCGCTCGAAGTTCAAGGAAAAAGATCATGGATAAAGCAGGAAGAAGACAATGGTGACCGATGATGAAGGACACAATAGGTGACAGACCAATGCCCCGGGGGAGGATCAAATGATCAACCTTGCCTATGTGAAAGTGCAGGGGCAACGTGGTTCGATAAAAAGACCATGGATAAAAGCGGAAAGAGACTAGGGAAGACGAAGCGATGGAGGACCAAAATAAGGTTGATCCAAAAGTGCCCCGGATGACTTGGTGGATTGGATAAGATGATGACGATCACATAAAGCTCAGGGATGGGATAGTTATCCAAAGCATTAAAATGACTTGGGAGGATGATATGATAGATAGATGAGTGATGAAAAGTGATGAAGCAGGGGTGATGACGATGAGATAAATGGCATTGGGTTGCATGGAGGGAGGCCTATAGCCAGATACCAAACAAAGATGTAAAGATCGGATAATGAGATAAAGTCCGTCGTGATGAACAAAATCGCGAGATCGAGAAGGAAAAGGATGGCTGAATGGATAAATTAAGAATAAAGAATCTCGGGTCGCTAGAAGAACAGTGTAATCGTCGTCAGAATATGGTCGAAGATAAAGAATCGAATCGTCGTCAAAATCGTCGAGAATAAAGAATCTGTCGTCGAGAATCCAGGTCAGAAGATAAAGAATCGAATCGTCGTCAAATCGTCGAGAATCTGTCGATCGTCAGGGCTGAAAGATTGGGAGATGAAAGGGATGCTAGGATAGATGGATACAAAGATACGGATGGGGAGATGGAAGGGATGCTATGATAGATAGATAGGGAGATGAAGGGGCGTTATGATAGATGATGTCTCCAAGGATTATGTCACAAAAGAAGCAGATGCCCCCACTCGAGATATGTCATATATGATGAGGCATGAGGGATAGAAGACAAGTGGGTGGGAAAATAAAGGAGATAACTAGAGGAGGATACGATGGGTGACCAAGGAATACAACAGATCATGGATGAAGGGAATGTATACCAAGAGGTGTCCAAAGCATGCATAGATAGGTGCCCCTATTTTGATCAAGATCACAAGAAGGATGGAGGGATGGGAGATAAATGGGATATGATGGTAGGATGTGGAAGATAGGTGGGATGGGGGGATTTATGAAGAGGACGGATAACAGGAAGATGGGTGCATAGCTGGAAATATAGCAGATGGAGGGAATGCATATCAAGAAGTTGCCCCCAAGTGCAGATGGGGATTTACACATGACACTTGTTTGCCAGGTTTTCATCATGGTACTTATCCAAGGTGCTTGTTTGCCAAGTTTTCACCATTGGACAAATTTTTTCTCTTTACTATTTTTTTTTTTTTGACTTTTTGGATATTTGACTTTTTGGATGTCATGCAGAAGGAGATGGGTAAGGATAAGGAAGTGGATAAGTAGATTTAGAAGACATGTGATAAGGATCAAGGTGTTATGAGCCCATGTTTGAAGTGACTATTGGATGTTGGTACAACATTATGAGGATAAATGGATTATGCATGAGGATGAATTAGAGGGAATTGATGGGGTTGATACATTGGATAATGGATGGGATGCTAGAAAGGGTATGGATAGAATGATGGGGTGGATATGTGATGGGGAGATGTGTTCAGGACCAACATTGGCACATGTGTTGGTGGATGTGAAAAGATAATAGGATTAAGGGATGGAAAATGTGGGGATAATGGAGGAGATGGAATGGTGAATTTCGGGACATAAGGACCCAAAACAGACTTAGGAGATGAAAGGGGTGTATGATGAGCTTTTGGATTAGCAACTTTGGATGTTCTTACAGATTTTTCATGTGATGGCATTGCATCTTTTTTCTTTGGGATCCACATGGTTTTGGTTTTTGCTTTGGTGGGCCTTTGTGGCCTATGGATTTGATGTATATTTAGATTTTTCTTTTCTTCACCATGTCTTTTGGAGGGGATATGGGGAGCCGTAGATTCCTGTGGATGCTTGGATTTATGCATTTTTTTTGTAACAACCAAAGTGCTTTTAGTAGAAATGGGATGGGTGTGAGGAGATGGATGATGTGGAGTGATGGAGGTAGGATTACGAGGATTACGTGTAGATGGAGAATGTGTGGGTATGTGCCTTTGTTGATCCTGACCATGGGGTATGTGAGAGGGATGTTTATGATGGATGAGATGGTTAGGTGTTAGATGGATGAAAGGATGGATAGGACGAGACGGAGGAGGTGATTTTGGGATATAGGGGCCCAAAATAGACGTAAGACCTGGAGGAAACAAGGGCATGGTAGATGGAGGATTGGAGATGGTAGATGGAGGGATGTAAGGACCCAAAATGGATGGAGTAGATGAAGGAGGAAGATGGACGATTGTTTTGAGGTGATACGATAAAGGAGGGATGGCCACATATGATCTGGTGGGGTGATGGGAAGAGTCGACATTTCTTTTGGAAGAGGTTCATTGAGGACGTCTAGAGGTTGTACCAACATTTTTGGATTGCGAGTCGTGAGTAGTACATCCAAGACCTTGCAGATACAAGTGTTCTTTAGCTTGGATGGGCTCTATAATACCTTGCTCATGAAGGCCTAAACCTTTTCCTTGATAGTTCATTTTCTTGAGTATTTGATCTAGGATAGGATTTTTGTTATTCTGGAAGAATGATGCGAGTTCATTATTAGGTGGAAGAGGAGGGTTGGTGTATATGCTTTATTTCTTGCGAGACAAATGGAGAATGTAAAGGACAAGGGGATAAGCGGATGTGGGGATACTTTATTTTAAGGTGATGATGGGGATTATAGGAGGGAGATGATGGGATATAGAGGGCGGAACCGTAGGATCTGGTTGTGGAAGTGAAGTAGGCTCACGATGGAGGTCGGGGGTCAGGTAGTGGGTTGGATAACAAAGGATCATGGGATGGAATGGATGGGGGACTGTGATCTTGAGGTGGACTAGATGGGATCGTAGGATCTTGATTTGGAGAAGGGGATATGCTGGCATGCTTTGGATTAGACTCTTGTTGTGACTCATCATGTGTGGGAGGCATGTGCTTGAGTCTTGTTGGGACTCTTCAAGTGGGGAAGATGGAAGGATGGAGGATTCATGAGGTTCATTGGAATGGGTTTTGGTGCTACTAGGAGTGGGAGGAGTGGATTGGATTTCGGTGTCTTCAATGGATTGGGTTGATCTAGGAGTAGAGGGAGTGGATTGGACTTGGGTGTCTTCAATGGATTCGGTGGTTCTTGGAGTAGGGGATGTGGGTTCAATGGTTTCAATGGTTTGAGCAGTACTAGGGGTGGTAACATCAATAATAGGTGTGGTATGGAGAAGGATCTCATCACTAGTGACCATGGATGATGGATCTAGATGGCATGGTTCCATGACTTCAAGATGTGGATTTGGGGGTGGCTTCTTTGTAATGAGTCCTTGGAGAACTTCTGAAATGAGAGACTTGCATATGGTTGGCTTGGCTGGGGTGGTAGAAATGGATGAGGGATTATGGAGTGGTGGACTAGGGTTAGATGGAGGAATGGGATTGAATGTAGGACTATGAGTAGATGGGGGATTAGGATTGGATGGAGGACTAGGAGTAGATGGATGAATGGGATTGGATGGAGGACTAGGAGTAGATGGAGGAATAGGATTGGATGGAGGGTTAAGGTAAGGATATTGGAGTGGTGAATTAGGATAGGGGGACATGGACTATGGATTAGGACAAAAGGATATAGGTTGTATAGTGGAACAAGAGGATGTGGGGGATGGATTATAATAAGGGTATTGAGATGATGGATTAGGATGAGGGAGACATGGATGTAGGATTAAGGTAAAAAGGGTCTTGGATGTAGGATTAGTATGGGAAGATTGGGAAAGAGGATTAGGATAGGGGGTCATGTATGGGGAATTGTAATAGGAATATTGGGATGGAAAGTTAGGATAAGAGGATGTAGATGTTGTATAAGAGGATGATGTAGATGAAGGACATGACAAATATGGGGATGAAGAAGATACTGGATATCCATTGTCAAAGGTGGCATAAGGAGCATGACTAGGCATGGATGAAGACATAACGGGATGGCTCATAGGAGTAATTAGATTTTGGAAAGTGGGTGGAGAAAGCTTACTAGAGATGATAGTGTCAAGGGGATCTATGTCATATTCTTCTTGATCGACAAGACTTTCATTATCATCGTCCACGTAATTAGGGTTTCCCTTGACTACTATTGATGGAGGATGAGGATTCATGATGATGACAGGATAAAGAGGATGGATAAAAGATTTTGGATGGGAACAGATTAAAGCTCAAATCGAGATTTTGGTCAAGCTCAGATCAGGATTGGACAAAAGCTCAGATTAGGATGATTAGGTGGGATTGCTTTTGATTTTGATGGGATTCAGTAGACAGGTGATTGGATTAGGTAGATGATTTGATGAATTTGATTAAAGTACTAGATCAGTTTGATGGGATAGGATCAAATGATTAGATGATGTTGATTGGATAATTGTGATTGGATGAACTTGATCGGATTGGTGTGCTTAGATTGATTAGATGATTAGGGGAATGGATTGGTTTGATTAGATAGGAAGAAACAAAAGGTACCACTAGATAGAGCTCAAAAAATTGAGCAATTTTAGTTTTTGAATGAAGTTGATCCAATGCACGGTTTGTGAATGACAGCCCTGGGAAGTTAAAGGGGCGTAGCCAGCATTCTACAGCAAATCAGGGGTGTAGACAGCCTTCTGCAGTAAATCAGGGGTGCTACCGCATTTCTACGGGGGCGCTATCGCGTTTCTGCGTAGGGCGCTGTCGCGTTTCTGCGGGGGCGCTACCACCTTTCTACGTAGGGTGCTGCCGCGTTTCTGCGGGGGCGCTACCGCGTTTCTGCGGGGACAAAGCTTGGTTTTTGATGGCAAAGGCTATGGCAAGGACACAAAATGATAAAACAAATCCAAAGTATCAAAAACTTGACAGATTTTTCATGAGATAACACCTCAAGCAAGCATAATCCTATGATTAATATTACGGGTATGGCAAGGCAAAGTCTTAATCTAGGATGCACAAGGCTTCTAGGGAGTCCTCGATATACTCTCAGTACGTGAGGCACAACTGTGAACACTAGTCTGTCACAAGCGTGAGTCGGGAACGCCAGCAAGATACTAAAAGGCTCAGACCAACTCTTCACGTCTATCTAGGTATCACCCTAGCTTCGACGCTCTGCCAATTACGACGCAATTGGATTGGGGTACAACTTTTGTTCTCCCCCCTTTATATACCCCGCCGGTACACGTGGTTGGAATCGTCCCTTGGGGTGATAAAATCCCTAAGTAGGTCCCACTAAAAGGAAGACACTAACTTTTTTCAACTACTCCCCAGGCTCACACGAAGTGCAAGGGGAAAGTAAAAATAAATCAATGCCCACTTGGGTAACACAAAAGTAAACAACCATAGCAAACAATGAGGTTTAATCCCCCTAATTAGACTATGTTTGAAAACAGCAAAGATAATTTTTGAAAGTCTGATTATGTAGATGACCCTGCAAATAAATGTTAGTTGTTCTCTTTTTCATCTTTGGTCAAATTTTGCCACAATATGCTGCAAAACGTTAGCGAAAAACAACAATATTCTTGCCAGAACAACGTTAGAGAGTTATCACGTGAAAATAGCAAAAAATTAGAGCAAAAACGAAGTCAAAATGCCTATTTTACCTTCCAAACTGTGTTGTTTTGGGGCGTTACCGCGTTTCTGCGTAGGGCGCTGCCGTGTTTCTGCGGGGGCGCTATCGCACTTCTGTGTAGGGTGCTACCGCATTTCTGTGGGGGCACTACCGCCTTTCTGTGGGGGCACTACCGCGCTTCTGTGTAGGGCGCTGTCGCGTTTCTGCAGGGGCGCTTCTGCGTAGGGCGCTACCGCGTTTCTGCGGGGGCACTACAACGCTTCTGTGTAGGGCGCTACCGCGTTTCTACATAGGGCGCTGCCGCATTTCTGCGGGGGCGCTATCATGCTTCTGCGTAGGGCGCTACCGCGTTTCTGCGGGGGCGCTACCGCGCTTCTGTGTAGAGCACTGTCGCGTTTCTGCGGGGGTGCTACCGCGCTTCTGCGGGGGCGCTACCGCCTTTCTGCGAGCTTTTCCTACAAAATTCTTAACTCGAAGAGACGTTAAATGCAAGACCCATGTGTGGGTCCCACCGGGCGTGCCAGAAATGTGATACCTTAAAATTTTTGCTGCTCTAAATGTGCAAAATAACTTAGAAATATGAATGACAAAATACCAAGGACACCTCAAGATTAGCCAAAAGATTGATACAACGAAAAGGAATGTAAATAAAATGAAACACAAGCAGTTTTACCTCCCTTGTTGTTGATACCTCTTTGATTGACCCTTGCTTGGATTGGTTGTGTGCTCCTTAGATGATTGCTTGAATGTCTAAATGCAAGATTGGAGGTGCAAATGATTAACAAAGATGGCTAAATGATGGCAAAGGTTTGAGAGTTCAAATGGACAGCATGTAGTTATGAGAGTGCAAAGTATTTGAGAAGGCAAATTGGTAGCATATAGTTGCTCCAAATGAAAGTGTTCTAAAAATGCCCTTGAGGAGGGGGTATTTATAGAGCATCTTGAATTCTCTAGAGAATTCAATGGTCAAGATTGATCCAACAAGGTCAAGATGAAGGGCTATGGTGGGTTGAGAACCCACAAGCCCTCACATCTTGAGATGTGGAGGGTGAAGTGGCCAAGGAGATATGAGGTGTAAGTGAGGTGTCAAGAAGGTACATGAGGTGGAAAAAGGACATGCACCTTGGGGAGTGAGAAGATTTCCACAAAAAGGGATTTCTTGTCCCCAAGTGGGAGTGAAAGAGACATTTGAGGAATTTTGGAATTCTTCAAAAATCTACATGGGAAAATGAAAGGTGGTTGGGGATATAAATGTGAATTAAAAATTCACATTCCTAAGATGATCTAGAGGGTAAAAAGTGGGCTCCAAAAAGGTGGGACTTGGTCACATGTGGAGATTGTGACAAGTCCAAGGTTGGTCACATGTGGAGATTGTGACAAGTCCAAAGTTCTAGAAGCCTTGGAGGGATGGAATGTGAATTAAAAATTCACATATAAAAGAGGGGAATCTAGGAAGAATAAAAAGGAATTAAAAATTCTTGGAGAATGATTAGGCTTAATTAATCAGTAATTAGAAGATAAATAAAGATTAGAAGCCAACTTGCAAAAGTTGGAGGATGTGACACATCCTAATCAAGGATTAGGCATGTGCACATCCCTAATGAAGAAATTAGGAGATGGATTAGGATTAGATGAAAATGGTATGTGAGGAATTAAATAAATGTAATATTTATTTAATTTATTTGATGAAAAGAGGATTAAGGAGGGTAAGGTATTTAATTATTAATTAAATACCTTAGGGATTTGTCAGAATTAAAGATATTAATTAAATAATAGTAATATTACTTAATTAACTCGGATAAGAGGATGTTTAGACGAAAAGTGATAAATTTGGATAAATTAAGTGTCCAAATTTGGATGTCTACAATTTGATGTTGTCCTATCTCTTCAATGTTGGATAAATGGACCCTTCTTGGCTTATACTTACTTTAGTGTGAACATGATTGTAAGTTTATACTCTCACTACAGAGGGGGATAAATGTAGCATTGTAAATTGTCTCTATTGAAAATTTCACACTAGGTTTAGCTCCCTCCTATGTGCTTAGACCTAATTGTGCTTATAATTTTCCCATTTTATTATCAATATTGAGAAATTAGGATTAAATTAGGAATTATCATTTAACATGCATTTACAAGCACTTATGGCCCCAAAATAGGTCTATATTAGGGTGCTCAATGCTCTTGTACATCCTATTTTGGCTCAATTTAAAATATGTCGATGCCAATATTTTAACATTTAAAAATCCACTTTCATTTATCAGCTTTTGATAATTAATTTAGTGGGAATTAAAGAAATTCATATAAATAGAAGTATTTTTCATCATTTGAATCTTAGCAATTGTGGGAAGCAATCCTAGGAACATTTTAAATGAGCAAATGAAATAAGTCAAGGAATATTCAAGAGCATAATTAATAGCATTATTATTTCACTTTCATCAATTAAGTTCAAGCTTGCAAGATATCAAGAAGGAAGTAATCATGTGCAAAAAGCTATTATGATCAATCATGCTAAATTATGAAGATTTATTGAGTTATCCTCTACATGCAAGCTACAAAAAATGACTATATTGTGTGAGCTAACCTTTTGTAGACCTATCAACCAATCAAGGAATCCATCAATCAACATTGGTGACAACTTGTGGTATGGCATCACTTCATCAAGGATTTCATACCAAAGGTAACATTATCATTTATCATAATTTATCAATTTAGTCAATTATTGTTATTTTGGCCTCCGCCCGACCTAGGGTATGCCATCTTGATCATAATCAATCACTATATGTGGAGGTAGAAATACCAAAATGATGTTTGATTTAGGCAAGTCCCTATACAACACAACCTTTTCCCCTCTTTTCATGTGTATAGGTCAGATCTAGAAGTTTTAGTAGAAGACAATCACAAGAAACACAGAGAAGGCTATAACCTATAGTTCAAAGTTTCTAGATACCAAAAGAGGCATCCTACGTATAGGGAACCCAATGCCCATGTCTCTACAATTTAATCTCATATTTTAGTCACAAGTTCTTTCATGTTATCATTTTTAAGATCTAGGTGCACTCTACTACTTTTTATTTTTGTCTATGAGATAAATTACATTTTTAGATCTAGGGTTTATGTCAAATAGGCTTGTTGAAACACATCAAATTTATCATATTCACAACACAAAAATAGACACAAAAACCTAAGAGATTGGTTCTCCATTGTGGCAATCATCAACCCTAGTTAGTCTTGTGTCCAAATATGGTTTCAAGTGAAAAGGAGCTAATCCTAGTTGGATCTAGGATCACTTTTCCTACATCACACCTTCCTCCCCTCTAATCCATACATATTATCCACCCATAACATTAATAATCCTTGTAGTTATACACCCCACCACCTAATCCTTCCACTCACCTTCATATCCCTTATCCTTCCATCATCCTATCATCCATCCTATCATGAGCATCCTATTGCCTTATCATACATAGCATATCTAGAGTGAGGAATTTTATTCCTTTGTGATATAATCCTTGGAGATCACATCCAAACCCTCCTTCCATCCAATAATTCCTCCCACCCCCTTCCTAAAACCTTCATCCCTTCATCTCCTAATCCTTCTATCTCCCAATCCTTATATGTATATCCTCCATCCATTAATCCCCCATATCACCTCATCTTCTCATCCCATAATCCCTTTTCATTTATATCTAGGTATAGGCTACCCCCCACATAATCCAATACCATCCATATCATTAGTCCATTTATCCCATGTAATCCAAATGCTCCTTAGAATCCAAAATCACAAGTGAATGCTAATTCGTGCAATCCAACTATGCAATCTAATGAAAATCATCCAATCACATCCTTGGTCTTGTCCATATCCTTGCTGAAATCCTTGATCCAAATCCGATAATCATCAAGATGTATCCTTCCCAATCATTGTTTTTTGGGATATATCATTCCCATGTCAACGACACTCCATCCATCATCAGTCAATCTTATATTTTTAGCTTGACCAACGCAACATCATGTTTGTCTTTGAATTACTTTATGCATGCATGCTTATTTATTTGTTTGTAGTATCATTTCCAACTTGCTTCTATAATGGTCCTTGCAACCTACCCCCCACATCAGTATCATGGTCTTACATATCATGGTGCTATATGACATATGTTTTCTTATGACTTATCTTTTTCTATGCATAGGGCACATTGTTACCCTGGTTCCTTACACCTTGGTGCATAACATCTAATACTATATCAAACAAAGAGTGCTCAATCTAATGCAACATAATGACACATTTCATCCATCCCTCTTCTTCTTTCTATTAGATTTCTTCATCCTCCCATCACCTATTCCTTACCCACTCTATCAATCACCTTTCATCCTCTTCCCTTATTTATTGTGCATCCTCTCATCCATTTCAAGAGCACACCCATGTTCTCTTGAACCCACCAATCCTCCTAGGGGGCATCCTCATCCTCTTTTTCACTCTCATTATATTTCCTCCTAGTCACTTTTCCTTAGAATGACCAAGTCATTTTCCCTAATCTAACCATTTTTACCAACGACTATGTTTTAATTTTCTTTAAAATGATACTACTTTGTAACACTAGCTCAAAGAGGGGTAAAATGTAGACACCTAAAATTGATGCCTAATTATTACCTCATTGTTTATTCTATAATTAAATGAATATATCCCTAATTATTCAATTAATTATCTATTTTCATTCCCTTATTAATTAAATAATATTTTATTATTTAATTAATAAAATCACTGTTCATCACTATTCACTTGCACCTATTTCTAGCCTAAACCATTTAATCATTCATCTCCTAGAGTCCACCTTAGGTAAATAAATCTAATTATTTATTTACCTATGTACCCTATCCTCATCTCAAAAATTAAATAAATATCTTATTTATTAAATTTGTCTATTTTTTTTCACTTTTTATTGAGTGGGCTAAAATCAATTAGCCCCTTAATCCCCCACTTGCACATGCCAAATCTTAGTCAAATCCCCTCAAACCTCCATATCCTCAAAGGTATATAAAGGCATAGGTCCTTTGTACACAAGGAATGGGTCTTTCTACATGTGACATGGGTCAAAGGAATTGCCCATCCCTCAAGGGTACTTCAAAGTGCCCCTTCCATCTTGTCCATTGAATCTTCCCAAGGAGAATCTCCACCCTTGATTTTATCCTCAATTCCTCTCCCTCTATCTCCTCTAACCAAATGAGGAAACTTTTCCTCCTCTCATCTTCACATGGCTCTCAAACATTATGAATAATTGATGCCATCTTTTAATCCTAGTCATCCAATTTTATAGCAAAAAATCTATAAATTGGATGTCATCCTAAACCATATAATAACATCTTCAAATGCAATCTTATGTTGCTATCAAGAGCACTCACATCCAACCATCCATGAGCACAACCACCGCACCATGGTGCAACAAGGGTTAATTTGGTGAGATCTTTAATTTTTTTATCATGTTTTATTAACTCTTATGCTTAATCTAAGCGTTGCATTATTTTAAATAGAATAGGTTAATATCATTTTAGCTTGTTCTTGTATACTCAAAATTTCTTATACACAAAAATAATGCTATATTTTTGAGGTGTTGTGTTGATCGTAATTTCTCACTGTATACTAAATCCATGATTTTCTCTAATGTGTTTATATAAATTCAAGTGCAAGCCAACAAGGTTGCACTTGAAGTTGCCCATCTCTAAGTGTTGTTGGATCATTGAGTTAATGCCCTATGTAATGTTGCCAAAATCCCTTTGATTCCTACCTCTAGTCGGGGTCATTCTCCATTCCATGGGTGCCATCATGAGCATAAGTAGTCTACTTGTGACAATCAAGATGCTCATTCTCAAGCCTATCTACCTCATGTGAGAATAAATCATGCTCAATAAGGATGATTGCAGTCCCATAGCCATCGTTCTACTTCTCGCCTAGCTTTTACATATGGGATTACCAATTGGCTAGGCTCTAACAAACTTCTCAAATTGGATCTTACTATTTTTCTTGTTCGTTAAGTTATTGAAGAAAAAAAATATATAATACTATTAGTAACAATGGTTGTGAACCATTTGTGGACACTTTAGATTCCATTGAGATAAATCGAATGACAAGGCCCACCTTCTCCTCTTAATGCTCTTGCTCTTGATGTAGAACAACTTGTAATTATTTTTTGTTTGTTTAAGATTAGTACCTTTGTTTAAACTATTGAATTATGACTCCTTCCACCTAAGATAAGTGGGGATGCGTGATCCCCTTAAATTCATTGTAGTATCAAAATTGGATTGTTCCATTTACCTTGTACAGAATGTTACTGTTGGTGTGCACGTTGTTGGTTTCCTTGATAAATGTAAAAATAATTAGATTTTATATTAATAATCTCCCCTCATGGAAAACGGTTACTTGTTTAACGTCAAATCACAGAACACATAATGAGTTGTGCAGTCGTGTAAAAGACGATGGCAGTTCCGTTTCAGACTTGTTTAACTTATGAAGTGACACAACCTTAAAATACGCTACGGACAAAGATTTTTTTGTGGGAACTACGTGTCTGTGGGTGTACCTTCTAGAACTGTCCACTATAGATATAAGAAAACTAATGCAATAGGATTCTATCCCAACTTTAGACCATATTTTAAACTTTAGCGTTTTATTCAAATAACTCTTTTTATGGAATTAGGTTTGACCTAATTTTAAAGTGATTTGTTAGTGCTAAAACAAACTTTGATGATAAAATAAATTCTTAAAATGTTTAAATGGATCATAAAAGTTAAAGGTGACATGTGGCTTGTTTTTCTAAGGTAAAATGTCATTCGTTTGATCTTTTAGATGAGATTTTTCTAATGACTGTAAGTAGATTTTACTCATCTTAATGATGTATTTATTATAAAATTTTAACAATTTTTTCATTGATGATTTAAAAAAAAATTAAAGGTAGTGAAAATATTTTTATCATGAAAGTGTTGAAAACATTACTTTTAGTTTTGTGCATAATTCTTTCTAAAAATGAGTGTTTTTGACTCGTTTTCCCTCTAATATAATCTAATTTAGATTCACAATTTCTATTCCTACAATACAATATTCTAGTACAAAACATCAAATCAATTCATTTGTAAGTGTAAGATTTTATAATAAGCAAGTCTAACTCAACACAAATTCCTCTACAACCATATTCATCTGCTGTCATCTAATCAAACCCACTTCCCAATATTCGAATTCTCCCACTTGATGTACCTTGCCTTGTAAGTTCATCCATGGTCAAGGGATCAAAATAGAGGAGAAGAGAATAAAAGATTTGGAGCTAAGGACTTCGCAACCACCATCAAATTTGCTTTGCATCTACAACATTTAGCTTCAATTCTAAATTTTTCATCTCATCTCTAGATTTTATTTCTTGTTTTAAATAGATTAGATTATGGTGATTGCATAGTTTAGATTTATTTATTTAGGTAAATAAAAAAAATTGGTTGATTAATTTTCATTATTGTGTTAGAATTGTTAATTTGTTTTTTAGAATAGATTAGATTAGACTAGCGATTACTTTTCTAAATCAACACCATTGTTGCTACATCAAACTAAGACAAATAAGGAGGTTTGGGTTGGAATAATTCATGATTTGAACCCCATACAATCATTCTTCATAGGAAAAATATCTATATTAAGATAGATTTCATTTACAACAATTGTCTCTAAATTTTATTATTATAAAATAATAAAACTAAATTCCAATCAAAATAATCTCGTTAAATTAGCATATTGAAACACATTAATTTAATTCTTAAGACGATTTCCCTCATAGCTTTATTTTACAGAGACTTTGTGATATCTTAGAGGGGTTTTATTATGTAAGTTTTTTAAGAAAGCTCTCAATGGAAATATACATCAAATATTCAGAGAAAACTTACATTTAACCTACGAAAGCCTAAAGAAGAGAAATCTTAAAATACTTTTATTACTTATAAAAGTGTTTTAAATTATTCGTTGTAGATTTGTCTTGAAAAAAAGGTTTAATTTTTTGAAAAGTTAATTGTATTTTTTCATTTAAAAAAGAAACAAAAGAAGTTTGTTGAAAGTTAATATTAATTATATTTTAACTAATAGCACAATGTATTTATTTATTAGTTATAAAATATACAAGAGGAAAAACATAGTTAGTTTTTGTTATTTATTTTCTTGCAACTATAAATAATATAGTTTTAATTGTTTATCTTTTTGCACTTTTTTAAAATTATTGTATTAGGGTTCTATTTTGGGGACCCCATCCCAACTACATAACATATGGGGTTACCACTAGAAATAGACCTACTCTCCTTCAACATAGATACTATTAATGGCCTTGAACTAGAATATTTCTAGCATTAACTAGTGGAGTTATCATTGCCTCAATCTACATGATAAATCAATGAACACTATTTGGCTGCAATCAAAATGCCACCTCCTCTAGCATTATTCAAGTGTAATCTATTTATAATCCAAGAAAGACCACCCTCTCTTAGATAGTTCCATCCAAAGATGTCCTTAGGGAGAGTTGAACTTTGGTCTCCTACATGAAAACCAAGAAGCCCAATCACTTAACCACACCCGTATTAACAAGGGTTTATTGTTTTACAATCATAGGTCCATATATTATAACAAATAAAAAACATATGAATATGGCATTAAAAAAGTATGTATCGTATGAATGTTTAGTTTATAGTAAACTATGGAATATCAATTCAACAAATTATAATATTCATAACTCTTAATAGTTAATCAAAATGTATATGTTTGGAGAACATGAGAGCTTGCATCCACAAATGTGTTAGTAGAAAGTAAATATATTAATACTATCAATTGATGTAAATCATGAAAATTAATGACGTGAAACATGCATCTCATCTAGACAGCATAAACTAAATTAAATGAGAATAATTATACCTAGATGGATCATACCAGCTACTAGATGTTGTATACAAGGAGAATAAAAAGAGCATCACATGAGTGATTTTATACTAGACATAGAACTTTGGTAGTCAACCAAACATGATTCAAAATAGGTGGGACTCTACCCTTCATGGGTGATGATGTTGGAGCATCCCAGGTGATCGACTATCTGCATCAACCAAATGTGTTTCAATTTAATTTTCATTTTTGACTTGGGAGTTTAATTTAGGATTTTTTTCTAGGACAAATTGAAGTGACATTATTATCATTTTCAATTGGCCTGATGACTTTTTTAAATCACATTTTCAATTGGGCTGATGTCTTTTTTAAATCACATTTTCATTTTGATCCTTCTTGCAATGAAGTGAACCATGACCCTTGATTTCGTGATGGAGAGAGGAAGAGTGTAGGGGAGGTGCATATGAAAGGAGATTCATATAAAAATGAATGTTTATTTTCTTGTCACTCTATGAAACCTAAAGATTGCGAAACACAAAAAAGATAATAAAATAAAAAAAAATCAATGCAAAGGAATTGGGAGGATATTTATTTTTAAAAGCAGTTTAAAATTCAAATACTCAACACTAAAATTAGAGAGTGTAATGGCACAAATTTACACCCTAGGAAAATTTCCCATTTATTTACCCTTACTTTAGAATTACAAGTACAAAGATGCATACACTTGTTGTCATCTTCCTGATCTTTCTACGTTTCCTTATCTTTTTGCATTGGTGGAGGAATATTTGTCAAGGATGCACGGACGTCTGCGTGTCATGCTATCATCCTGATAGATTCTTGCCTCTAAGATTCACAAAAGAATTATGTTTCCTAGTTGGATGCAAAGGTAACATCCTCTGTCGGGTCTTGATCGACGAAAAATGACTTCTTGCCTCCATTTTTCTCATTCAAACTCATTCTTTCATGCTTCTACATTCTCTAACTCATTCTCATGCTACTTCTTTCATTCTCAAGCTCAGTCTCTCACTTCTTAATCATTCTAGATCTATCTTGCTGCTACCTTCTTTCTACTTGTGTCTCTTTCCTTCAACGCCATCATTGTTGCAAGTTTATGAAGTTCTATCTCCTTAGTGTGGTGGTGTTGTTCTCTTCTTTCCTCTACCAGACTTGAGTGTTTATAGCAGGGAAGGTAACCTTATGTCTTTTCATTTTGTATCTATCATCTTGTAGATTAGCATTCAAGTTGTCATTTCTCTCTACCTTATTGTGTCATTTTCATTCTCTCTTCTTTATCATTTTTTCTATATCATTGCATATCTGGCTATTCTTGGAGGTGGGAACACCAAAATGGGTATTTGAATGAGGTAAACCTCAAAACACAACCCAACACTTTTCCTATTTATGTGTGTGTAGGTGCAAGTTGATCCACTCAAAACTAGCTAGAGAACTAGATTGTGCATGAGTGGTATCTTTTCCTACTCTTTTCTTATCATTTTTGTCACTAGAATAATTATTTCCTATATTCTTCTTGTTGCACTGTTTATTTTCGTATTTTTATATTAAACTTTCAAACTATAAAACTATGTTATTCGAGTTGTAAGTAGACCTTGAGTGTCTTTGAATGTTATTCGACTCGTTATTCGTACAAGAAACCAATGCATCCTTGAGACTCTAGTGTGGTACACTGAAGTTTAGTTCTCATGCTACCATCCTTAGACAAAGAGTTGTTTGAGTCGCAATCTAAGACCCTTGTAGTCTGCTCACCTGATTTTCAAAAACATATGTCATCACCCCTTGATCAACCTAAGGTAGTTTAGGGCAGTCCGTTCCTTGGGGCTCTCCTGTGACTTGGAGCCTTGGGGGTGATGAATCCCCCTACTCTACATTTTTGGTGAACCCAACATGAACGTCCTTGTTTTCATTTCTTGGTATCAAGAATCTTTATCTTGTGTCCTAGGTGCATTGTAGATTTGTTTGTTGTGAAGTGT
>VDFB02193867.1:161448073-161507882 GCA_007258455.2 Sequoia sempervirens | reverse complement strand
AAGTGTCTATACCTAGGCCTATAGAGTATCCATTTGCGCCTGCTGCACTGTAGAGGAGACCCTGATCACTGTCGGCTCTCTGGTACCACTCCTCGGCCTCCACATGACCTGAGCATTGCCCATGATATCCATCCTTTGCCTCATTGGCCTCTGCTCCTCTCCTCTACCATCTTTGCCATCATCCCCATCCCCATCATCTGAGCTCTCCTCCCCATCTCCACTCTCCTCCTCTCCTCCACCAACTGCCTACTCCCCACCTGCCACATCCTCCTGTCTCCTAACCCTTGGCTATAGTGCCACCAAAATGGGAGCCAAATCATCTGGACATGTGAACCACATAAATGTGTGTGTGTAATAATAAACAGAGTACTCCTCTGACATACCCACATCAACAATATCGGGCCTTCCATCCCATACCTCAGGCTGTAAAGCCGTATACTTTGTATATGCAACTTGATAAGAAATGCAGGGCCCCCATCTAGGCTCATCCTTGCACCGTCCATAGTGTGCAATGCCTTGAGGCATCCCTTGTGTGAATCCGAACTGTCTCTGTACTCGTAAGGCCAAAAATATCTCCTATAATGAATGGAGTACACCATATCAAAAAATGGGGTATACATACAAATGACATCTCCAACTGATTCATATCCCACACCTCATAATCAGTGTATGGCCTCCATATCATTGAATCCATATTATCCAGGGTCCATCTCCATTACTCCAACTTTCCTAGCTTGGGCTGGACAAGTGCAATATAATATGCATATACATATGGCCTACTTGGTGGCCTAACTCTCAGACACAGTGGTCTTGTAACGACAATATGCTCCCATGCCCAGATCTAGAGCAAGGTAACACCACAAGAGAAGCTAGTCGATCCTTTGTATACCACTTTGTGCAAGTCATGATATAAATGAGCTAACATATAGCTCCCCCAAGCATAGCTTTGCGACTGAACCATCATCTACTCGATGATCCTCCCCCACCCAACTGATACTCCCTTTGACTTGTGATTCAGACAAAGGAAGCCTCTAATGAATGCACCCAACACTGCAGGTAAGGCCGGATATCCCCTAAAGTCTTCCCATGGCACCCAATACCCTGCTATATGAACATCCCCATACACTCTCCTTAGTGCCTCTATACCACCTAACTCCTTGTGGTCATAAAACACAAGGGCACCTACCATTGGGATCCCCAAAATCCTGTATATGTCCTCTAGGGTCACTGTCATCTCACCCGTCAACAAATGAAATGTATTATGCTCAGAATGTCATCTCTCTACTAGCACGGTCAACAGTCCCCTGTTGACCTGAATAGGAGGCATAGACAAGAATGGTCCTAACCCACATCCAACTATCACCTATGTGAGATCTCGTATTCGATCCCAACCTATAGGGAAGCACTCTCTAATCTGGAGGTTTTTGAAAACCTCCTATATTTGGTCATCATAAGGACAATCACTCAGACTCATATCATCGACTCATATCAAAGCAATCTATCTACTTCATATCAGTGACCCATATCAATCAAATTCATATCAAGTGACCATATTCTATCTAAGGGTCTCATATCATGAAATCAATGCAAAATTATCTACCTGAATATCAAATCAATCTACTCTATCATCATTTACTATTTTATTTTCTTTTTTAGGAAAGAAAATTTATCAACAATCAGATCATCATCCTATTTGTACTTCAGTCATGAATGCAAATATCTTTTCAATCACATCATCTACTATTTGTTTTCTATCGCAGAAAGCAAATTTATCATAAGACATCAATTGTCTACTCTTTGTTTTCTAAAAACAAAGTTATCAGCAAATCACAATGCAATCAATCATTCTACTCTTTGGAAACAAAGTTATTAGCTATCTACTCTTTTCTTTATACTTTGGGAAACAAAGTTATCAATTCATCATTTACCAGCTTTGCTATCATTTCTATCCATATCAACATGATGACAAAGACAATTTATCTATCTATTGACCAAAAAATCAATAATGCATCATCATTTTCCTCAAACAGTGCATTTTGCCTAAATTTCCTAGATGCACTAATCTGCGACCTAAAAGTGCTAAAACTCTAAATGTGCTGAAGTTTCCCCCAGATGCGCTAAAACCCCGAATGCGCCATTCTGTGCCCTAAAAGTGCTAAATCAATTCCTCTATATGCTATTTCCCTATATGCGCTAAATCACTAATCAAATGCGCCATTTCATCTACCCGATGCATGAAAACCCTACAAGCACTATTATGTTTCCTATATGCACTAATGTACCAAATTTGCTACTGTAGATGCATAAAAATATCCTCTTAATCATTTTTATCCATTGCATTATCATATCTCCATAAAACCATTAAAATATTATAAGAATTTATAAGAATTTACTCATAACCATAATTCATTTACATAATCATTTAGTCATTTATCCATTATTTATCCAAATGCATATTTCATTAATTCATTTCATAAATATTTATCATTTCATTAATCATTAACATATCCATAAATCATTTCATATTCATCCATTTACATAAATCATTTCACTTTGACTATTTGCATGATTATTCATTTGCATTAATCATTAAAATGCATCCATATTTCATTAAATAATTTAAAATTCATAAATCAAATTCCATGAAATTAGCTTAAAACTGCACATTAAATTCATAAATCAATTTCCATGGAATTAGCTCAAAATTGCACAATTTGAGCTTCCAAACATGAATCATGGCATAAATCACTCCACTCATTACTCATTTCTCATTTTCACATTATGCATTCATCTATAAAAACCTCCTTCTCACTTTTTGGGGATACACATTTTTTTTTCAAAATTTAATTTCAATCTCTCTTCCACTTATCATAGCTTCTTGTTGCACTTGTGCTAATAAAAATCTGAGAGCATCAAATGCATAAATCAAGAATCATGGTGAAATAGGAAAACAATGGAGCTGATTTTCCTTTGAATGCATTTATTTTAGTTTTGCATAGTTTAGTTTGCATTTTGCATTTGTATTCATTTGGAAAGGATTTTGATGATATGCTGAAATTTTGATTTGAATTTATAGATTAAATCATTTAGCTTCTTCAGTTTTCAACATTAAACAAATGGTGAACCCGACGCGAACGCCTGGATTAATATTTTCACATTTTTCATGCACACTGATCTGCAGAAAAATTGAAAGCCAAATCTGATATGATCTATATTTTGCATCAATTTCTTTGCATTTGATATGATCTACATTTTGCAGAGCATTGATTTCTTCACATCTATAGCATATTGATTTCTTCACATCTAAATATGATCTATATTTTGCAGGATCAACAACTCCAGATCTGATATGATATACATTGTCTCATTTTTTTTTTATCTTTTTAACTTTTAATAACTTTTTCTAAATTATATTTTGCTTTTTTTTTTTAATTTTGATCTTTCTAAATTTAATTTTATTTTAGAATGTAGATTTAATATAGATTTATTTCAGATTTAATTTAATTTAATCTAGTTTAGATTAATTTTTTTAATTTAGATTAATTTTTAGAACTAGAATAATTTTAAGGCTTAGATTAATTTAGATTAGTTTTAATTAACTTGGACTAATTTTTAATTTAGTTTAGAGTTTTAGTTTCTAATTTAATTTAGATTTTTAATTTTTAGATTTACTATTTAATTTAGATTCTTAGCCTTTTAATTTAGATTTAATTCAATCTCTAATTTCTCATTTTGTTAGATTATTTTTAATTTAGTCTAGATTTTTAGTTACTCATTTAATTTAGTTTAATTTTTACTAATATAGTTTAAATTTTAGTTTTAGATTTCTTTTCTTTTAGTGTGGATTTTAAAGTTAGAATTAAATTAAATTTAGATTTTAATTTAATTTAGAAGTAATTTAGATTTAGATTTAGATTAAATTAATTTCGTTAGGATTTATGTTAGTTTTCATTTTGGTTAAGCTTTGGTTTTGTGACTAATTTTGTTAATCTAGTTTCTTTTGCTAGGTTCGTTTGGCAAAGAATTGAAAATCAAAACATACGCTTGTCAAAGAAAGGAGGCATGAAACTACTAATGAGATTTGATGCAGGACGTTCGTCGAAGACATGATTTTGAAACCAATTGTCTTCTGGATTATAAAACACTTCAATTGGTGCATTAAAATGAACAATTGTCTTCTTCCACATAGGCTTAACTAGGGGGTCAATGAACACTGTTTGTTGTGCTTGAGATGGTAGGGAGTATGCTCTCACCTTGTGCAGAACTTGGTGATCAGAAACTAGACCCATCTATTTTTATGTGTCACCCCGATTCAATAATCAAAGTATCCTCTCCCCTTGTGCACTTGTGTGATCCTGGGTGCAAGAGAAACGGTTATTGACTCTAGAACTTGGACCTATTTTGGTGGGAAAAAGTACTCACCCCAGGACGACTCAGACCAGTAGCACTCTGAACCCGAGGGACTTCCAACCAGTATATAAAAGTGGATTCTTGGGGAAAGCCCAAGAATCACATGTATGGTTCTTATGAGATGGATCTGAAAGGGGACTCTCGCAACATGGACATGCCCTACAAACATAATACCCTTACTAAACACTTATTGTTTTAGAAGCCAACCATTTTTCAGTCTTTGCTTGGTATAGTGCAGGGTACAATATCATGCCCCAAGAAACTCACTACTAATCCCCTTGAGTAGAGATAGCAATTCTTGGGAAGTGACTACCCAAGAATCTAAAGTTGGTGTGCCTGAATGACATTAATGAGCCGTGGAGGGGAGCTAGTGCCACCAAAATTCTATGCTATTTGCTCTTGAGAAGAAAAGGTGTTTAGCACCAATCCAGGGTATATCGTTGTTCTATATCAAGTATACAAACCCTTGGCCTATTGGACTATTAGGATTTTGCTTGTCTCATGTGCGTTTGCATACACCAAAACATCATGCTTGTCAAGTGTTTTTTGGATTTTCAAACAATATTCACCACATTCATAAATCTGAACACAAACAATCAACCTCAAATAAACATCACACCTAGTAACTTGAAACACCTCAAAAAATTTCCAAAACCATCAACCAAATATGTCTAACCACTATCCTCCATATTCATCCATGACCTACGAACAAAACCAAAGGATTAAATATCTTGACCATCATTTGAAAGAGCTTGAAAAACAACTTGAACCCCAACATTTGAATGAAGTGATGCAATCATCTCATAAGCCTTTATCCTCACCCAAAACTACATCATCCAAGTTTAATTTCCATGAATTTCTACAAAGGCTAAATGAGAAACCTAAATCTATGTCCTCAAACACAAATAATATTGAGCAATCATACCATGTCATGCACCTATCTTCATCTCCTATAAGTTAAAATAAACCTCATGAGTCTTTCACCCAAGTTAACAAATCTATCCAACCATCATCTCTCATCATACCATCTCCATCCAATGAGTCATGTCAATCTATTAGTCCAAATCATGCTAGCATAGACTCCCCTACAAATCAAGATCAAAGTATTCTTTCCATTCCATCCAATGATACCAAAAATCTCCAATGCTCTCCAATATTTGACCAAGATCCCATCTCTCAAGAACCTCATGATGATCCCCTTCCATCTCAAGAGAAAAATATCTTTCCAAATCCTCCTTCCACCTCATCTAATGAATCCATACCATCTCATGATTCCATCATATCCAATGATCAAGATATGCTTTCCACAAAATATCAGGATTCCCTTCCTCATCAAGATCAAGATATACCTCCATTCAAGGATACCCTTTCATTCCATGATGTTGTTCATCCTTCTCATGATCAAGACATTCCTTTCATACCATTTCATGATGATTCCATATCTAATAAAGAGCAATCTAATCCATCTCCTACACCTCGTGATCCTTTTCCATGTCAAGATCAAAGTACCCTATCATCCCCATGTCAAGATCCCATCACCCATACTAATTCCCCTCATGATTACAATCCTCCACAAGAATCTATCATCCCTATTAAAGCTACCCATAAGCCCCTTACCTATCAAATGGTTTTCCTCACTTTTATCCAAGGTGGTTTACTCCAAGATCTTTTTATTCCTTCAATATCACATCCACCTCATGATAGACTTGCATCTTGTTTCATAAATAATACATACCCCGTTGGAAAATGAATATGTCAAAGTATGAACTACAAAGGCAAAGGATTAGGCATTCATGAACAAGGTATCCTAGAACCTCTCTATATCCAAGAAAATCCATATTATCATGGCCTTTGCTATACACCTTATGCTCAATACATTGGTACCCATTTTAAGCCTAGATTCCATAAAAATAAACATACTTATCCTAGTCCATCAAACCTTCCATCTATCCTAGGTCCTTATCCTAGTCCATCAAACCTTCCATATATCCTTAGTCCCTATCATCCAAACCCTAGTTCATCAACCCTTCCATCCATATTGGGGCCCTACATCCCTCCATCTCCTATTCATCAAGAACAACAAAGGCACACATCCTTGATGCCCACTCAAAATTCTACCTACATTAACCCATCCATAATACCTCCATATCATTCATCTCCATCCACCCATCCCATTGCTCTTGGAAGCAATTTGGGTGCCAAATGTCAAAAGCTTCCATATCAAAATATGCATATATCGAAGGATCAACATGTCTCCTTGAAGAGACATGCAAAAAAGTAAAGAAAATTTGATCCAAAGTCAAAAGAAAAAAATTCAAAGGCCACAAAGGTACATAAGTCAAAAGCAAAAAATTCAAAGTCCACAAAGGCCTATAAATCAAAAAGAAAAAATTCAAAGGCCACAAAGGCCCATAAAGCAAAAAGAAGAATCCCAAAGGCCACAAAGTCCCATGAATCAAAAATCAAAGTCAAAGCTATCTGGATTCCTACAAGTCTCATATAAGCAATAAAATCTAAATTGGCATCCAAATTTTCTAATCCAAAAGCTTCCTCCAATCGTCCATCTAAAAACTTGTCACCTTCAAACTCCATTTTTCCTCCATCACTCCACCACCCTTCAAGGTGTGTGCCAATGTTGATCTTTCCATCCTTTCCAACTATCCATCAACTAGCCTTCCAACCTCCTATCCATTATCCAACATTCATCCCCCATTATCCTCCTTTAATCCAAACCTTTGCATAAGTCCTTAGCTTCTTCCATCATACCATTAATATACCAATGTTTATGAGCCTAATTCTCATTTCCATGGTTTATTAGAGCACATATTTGAGGGATATTAGCCATGAAACATGATGCTTGATTCCTCCCTCCATCTCCCTATCATGCATATATTACCTTCCATATTCATTTATCCCTATCCATATCCTATCTTCCATATTCCTCTTGCACTTTACACTTGGGGGAAAGTTTTGTCCCTCTTATCATGCATATTCATGATCCTCTTTACATTCATCCTTTACCTTTCCACCTTTGATCTTGACAAGGTTAAGGATCTTTTTGAATATCATACATCTTATCCTATTAACCTTATCAATATTCCACCATTCTATCTAAATGCATCCTTTCTTCCCTTCCTTGGTCTTGATGAGGAATAGGGAAAAAATACTTAGGCATTGTGTCCATATCTTATCTAGTTGATCTTGATCATCCTATTCATTATCCTTATCCTTGCTTTCTTCCATTCCATATCTCCTAGCTTATCAAAATCCACGTCCCATTTCCTTCCTTTGTTCTTGATGAGATTAGGGGCAAAATTACAAATGCATGCTTTGGATTCCCTTTCATATCTTTATGCGTTACCATTCCATAACAGTTCACCTCCTTATCATTTATCCATGATTAAATTACCTCCAACATTGGCCATCATGTCCCTTTGCAACCTTGAATCTTATCATGCAAATCATATTTGAGCGTAGCTATAAAACATTATCCAATCAACATATTTTTTGTCAATCAATCATCAACAATCATCAATCTTATCATACTTAGAGGAATCAATGATCCTAAGTAATTATCATCATCATGCCTTATGGAATCAATCATTTCTAACATCTTAATCAATCAACCATTATCGTCTTTCAACAAGAGATATGTTGCTTGTGTGACATGTTTTGCAGTGAATCTTTCATTTTGATCTACGTTTATACATGGTTGCACTACCTTTAGTGTGGGGAATCTAGTTTCTTCAATTAGTCATATCACATTTCATTTCACTCCATCTTTAAAACTTCAAAAAATCCCAAAAAAAATCATAAAATGTCCTGAAAAAATCCCCAAAAATCGTAAAATGTCTTGAAAAAATCCCAAAAAATCATAAAATGTCCTTAAAAAATCCCAAAAATTGTAAAATGTCCTTCAAAATTAAAAAAACCATAAAATGTCATGAAAAAATCCAAAAAAATCATAAAATGTCCTGAAGAAATCCAAAAAAATCAAATATTCCAAAAATCCCAAAAAAAATCAAAAATTCCAAAAATAGTGACACTTTTAGATCATCACACAACTTTGAACTTCAATCAAAACACATCACAATTGACAATCAAATAGACATTACAACATATATACCAATCTATCTGGTAGACCCACACAACACACCTAAACTATGATAAGCGTTAGTTTTACAGTAAAGCATGATGCATGTTTATTTGTTTCTCTTTGATTGTTTTATGATTTTATTTTTGGTGACATGTCTTTTAGCTTCTCCAGGATGTCTTGGACTAGAGAGGCGAGGATGGGGCATGTTCACTTGTTTTCTGTTTGTGGATTGTTTCTTATTCACAGGATGACTCGTCTTAGGACATGGTTGTCTAAAACCATCGAGGACCTATAAGTCCATTGTGGATGAAAGCATTCCTTGTCTGATAGTGGCTTCCATGTAATAAGTATTCAGGTCGTGTAAGGTTCTTATACCTAGATGCTTATACTTCATTACTAAATAAAAATGAAAATAGTATTCAAATCGTCTAGATGTTCATGTTATCTAGACGCTTATACTAATTTGTGACATAATAAGCTCGATGATGATAAAAGCACTTAAAAGGCACAAGAGCCTTCATCACCTTCATTCTCTTCCATCTTGCATTTCATTTTCTTCATCTTTCTTGTCGCGGAGAAATCAATCAATTACTCAACTCACTAATATATGTCTCTTGAATCAAATCTCAAATTAATCAACCTGCTTCTCAAAATTTCATGCCCCCTTAATCAATCAGTCAATCCATCATTGCAACACTTTGTCTTGCATAAGCATCATTCTAAGTCAGCTTCATTAGCTCATCAACCTAGCTATACTGATCATTTCCACCAATTGTTCAGTTACGCCCATCCACTGTGCATTTTCATCAAATGTGCATCTCCGCTTAATCACTCACACAATATCAATTATCAAACTTTATACCCGTGATCTATCAAGAGATTAATCTTATCACAACTTGTTCGATCAATCTCTCGAGGGGGCATATCATCCTTATCATCATCCTTACCAGAATATCCTTGGGGCATGTATCAGTTAATCGATCTTTTTTCTTTGAAACAACGCGACAGGCTACATTGTCTCAAAGAGGGGAAAAATGTAGATGCATAAAAATGTCCTCTTAATCATTTTTATCCATTGCATAATCATATCTCCATAAAACCATTAAAATATTATAAGCATTTATAAGCATTTAATCATAACCATAATCCATTTACATAATCATTTAGTCATTTATCCATTATTTATCCAAATGCATATTTCATTAATTCATTTCATAAATATTTATCATTTCATTAATCATTAACATATCCATAAATCATTTCATATTCATCCATTTACATAAATCATTTCACTTTGACTATTTGCATGATTATTCATTTGCATTAATCATTAAAATGCATCCATATTTCATTAAATAATTTAAAATTCATAAAGCAAATTCCATGAAATTAGCTTAAAACTGCACATTAAATTCATAAATCAATTTCCATGGAATTAGCTCAAAATTGCACACTTTGAGCTTCCAAACATGAATCATGGCATAAATCACTCCACTTATTACTCATTTCTCATTTTCACATTATGCATTCATCTATAGAAACCTCCTCCTTCTCACTTTTTGGGGATACGCATTTTTATTTCAAAATTTAATTTCAATCTCTCTTCCACTCATCATAGCTTCTTGCTACACTTGTGCTAATAAAAATATGAGAGCATCAAATGCATAAATCAAGAATCATGGTGAAATAGGAAAACAATGGAGCTGATTTTCCTTTGAATGCATTTATTTTAGTTTTGCATAGTTTAGTTTGCATTTTGCATTTGTATTTATTTGGAAAGGATTTATTGATAATATGCTGAAATTTTGATTTGAATTTATAGATTAAACCATTTAGCTTCTCCATTTTTCAACATTAGACAACTACACGCATCCTATATGCGCTATTTCACCTATCGAATGTGCTAATTTGTCTAAATCTTTAAAGTGCTAAATTATGCCCTAGATGCGCTAAAGGAAACCTTGTAAGCGCTAGTCTATTTCCTAAATGCACTAAAATGGACTGCTAAATCCTAAATTTGCACCAAAACGTCTCAAAATGCAACTGAAATAAAAAAATTCCAAAAGCACAGAGGTTTGAATCAACTCACCGGTGGTCCATATGCGACTGGTCTCTGATATCGGCAGGCCCACTCGAATCTATGCCTATGATACAAAATCTCCATCTCACTAAATCACTGTCAGAGCAAAAAGTTTCTAAAGTCAGAAGGTGAAAATGACTTGTCCTTTTTACCCTTTTACCTTTTAAAGGTGAACCAAGGTGGGTTGGGGCATCTTTTAATTAATTATTAGGAGCTAAATCACTACGTCCCTCTCATCATCCAAATTTTATCACCAACTCAACATTTTTCTCATCATTAGTGATTTATTTCCCGAGGGGGTATCATCAATATCAGGCACATTTTTTTTAATTAGGGGCATATCAGTTAAAATTTTTCCAATCAAGGGAAAAAAAAACACAACAAATTTTTTAAGTAGGAACATTTTCTTTGAAGCAATGCATTTCACACATCACTTCAAAGAGAGGAAAAATGTATATGCATAAAATTGGTCATGTCTAATTATTCCTAGCACTTAATTAAATATTTATTATTTAATTAATCTCTCTAAAGTCCTCTACATATGATTAAATTTAATTAATTTAATTATATTGTTCATTCACTTTATTCTTTTGCCATAATTAAATAAATCAACTTTATTCAATTATTTCGCATTCATATGTCTACTTGATTAATTAAATAAATACCCTTTACTTATTTTAATTAATTATCACCTTTTGAATTTAATTAAGTCTTTTGATTTAATTAAATTTAAATATTTCTTTTCTCCTATTCAAATCTTTCTTCTAATTAATTAAATATTTTATTTAATTAATTTCATTTACATGTCATTTCCTAAAAAATAATTAAATATCTTTATTTAATTAATATCCTTCATATCTTTTCAAAACATAATTAAATATTTTATTTAATTATGAAATCAAGTTTATTATTCTTCAAATCTTAATTGAATATTTTGTTTAATTAAGAAAATTCTCCTTATCACCCATAAATAAATAATTGAATTTATAATTCATTATTTATCTTCAAAATCTTTCCAAAATCTCACAAAAAGATGATTTTTACAATTCATCTTTATCACTTCTATGAAAAAGGAAACAAATCTTGCTTTCTAGTTTTCTTCTATTTTTCTCTCCAGTCTTATCCATCTTCGACCGTTCGATCTGCCAAGAATTTTCACATCGGTTGATCGCATCAGCCAATCACAATCTTTCGAAAACTCTATAAATATCACTGCAAATCCAAGCATTGGTTACACACATGCAGATACATAGAGATAGACACATACATGCATTAGAAACAAGGCAATCAACATTTAGCATTGTTATCAATTTTAGCATTCATATCATTTAATAATTCTAGTTTCTTTCAATAGCATTCATAGCATGTTAATCATATCTTAGCTTAGCATGCATTCACCTTTAATCTTGTTCTCTAGGAAGACTATTTGTTGAGCCTAGCATACAATCTGAGAGCAAGCTGGAATCGACAAAAACACTAGAGATAGAGGACGATAGGACGACATCAAAGACATAAGACTAATTTTGCATTCTCTCATTTGATTTTCTGTGTTGATATAATGTCTTATTGGTGTGTTTGATTTATTATTTTTAATCTACATTTATTGCACACTTGAAATTAGTCACACAAGTTCCATCCAAAGATGTCTTTAGGGAGAGTTGAACTTTGGTCTCCTACATGAAAACCAAGAAGCCCAACCACTTAACCACACCCATATTAACAAGGGTTTATTATTTTACAATCATAGGTCCATATATTATATCAAATAAAAAACATATGAATATGGCATTAAAAAATTAAGATGTATCTATGAATGTTTAGTTTATAGTAAACTATGGAATATCAATTCAACAAATTATAATATTCATAACTCTTAATAGTTAATCAAAATGTATATGTTTGGAGAACATGAGAGCTTGCATCCACAAATGTGTTAGTAGAAAGTAAATATATTAATACTATCAATTGATGTAAATCATGAAAATTAATGACGTGAAACATGCATCTCATCTAGACAACATAGACTAAATTAAATAAGAATAATTATACCTAGACGGATCATACCAACTACTAGATTTTGTGTACAAGGAGAATAAAAAGAGCATCACATGAGTGATTTTATACTAGTTGTAGAACTTTCATAGTCAACCATACATGATTCAAAATAGGTGGGACTCTACCCTTCATGGGTGATGATGTTGGAGCATCCTAGGTGATCGACAATCTACACCAACCAAATGTGTTTCAGTTTGATTTTCATTTTTGACTTGGAGTTTAATTTAGAATTTTTTTTGGGACAAATTGAAGTGACATTATTATCATTTTCAATTGGCCTGATGTCTTGTTTAAATCACATTTTCATTTTGATCCTTCTTGCAATGAAGTGAACCATGACCCTTGATTTCATGATGGAGAGAGGAAGACTGTAGGGGAGGTGCATCTGAAAGGAGATTCATATAAAAATGAATGTTTATTTTCTTGTCACTCCATGTTTATTTTCTTGTCACTCCATGAAACCTAAAGATTGTGAAACACACAAAAGATAATAAAATAAAAAATAAATCAATGCAAAGGAATTGGGAGGATATTTAGTTTTAAAAGTAGTTTAAAATTCAAATACTCAACTCTACAATTAGAGAGTGTAATGGCACAAATTTACACCCTAGGAAAATTTCCCATTTATTTACCCTTACTTTAGAATTACAAGTACAAAGATGCATAAACTTGTTGTCATCTTCCTGATCTTTCCACATGTACTTATCTTTTTGCATTGGTGGAGGAATATTTTTCAAGGATGCACAAACTTCTGCATGTCGCACTATCATCTTGATAGATTCTTGCCTCTAAGATTCATAGAAGCATTAAGTTTCTTGGTTGGATGCAAAGGTAATATCCTCTGTCGGGTCTTGATCAACGAAAAATGACTCGTTGCCTCCATATTTCTCATTCAAACTCATTCTTTCATGCTTCTACATTCTCTAACTCACTCTCATGTTTTTTCTTTCATTTTGAATCTCAATCTCTCTCACTTCTTAATCATTCTAGATCTATCTTGCTGCTACCTTCTTTCTACTTGGTTCTCTTCGCTTCAACACCATCATTATTGCAAGTTTATGAAGTTTTGTCTCCTTAGTGTGGTGGAGTTTTTCTCTTCTTTCCTCTATCAGACTTGAGTGTTTATAGTAGGGAAGGTAACATTATGTCTTTTCATTTTGTATCTATCATCTTGTAGATTAGCATTCAAGTTGTCATTTCTCTCTACCTTATTGTGTCATTTTCATTCTCTCTTCTTTATGATTTTCTCTATATCATTGCATATTTGGCTATTCATGGAGGTGGGAACACCAAAATGGGTATTTGATTGAGGTAAACCTCAAAAAACAATCCAACACTTTTCCTATTTATGTGTGTGTAGGTGCAGGTTGATCCACTCAAAACTAGCTAGAGAACTAGATTGTGCATAAGTGGTATCTTTTCCTACTCTTTTCTTATCATTTTTGTCACTAGAATAATTATTTCCAATATTCTTCTTGTTGCATTGTTTATTTTCATATTTTTATATTAAACTATCAAACTATAAAACTATGTTATTCGAGTTGTAAGTAGACCTTGAGTGTCTTTGAATGTTATTCAACTCGTTATTCCTACAAGACACCAATGCATCCTTGAGACTCTAGTGTGGCACACTGAAGTTTAGTTGTCGTGCTTCCATCCTTAGAAAAAGAGTTGTACGAGTCGCAATCTACGATCCTTGTAGTCTGCTCACCTAATTTTCATAAACACGTGCCATCACCCCTTGATCAACCTAAGGTAGTTTAGGGAAGTTCATTCCTTGGGGCTCTCCTGTGACTTGGAGCCTTGGGGGTGGTGAATCCCCCTACTCTACATTTTTAGTGAACCCAAAATGAATGTCCTTGTTTTCATCTCTTGGTATCAAGAATCTTTATCTTGTGTCCTAGGTGCATTGTAGATTTGTTTGTTGTGAAGTGTACAACTTTGCAACCCAATCTACAACCCTTAGATACATAGTTAGAAGGACCCTTGGATATTTAGAAACAAATTAAAAGTAGGCCACTATCTACAAATTTAGTAATGCAATCTTCTATACTTTCTAAGTTGGTTCCATCTGAGTACGTGAACATTGTTTCATTCACGTGTATCCCTCTTGAAAATGTGAGTGTGAAGATCGATATAACTTTCACCTTGCATGATGACCCTCTTAATAAGGATCCTTCCCCATTATACATTCTTTCTAGATTAACAAAAATGTCATAATTGGTGTCTTAGTTGATCCGACGAGTTAGGTTAATGTGATAATGGAGGAGACTTTGTACATAAATAGTTTACAAAAGGAGAGATACGAAGAGTAAGAGATCACTCTCTGTACCCATGATGAACTCTTTATTGCCCCTATGGGATCTATTTATTTATTAGTCTTGGTGGGACCCAGGGCTATTGATGTATCATTTGCTATCATTTCAAATTTTGACCTGTTCAGAGTTAGGCTAGACATCCCTTGGCTAGCCTCTATGAACAACACCATCTATGTAGTTCATAAGTGTTTAAAGTTTCCTCATGAAGGCACTGGACACGTGGTGAAAGACACTAGCTATAAACCACTAGTGTTGTGTGGGGGCTTCTCACTGGATCACTTTTGGCCTACCTTGGTCGAACCTCTCCCAACTAGGGGAGATTTTTTATATAAGGCTTATGCTAAATATAAGACTGGGGGCTCAATGCCAAAGGCTAGTTATCTAGTGTCTCCTTATGCTATCTCTATGAAAGCCTCTATGATAGTGCAACAACAAGCTACCTCTTCTAGAACACCCAAGGGAAAGGAGAAGCTTTCTTGCACTCTAGAGCCTTCTCCTTCTAAGTCTTCAGTTCCATCTGCTTTTTCTTCTCATCCTACTATTACATCTTTAGCTTCTACTCCTATGCCTCACATGGGAAGTGTGATGGTGCCTGCATGGTGAAAAGTGAAGCGTTGGGTTTTTGAGCTTCCTATGCTACCTACAGTATCACAACCCACTATGTATGGCAAGGGGAAGTCTTCCCATGGGGTTATTTAGCTTATATCCCTTCATGGCCTCCTATTGTTCCTCTACCTACCTCTAAGGCCCAAAGAACATGAAGAGGCTTGCTGTCAAGGTGTCAATGTCTATTTCTCCTCCTGTGGTTTTTATGCTCTTGTGCTTCTTCCTCCTACTCTTTCCCAAGAGACCAACCTTCCATCAGAAATGGTTGTGAAGGATACTCCTATGGCTAAGAAATAGCCTTAGGTCTCTTCTCAGGTCATATATTCCAGTGCCCGTAGCCAACGTAATTGGCTTGCACATGAGTGCAAGTGTAGGTGAAAGGCTCTAGCTGTAGAACACAACACCTTATAGAAGATAGAGGGGGAGGTAATGACATCTATCTTTGCATCCTCTTCTAGTGTTTTTTCTTCTCCTACTATTTTTTCCTTAGTTCCCATCACCTTTGTTTTGCTTTCGGCTCCTTTAATGGGTCTTGATGATGCTCACCCCAAAAGGGTACAATTTTTCATCACTCCCTCTATGGAGCCCCCTCTCTTGATGTCCCTCTCAGACATCCCTCCTTTCTCTTAGCCCATAGACATGTCGAATACAATGGTGGTGTCTGTTGTGACTTTTTCTTCTTCCTCTCTCACTTTTTCTTCTTCTATTGGGATTCCAAATCCTCCATTGAAGCACAAGCTAGAGGATGACCTCGCTGCAAGAAGTGGTTAGAAGAAGGGTTTTACTTCTTCAAAATTTGGTTCTATCTTGGCCCGCGCCATCCTTGTGATAGAGGCAGCCCCTGCACCCCCCAGAGTTTTTCATTTCCCCTCTTGATGAGGTTGGAAATGACTCTCAATTGTATCATTATTCTCCCACCTAGTTGACACATGGTACACTAGTAAAGTGCATGTTCGATTTGATGGATGATATCCCAACTTTGTCTTCGATCTTCGAAAAATTGATGACTTTTTCTTCACAAGATCTCGATGAAGAAGACTTTAAGGGGCCTTCCTTCTTGTACCTTGTTGTAGACGAGTTGGAGGGTACTAACCTCCCTATCCCACCCTTGTAGGAACAATTGCCCTCCCCTTACAATGATATAGATTGGGAGCAAGACAACCTATTGGTCAATGAGGACTAGGGTGGTACCTCTTCTTTATCTGTAGATTAGATTTGTTTGTGTGTTTTTGTTCCCCTATGCTTGTCTTTTTATGTTTGTGATCCTACCTAGAGGACCCTTGCTACCATTGTAGGTACTTGGATATAGATGCACAATTTTTTTTGTGCACTTCTTCTATTTGTGTCACCATTAATCTATGTGTCATAAAATTTCTTTTTGATATTGGGGACGATGCAAAGTGTTGTGGGAATTTCGGCCTTCTTCCATGTTGACCCAATTTTTATTTTTACTTTGTCTTCATGTTCTCTTCTTCATGTTTTGAGAATTTTGGGGATTGATGACTATTTGTTTATACACCATATTATATCTATTTGTATCTATGAACAAATATGACCCCGAATTCTCAGATCCCCTTGTCTCTTGATTTCCTCTTCTCTGTCTGCTTCTTGATGTTGTGGTTTTTATGTGTTGTACCTTGCATGTGTGACAAAATACCATGAATACATCCCACCATGTATCTCATGCCACAACATCTTTTCCTTCCCTTTCTCTCCTTAGGATGTCATGTGCTCCTTTGCATAGCACCCACCATCCTAAGTGGGGGCTACCATGTTCTAATTTTCAATAAGGAAAATTCTTTCGAAAAGGATTCCTTGGTGTCAAAATATTCTTTACAATGAATTCCTTGACGAAATAATCCCTTATTGAAATCTCTCATTTTCCAAAATGTTGTATTTTCTCGAGGCTCCTGGATGAAATTTTCGTTTGAAAATGATCCAATATGTGAAAGAGTTTGAAAACTTTCCTTTGAAAAGGAGCACTCTTTCCAGTGGATTATTTGATGAAAGATATTTCAAAAGGATCCCTTGATGATAGAATGACTTGTGAAAAATGTGGTGTATTTCAATTAGAGTATTCCTTTGAATGGGCCCCTTGGTGTCTTGAATGGTTCCTTGCCAAAGGAACCCCCTTTGAAATATTTCTTCTCAAAATATCTCTTTAATGTCTTGCAATGTGTGTATTTCATCCAATATTTGATTTTGTGTGTCTTGGTGTTAGACATATTATATCTTGGCATCTAGTTTGGGGCAACCTGAATAGATCTACATTTATTTGTAATTGTCTTGTAATGCAATTTATAGTAGCCATAAGATTATGTATCTGATCACACTATGTCTTATCATGTTGGCTTGTGTCTTCTTGTTTCTTATGAATGAATGTCTTATGATTAGCTTTTTCACCTAGCATGTTTTTTTTGCAGCCTAACATGTTTTTGGTGAGATTACAACTAACTTTATAGGACCGAGAACCTATAGAGCTCCCTCTTTCATATCTAGGTGTGCTAGATCAAAGATTTTCTTCCTCAATGATATTGGTATATTCTCTTCAACATCTTTATAATTTATCACATATGCTTGCTAAAATGGGGGAAAAATGTAATGGTGCAAATTTTCCACCTAGGAAAATTTCCCATTTATTTACCCTTACTTTAGAATTACAATTACAAAGATGCATATACCCGCCACCATCTTCCTGATCTTCCACTTGTCCCTTTTTTGTTTCAGTGGAGGAATATTAGTCAAGGATATATGTGCATCGTATGGACACCCGTGTGTTGCACTATCGTCCTAACAAATTCCTGCCTTTGAGATTCACATAAGCATTATGTTTCTTGGTTGGTCACAAAGGTAAGGACCTCTGTCAGGTTTTTACCAACAAAAAATGACTCCTTACCTCCATTTTTCTCATTCAAACTCATTATTTCATGCTTCTACATTCTCTAATTCACTCTCATGTTGCTTCTTTCATTCTCAAGCTCAATCTCTCTCACTTCTTGATCATTCTTTGTCTATCTTGTTGCTACCTAATTTCTACTTGGGTCTCTTCACTTCAACACCATTGTCATTGTAGGTTTAAAATTTTCTATCTCCTTAGTGTGGTGGTGTTCTCTTATTTCCTCTATCGACCTTGAGTGCTTATAGTAGGGAAGGTAACATTGTGTCTTTACATTTTGCATCTATCGTCATGTAGAGTAGCATTCAATTTTTCATTTCTCTCTACCCTAGTGTGTCATTTCATTCACTCTCCTTTATCATTTTCTCTATATTGTTGCATATTTGGCTATCCATGGAGGTGGGAACACCTAAATGGGGGTCTGACTAAGACAGACCTCAAAACACATCCCAACACTTTTCCTGTTTTTGTGTGTAGGTGCAAGTTCATATGCGCATAACTAGCTAGAGAACTAGATTGTGTGTGAGTGGCATATTTTCCTACTCTTTCCTTGTCATTTTTTGTCACTAGAATAATTATTTTTAATATTCTTCTTGTTGTACTGTTTATTTCTACATTTTCATATTAAACTATCAAACTATAAAACTTTGTTATTCAGGTTGTATGTAGACCTTGTGTGTCTTTGATTGTTATTCAAATTGTTGTTCTTACAGGATGCTAGTGCTTCCTTGAGACTCTAACACAACATGCTGAAGTCTAATTTTCGTGCTATCATCTTCAAATAGAGAGTTGTTTGAGTCATATTCTAAGACCCTTATATTCTGTTAAACACCCAAAATATTGAGAGGGGGGTGAATCAATATTTTTTAAAACAATTCAAACATTTAAACATCAGTTCCACTTAGCAGATTCAATTGCAGTAAATGAAATAAAGAATTAAACATCAACAACAATGCATAACACATGAACACTAGGATTTTTACATGGAAAACCTAAAATGGTAAAAACCATGGTGAGGATTAGCTCACAATATATTATAATTAGTTATAGTATATTTACAAAAAGTGTTCACTATAGGTGGAATCACTATCCAAGTGGACTCACTACCCACTAAGAAAAAGATAGAAGAGATATTGTGGCTCACATCCTAGTTTTAACTATTACAATTGCATCTATCATATACATGAATTATAGTTCCAATGAAGCTCAATAAATTGACTTTACACACTTCATTTTATTTTGACCTAACACTATGCTTTCCTCTGCATTTGTATCACTCTAACCTTCAACTCAACATTCACGACTTAAATTTGCATTGCTCTAATAATATTCACATTATTCACATCACTTACATGTCCCTCATTCCTTACCTTCATCAAAATACCAAAAAATGATCTAGCATATCTATCTGCTTCAAGCATAACATCAATTAGGATGACCTAAATAGATGCATCATATAAATTATACAATATATAACTTGTCAGCTCAAATCCTTCCACACACACCTCAGACCAAGATTCAACCCTTAAAATAATTTGAAATAGGTTGGTATGGACTTATAATAGCTCCCATATAACTCTACACATACTTATTTGATCTTCACATACCTTCACAACTATTAGGTCATCACCACAAAATACCTAATACAAAAATTCTTCAACTATATACCCATATTCAAACACGTGTACCTCAAAAAATCATGCCAAATAGAATTCATACTCTATTGAAATTTGTCAATATCTCCTTAAGACCAAAAATCCATAATCCTATCTACAGATAAGTGCTAACTCTCCTACTCACATGCATTGTATAGGTAATGACTGTAATTTTCTAGGTTGAACTTCTATTATCTGTAAATTTCAAAATAAGGTCAAAACATGATGGAATTATAGAATTAGATGCTTCTAACAACCAAAAAATACATATTAGAACCACAAAGTGAAATTTTCATTCATGGACTAGTGCAGACCCAAAAGTTGGATGCTTTGTACCTAGAAACACTAGTAAAAAAACTAAATTTTCATCAAAATCAACATTATCGGATCAAACCATCTTGGAAAATTGTCTTCCACAAGCATCAAAATCTGTGTTAAACCAACCAAAATTCTCTTGGTACAAATCTCCATATCAAGATACAATTTTGACATCAATGACAACATTGCAACATATAATAGTATACCTTGTGCTTATCCTACATGCCCATGTTGCCAACAACAACATCAATGAAATCTCCTCATTCTTCCAACAATCTCCCCCACTGGTAAAATTATCTTCCACAAGAATCACAAACTATGTTAAAACCAACCAAAATGCTCTTGGTGCAGATCTCCATATCAAGATACAATGCTGACATCAATGACAACACTGCAACATATAATATTATACCTTGTGCTTATCCTACATGCACATGTTTCCAACAAAAACATCAATGAAATCTCCTCATTCTTCCAACAATATCCCCCATTGGATGCTTTGTACCTAGAAGCACTGGTAAAAACAACCAAATTTTCATCAAAATTAACTTTACTAGATCAAACCATCTTACAAAATTATCTTCCATTAGCTCTCCACTCTTTTGATGTGTTTCAATGATCTCCTTCTAGGTAGATGCATGGAATACATCTCCCAACTATAGCTTGTGGAGGGGGGAAATATTATCCAGATCTACATTTCCCTCAGGTTGTGGAGTCATAGGATTCACCAAAAGTCTTTATTATCTGCATACTCAGTGGATTCTCCAAGGAATATTCAAAGGAGTTGGGGGATTCACTAGAAGTCTTCATAATATCCACAAAATTTCCCTTTGAGTCCTTTTCCTCGTTCTTTCTAGAGTTTAGTGGATTTTCTTCTTTTGTTTTTGCATCTCTGGATGCATCCTCATTCTTATCTTCATCTTCCTTTTCTTGTTCTTCTTCTTTCTCTACATCAACAATCTCTTCATATCCATTCTTATTTGCATTCTCTTCCTCTACAAGTTTCTCTATGTTAACCAAAGGAGTAACATTTACTTCAAATACTGGAGGAGTGGATGTATTTTCCTTTGTTGCTTCCTCACTTGTAACTATTTTTCCCTCAATGTTTTTCTCCACTTCTTCATCTCCCTGTGTTAGTTATTCCAATACCAAAGGGGAATTTTCCTAAATGTGCTCTTCATCTGTTATATGCTCATGTTGAGCATCAATGTCCTGAGATTCTTCTCCTGTAGTAACTTCCAAAGCAGTGTCCTCTAAAGTCATACCATATTCTTGTGCAATTTATCTACCCATTATTGTCTCTACCCATAAGGGTAGTTACTCTTTGCTTCACCCTGAATTTTGTGGTGTATAGTTCAACCAATGTGTCTCTGTTTTCCTTAGAAATGGAAGCACCAACTTTCTCCAATGCATATCCCTTTATCTTTCCTTTCTTTTCAATTGCTTCTTGTCTTCTCTTCACCAATGCATTCCAAAGCTCCATAGGAATTTTCTTTTCTATGTAACTCTTCATATCCACTTCTAAAACAATAATATATTTGATGATTCCCTCAACAATGGTGGCACTATTGACCTCATTTTATTCCTTATACAATGTTGTAGTCTCCCCAAACATCTCATACTATAAAATGTTATTGAATAATGCTTCTAATTTCATGGGAGAGAGACCTTACTAGTTCTATCTATTTTTTTCTTTGCTCTCATTTGAAGTCTTCTTCTGGCTTGCTTATGATCTCTTCTTCTTCAGTGACACATGCTTGGTGGCTTCTTTCTTTTTCTCTCTCATGTGAAGTAAAAATTTATTCTTTTCTTCCTCTATCTCTTCTTTGCTATCTGTGTCAAGGATGTGAAATATTCTTCTTTTAACACTTGCTTCACCTTGTGAAGCTTCACTTCTCCTTTTACAAACCAAATGTGGTCCTTCTTCCTCAACTTCTTCTTCTTCTTCTTCTTCTTCTTCTTCTTCTACATTCACACTTATGTCCTTTTCTCTCACTACCTTTTACTTTTTTCTTTTCTTGGTAGGGGCTATAGGTGGTGTTGCTGTAGTGGTTTTCTTCTTCTCATCCCTTGTATCTTGCACAATAGGAGGTGACTTCTTTACTAGAGGACTAGTGGTTTTTTTCCTCTTTTCTCCAATAGAGGGCATAGTCCTAGAGGAATTCTAGATAGTAGGAGGGGTGGTAGTTGTCCTATCAAATCTTTGTATGCTTCTTGAACCTCCTATATCACTTGATTCTCTTTTAGCTCTTTCTCTTGCTTGCCGCACTTGTTCCTTTGAGATGCCCATTTCCTCTACATACTTTTCAACCATTTTCTTAACCTTCTTCTTAATATGTGGTTTTCTCTGCTCCATATGCACTTCCATAGATTTTTCTTCATAGGTGTCATACCTTGCTTTGGTGGTGTCTTTTGGGCTCTTCAACAAAATGTCAGAAAAACCAAAGAAATTTTTTTCATTGATTTTATATTCCAAAGCAGGGATCCACATTGTCCTTGGTTCTATTACTTCCATCATAAACTCATCTATTGACACTAGGAATGTGATATCATTTTGATATTTTTCTACCATTTTCCTAGGTATCTTGTCTCTTTCATCCATCTTCTTTTAGAAAAATGCAAAGAAAGAAAAAAGAGCACGATATTGTGCCTTTGCATCACCAATACTTCTCATAAAGCCTGCAATCTGATGAGCTACTAGTCTTCCTTACAACCATTTCACACTCTTAGTTCGAAGAAGTTCCTTTAGGAAATAAAAAGTAAACACACAACTAAAGTTCCATAGTTAAATACATATTTTTCTCCTTGGTTTGCTTCAAATTCTCCATTAGTTTTTGTCTTAAAATTTCACAAAGATCACAATCAATCCCCTTTTCAACCATTTCATATGCCACATTGATTGCGGTTGCAGATACATAGTTTTCTCTATTTACAAAATAAATTTTATAACCAATCACCACTATTGCATAGCTCACAGTTGGATTTATAATGGGCTAACAACTAGAGCTATCTTATCATATGTTGCACCTGTTAGTTCTATTACAACTTCATTCTTTATTGGTTTTAGTATAGGAGCAGGTTTGGTGGAGCATAGAATTGCAACCTCTCTAATAACCTCTTTTGTTATCATTCTAGGCATGCCAGTCCAAAGAAAATTATCATGAATTCTTCTTAGTGCAATCCCAACCCATTTGTAATCAAAGCAAAAATTCAAAAACCATTTCCATACATCAAGTTTCTTCATGACTAGGTTTTGGTATTCTAGTTTTAGGGAAAAATTATCTCTATTAAGTTCTTTCATCCACATATTTCCTAGCTTGGTGTGATCATATTATTCCATCTTTCCATGAATGTAAATTATTATATCTTCTATAGGAAAAACCCCATATGGAACATGCAAAAATGTGCCTATCAGGTCGTCTTCTATTGATTTTGTAGGGTATTTCTTGAATCCAGGTTGTGGCTTCTTATTAATCTCTATTACCATCACTGTAGCCATTGCAAATGAATTAAAATTACTTTCAAACAAGGTTCTTTGTGAAATTAGGGAAAAATAGAGATTGTAAATACCTTTTCTTTCCCTTGTCAAACTAGGGTTTCAATGCACTGAATCTCAAATCACCTTGATCAACTCCTTCACTACTTTGCTCCTTAAATGCTTTTTGTAAATGAATTTTCCTAAGTGAAATAACTTTATAACCCTTCCAATCTAATCTAATTTTTCATTTCAAATGTTTCAAATAATAAAGCTAGCAACCCTTTATCGATATGCATAGTCAACTTCTAATGCTTCATAAATTTTTGCATTAACATATTTTCTTTTGAAATCTTCACCAATAGATCAAGCAAGTCGATCTACATCACATATCTTTGTGTCGAGGTTCAACTCCATTTATTTGGTGGGGGATATAATATGTTCATTAAATCTCCCCCTAAGCCAAAGATCTTAACTTAGTTTTTAGAGGAAATATCTACACTAGATGCTAGTACAGGTTCATCCTTAACCTCTGTCTCTTCCTTCTTTCTCCAATTCTTTTCCATCTCCTTCTTTGTATCTGTTGGATCAATCTTTTTCACTGGTTCATTCCTCTTTACTGGATTATCCTTCCTCATATTTTTGCTTCTTCAAAACTTAGAAATATGTTTAAGCCCATTACAATTGTAACATATGACATTCTTTTGATCAATATTCCTTCCATTCATTCTAGATCTACATTGATTATCTTTATGCCCAAATCCATAACATGTATAATAGTATCCTTTGAAAGATTGATCCATTCTACTATTGTTATAGCCATTCATCATTTGACTTCTACACTCAGTGGCTCTAGGACCAAATTTCTTGCATGTAAAACATTAATTGAAAAAAGGTGGGACATTTTGATTCATTCTGTTTCTACATTCCATTGCCTTATGTCCAAATTTATTGCAAGAATAACAAAAACCATTAAAATATGGGTACCTTTGTGCATTTGGTTGTTTGACGGGTGGTCTTCTAGCTTCATTCCTTTGATTTTGGATCTGCTTGCCATTGTTCTTCCTATCTTTAGCATTTGATGTTTTATTTGAACTTTCACTCTTTTCAAATCCTAAACCTTCTTTATCTTTAGAGCCTTTCTGATTTGCAATCATTTCATCAAGCTTTGTAGGAATCATCTTGAATTTTTCTTGATGAATCCTTACTTTCTCTAGATTTGGTCTCAAATTCACAACCTCTTGTTCAAGCCTTGTACATTCCTCAAATTTTCTTTTCACCATTGCATTCATATATTTCTCAACTCTTTTCTTTTCTTCAACTTGCACCTTTAGATCGGTGATAGTTTCATTTGCTTGTTTCAATTGTTCACTGACTTCCTTATGCCTTTTTTTGAGCTTCTTGATTTGTTCTCTCAATTTTCTAATGCATTCATTTGCTTCTTTGATATTTTATTTCAAATCTCTATTTTTACCTTCAATCCTTTGAAGATCTTCAATGGAAAATTTTAGTCATCCATATTTTTCAAGCATGCAATCTTCTTCTATGAATCCAATAGTAGGAATCTCTTCTAGAGGAGTAGGTAGTCTTCTAACATCCATGTGTTCAACCTCCAATATCTTCCCCAAGAGGTTAAGCTCCTTCCAAGGAACCAAGCTCTAATACCAATTGTTGAACACTTGAAATACTAAGAGGGGAGGGTGAATCAGTATTCTTTTAAACCATTCAAACATTTAAACATCCAATCACTTAGCAGATCTAATTGTAGTAAATGAAATAAAGCATGAAACATCAACAACATCACATAACACATGAACACCAAAATTTTTATGTGGAAAACCTAAAATGGGAAAACCATGGCGAGGATTAGCTCACAATATATGATAACCAATAATAGTATATTTACAGAATTGCTCACTACAAGTGGAATCACTATTGAAGTGGACCCACTGCCCATTGAGAAAAATATAGAAGAGAGATTGTGGCTCATATCCTAGTGTAGTGTAGAAAATTGTACTCCTTCTATGTGATAGTACAATTTCTCACTCAATTTGGACCTATTTTAGTGGCCTCATATTTATGCATTTTTACCCTTCATAAATAGGCCCCTAAACCCCTTTATTATGCATCCCAAGGCCTATCTTTATCATTTTCTAAAACTGCAACATGCATTGAATAAATGCATTTAATTAATTTAAAGTCCCAAAACACATTAATCCTAGATTTTTAGGCTAGGACCCATTCACCCTTGGGAAAATGGGTCCCCTTCAAGATCCAAATTCAAAATTTAAATATGTTTTTGGTGACATTTTAAAGTCCTAGATTGAACTGTCAAATGCCAGCTATCAGAATTTAATAATTAAGAAATTAGAAAGGAAGCCTATAAATCCTAGTCTTTTCAACATTTCAAACTAGGTTGAAGAGATATTTTTGTGAAGACCAAGAAGAGAGTTTGAAATAAAGTAAGGAGAACATTCAAGCAAGCAAAGTTGAAGTATTGGAGCATCATTCCATTTGTTTTTGCAGGTCTTCAAGCTCATTTTTGTGAATATTGATCAAGCATTGTTCTTGATTGAATATTGATGCATATGGTGGATCATGATGGACTCTAGATTTTGGTACATGCAACTAGCCATTTCCCTTGATCTAATGACTTGTTTTTTAGTGATCATATTTTAGAAGATAATATCATACTATTTATTTTATTTGGTTGATCTATGTTGGTAAATGGATTTGTGCTATGATAATATTTGCAATAAATTTTAATTTTGTTACACCCCAAATAGCAAAATATGTGCCAATAATTGGTAAAGTTGCTTTTTAGTCAACTTACCTCTATGTTTGAGAGGGCCAGGTCCCTCATATGATAAATATTTGGATTTTCAAATATGATGTTCAAATCTTATTAGAAAAAGATAAAGTATTGATTCAATAACATACAAGTATTAACTCAGACTTCCATTAAAATAGTAATAAATTTATAACATGCAACTAAGAGATATGAATACAACTTTCCATAATACATGTTATAAAATATTTTAGGAATACAACTTAATTTCTTCATAATCAAAAATTATAAGATACTGCAAATAAATATCATTCACTAGACATAAGAGAAGAAATTGATAAGTATCTAAGATAAAACTCCCATATATTCTCATTTAATTTCCTTGTAGAATAGTCCTAAAATTTTCTTTCTCACAATCTTGCATACATCGAATTTCCAAAAAGTTTCCCTCAAAGAGACATCCTTTTATTTATAGACTTCATTGTATAAATAATTTAAATAATTTTATACATATTTTCAATAAATTAACTTTTAAACATGCAACTCATAATAAAGAGAATAATACTATTAAGTATAATGTAAATTCTTAAAATAGATATAAATAAGTCATATAAATGGAAAATTTTAAACTAAAAGAGTATTTTAAATCATAAAATTCTCAAAGAAGTGATTTCCTCCATAATTTTTTTTTTATTTCATTGTACCATTCTTGATTTGATTAATAGAATGAATACCATAGTTATATTTGTATGATGTTATCTCTTACTTTATGGATGTATGATTAGACAAGTATATGTATGATTGCATTGGTGTTCATATTTATATTACTAAGTTTGGGGTATAAACTACAACACCTAGAAAATACTTGGGGCTCAAAACTTTAGTATGTGTTCCCCCAGATTTCTTGATTGAGTTATCCTCTACATGCTAGCTACACCAATCTATTGTGTTTGGAATCTAACCTTTTGCAAGTCTATCAAGAAATCAAGGCATCCATCAATCAACCTTTGTGGCCATTTTTGGTGTGGCATTACTTCATCAAGGATTTCACATTAAGGTAACATTTCCATTTATCATTTATCATTTCAATCAATTATTATTATTTTGGCCTCTATTAGACCTAGGTTATGCCCTATTAATCATCATAAATCACTATACATGGAGGTAGAAATACCAAAATGGGTTTTGACTTAGGAAACCCACTATACAACACAACCTTTCCCACTCTTTTCATGTGTTTAGGTTAGATCCAAATGTTTCATTAGAAGACAATCCCAAGGAAGCGAAGGGTAGACTGTAGCTTACAACTTAGAGTTTTCATATCCAAAAAAGCAGCATTCTGGTCTAGGGTTCCCAACTATTTTTTCCACCTAATTTTGTCTCAAATTTATAGAAAAAAGATCCTCTTTATCCATATTTCTCATATCTAAGGTTGTTAGGTGGTTTTCTATTTTTGTTTGTACCAAAAAAACTTAGATCTAGGGTTACATGTCAAATACACTTATTAAAATACACATTAAATTCATCTCTTTTACAACTCAAAAGACATAGACCTTGGGAGATTGGCTCTCCCTTGTGGCAGCAAGCTAATCATCAACCCTAGTTTGTTTATATTCAAATGTAGAGTCAAGTGAAAAGAGGTTGAAATCTGAGTTGGATTTAGAATCACTTTTCCAACTCTACATTTTGGTGAACCTGACATATCCTACAGTTGTAATTTTCTAATTTTCATTAGCATAAATTCTGAAAATTCATTCAGAACCTAGGTGCTTTGAATATCTTGTTGTTATTTGTATTTAGTTTATTTTTTTGAAATATTCATTTGCATGGTTTGATCAATATACATTGCAAATAATTTGAATTAAATTACATAATTTCATTTTTGAATTTTCCTTGTTTGGGGCTTAGATATGAGTTACACTGATTGGGAAATTTGAATACTATCTTAGGCTTCTTTCAATTGTCAAAATTACATGCATATTTTAGTTAAAAAAATGAAAAATTAAAACAATTGAATATCATTTACATTTCAAAATACCATAGATTATAATTTTCTTGCATTATGGTTTGGTTTGCACATAACACAAGTTTTTTATAATGTGCTTGCATTATTTGAATGCTTTCACAAAACACAAGCACATTATTGTACACTCGCACTATGTTTTTTCTTTGAAAAGTTTTCTTTCTCTTTCTCTTTCTCCTCTTTTGCTGAAACTATATACATGAAATAAACATTTAAAGTATAAGAAATTAAATGTCCATATATAAATGCCATAAAAATTTAAAGTATAAGTTAACATTTATAAATGGATATTTAAGTTTTGTAATTAAAGTTATATTCCATGTATATAGTTTCAAGATGTTTGAGAGTGGTTTCAAATATGTAGGAGTTATAATGAAAAATCTAGTTTTTGAAAGATCTTATATTTTTTTAGACTTAGTCAAATTTCAGTAATCAACATGTCAAATTTTAGTAATTAAGAGGTCAAATTTCAATAATTAACAAGTTATATCATCTTTCTCTCTCTATTTCACTCATTTTTTATCCCTTACACTCTAGACCTCTCTCTTTGTCACTATCTCCATCCCTTTATCTAAACCTCTCTCCTTTGATCTCAAGAACTACCCCCCCTCTCTCTCTCCCACCCACTTTCCATCTCTAATACTTTAAATTTCACTTATCCCTCTCTACCTCTCTCTCCATCCCTCCTTAAATTTCTCTCTCAATCTCTCCACCTTCCTCATTCCCTCTATAAATCCCTCTATATCACCTCTCTCTCACCTATCCCTCTCTCTATTACTCTCTGTGGTTCTCTCCTTCATTCTCTACTTCACTCTATCCTACCTCTCTCTCCCTACATACCTCTATCTAACCTATCCCTCCCTCCTTTCCTCTCTCCTTCAATATCTCTCCCTTTCCCCTTACCTCTCTACTTATCCTCTCCCTCTCTCTCTACTTCTCTCTCCAATTTTGTCTATCTCACCTCTCTCTCTCTCCTTCCCTCTCTATTTTTAGTTCATCCACTCTCCCTGCTCTCATTTTTCTATCTCACCTCTTCCTATTCCTATTCTCTCTCTCTACTTATCTTATATCATCCTCCTTCCTTTCTCTTCTCTCTCCTTACTCCTCCATCCATCTCTCCCTTCCTTCCTCTTCTCTCTCTCCTCTCTCTCTCTCCTCTCCTCTCTCCTCTCTCTCTCTCTCTCTCTCTCCTCTCTCTCTCTCTTTCTCTCTCTCTCCTCCTCCCCTCTCCCTCTCTCTCTCTCTCTCCCTCTCCCTCTCCCTCTCCCTCTCCCTCTCCCTCTCCTCTCTACTTATCTATATCAATCCTCTCCCTCTCCCTTTCTCTCTCTCCTTACCTCCCTCCATCCTTCCCTATCTACTCTCTATCTCCCCTCTCCCTCTTTACCTGCCTATTCTTATATCTCTTTGTCTACTCACCTCTTCCTACATGAAGAGTGGAGATAAAGGGAAGTAAATATGGATAGAGAGAGAGGGAGAAGAGAGATATAAAGAAGTACAGAGGGGTTGGGAGATAAAGATAACTAGAGAGGGAAGGAGAGGAAGAGAGATGATAGATAGAACGAGGTGGGAGGGAGGGAGAGAGACGTAGAGAAAAGGAGAGGAGAGATAGAGAGAAGTAGAGAGGGAATGAGGAAGGGAGGGAGAGGTAGGGAGGGAGAGAGGGAGGTGAGATAGAGAGGTGTAGAGAGAGTGTGGTAGGGAGTGATGGATGGAGAGGTAGGTAGAGAGAGGGAGTATGGAGATAGATAGAAGTAGAGAGGGAAGGAGAGAGGGAGAGATAGTTATGAAGGGAGAGAAAGGGAGGTGAGAGACAAGTGAGATAGAGAGAAATAAAGAGAGTGGTAGGGTGAGAGAGAGAGAGATAAGTATAGAGGGAAGGAGAAGTAGAAAGAGAATAAGGGAGGGGGAGGAGAGGTAGAGAGAAGTAGAGAGGGAAGGGGGGTAGGAGAGAGGTGGGATAGAAAGGTGTAGAGAGAGAGTGGTAGTGAGTGATGGATGGAGAGGTAGGTAGAGAGATGGAGTGGGGAGATAGATAAAAGTAAAGAGGGAAGGAGAGAGGGAGGGAGAGGTATGGAGGAGGAGATAGGGAGGTGAGAGAGAGGAAAGATAAAGAGAAATAGACATGGAGAGGTAGGAAGAGAGAGGGAGAGGGTAGATAGAGAGAAGTAGAGAGGGTGAGAGATAGGTGATATAGAGAGACAAAGAGAGAGAGAGAGGTAGGGAGGAGGAGAGGGGAGAGAGAGAGAGGGAAACAGGGATGAATGGAGGAGATAGAGAGAATTAGAGAGGGAAGGAGGGACACAGAGGAGGGAGTGAGGGAGAGAGAAGTAGAGAGAATTAGAGAGGAGGGAGGAGGGAGAGAGAGAGAGAGAGAGAGAGAGAGAGAGCTTGGGGTATGAGAAATGGATGGAGTAGGGAGGGAGATATAGAGGTGTAGAGAAAGAGAGAGTGGTGGGAAGTGATCAATAGAGAGGTAGGTGGAGAGAGGGAGTGAGGAGATAGAGATAATGAAAGAGGGAGGAAGAGGTATGAAGGGAGAGATAGAGAGGTGAGAGCGACATGCTATAGAGAGAAATAGATAGTGGTAGGGAGTGATAGAGAGAGAGAGATGGACAAAGAGGTAGGTAGAGAGATGGATGGAGAGGGATGTAGAGAGGGAGAGAGAAGTGAGATAAAGAGAATTAGAAGGGAAAGGTAAGAGAGAGAGGAGATAGATAGATGTGGAGATGGAAGGAGGGAGAGAGGGAGAGATAGGTGGATAAAAAATAATTAGAGAGAGAGAATTAGAGATGGAAGGAGAGAGGAGGGAGTGAAAAAGAGAGACATAGAGAATGGTGAGATATAGAGGAGAGAGAGAGAGAGGGGGGGTATGAGAAATGGATGGAGTAAGGAGGGAGATATAGAGGTGTAGAGAAAGAGAGAGTGGTGGGAAGTGATCAATAGAGAGGTAGGTGGAGAGAGGGAGTGAGGAGATAGAGATAATGAGAGAGGGAGGAAGATGTATGAAGGGAGAGATAGAGAGGTCATATAGATGTGCTATAGAGAGAAATAGATAGTGGTAGGGAGTGATGGAGAGAGAGAGAGAGAGAGAGAGAGAGAGAGAGAGAGAGAGAGAGAGAGAGAGAGAGAGAGAGAGAGAGAGAGAGAGAGAGATGGATGGAGAGGTAGGTAGAGGGAGTGAGTGGCGATAGAGAGAAATGGAGATGGAAGGAGAGAGGGAGGCAAGAGAGAGGTGAGATAGAGAGCAATATAGAGAGTGGTAGGCAGTGATGGAGGGAGAGGTAGGTAGAGAGAGGGAGAGGGGAGATTAGAGAGTAGAGAGGGAAGGAGAGAGGGAGAGAGAGGTACAGAGAGAGAGAGAGAGAGGTGAGATAGTACTAAACCATTAATATTTGTGTACATTGGGTTATGAATAGTTAGCTTGTGGCTATCTTAAATCCTACTTAAGTCATGTTATCATTATTACATTATAATGTAGTTATTTAGGTTAGTCTAAGGATTATATAGGGTTATGTAAGTCATCCTAGGTGTTATCCTAGGAATAAATAGGTATATATAGGAGGTTGTGAGTCTTATTTCATCATCATATTGTGAATTGTGTTCTCATTGGAGATATTTGTAGGTTTTCCCCATCAAAGTGGCTTTTTATTCTCAGTTACTATCAAGTATTTGCAGCATAATCAATATGATATTCTTCTATTGTGAAAGTTATTTTATTAAAAGTGGTATCAAAGCATGATCTTGGCATTGCAGGGCAAGGCATTTTCTCAATATTGGAGGAAATTTTGGGGAGAGCATATCATTCAAATTTTGGCAATTATTTTTATGATTTTTAAAGGGTTTTTTAAGACAATATTAAAGAAGATATAGTCCATATTTTAGAGAAATTGGAGTTGAATTGAGTGAATTATTATAGAATTAGGGTTTCTACACAATTTATTTGGAAGGTGCATATCTCTATAATCTTGCCAAATTAGAGCCTTATTTTAGTGGGTGTTTGAAAACATAATAGAGGATCCTATAGTCCAAAAATTGGAGAAATTGAAGTAGAAATAATCAAGTTATTGCAAACTTAGGGTTTCCAAAAAATTCACTCTCAAGGTTGCAAATCTGCTAATTTCTTAGATTTTTTTGGGTAAGTTGTATTTTGATCCTAGTAAGTTATAGTGAAAGTTTCAAAGAATTTAAGTTTCATTTTGTGATTTATTTCAAGATTATTAGTTTCCATCATGACAAGGCCTGCAACAAGGGGAAAAAAGAATGTTGTTACACTAGGGAAAACACCTGATAAGGATGAGGTAATAATAGAGGATATTAATTGCAATGAGGAAATCAATAAGTTCAAGGAAGAAATTTACTTAGTACAAATGGATATGTGTGGCCTAAGAGGAGATATATCAGGCATACAAATCATGTTAAGCACCTTTATGAATGAACCAAGAAAGGAGGTCACAAGCAACCAAGGTGAAACTTTCAGGTCAACTACTCTTGACCCAAATGTTAATGCTCCTATAGGATCTAGGAATTTGATTCCAAAGGTGGATATGCACAATTTTGATGGTAAGAATCCTTTAACATGGATAAACTAAATGGATTTTTTCTTTTAAGTACATCAATTACCAAATGGAAAAAAAGGTCATGATGGATTCCCTATATCTAGGACTAGATCAATTCATTTGGTATCATTGTCATTATAATCATCGAAGGAAAAGGGGTCTCACTGTCTCATGGTCAATTTTTTCAAAGGAACTCCATGAACAATATAGCAATAGTGTGAAAGATAACTTCTTCATCCAACTAGCTAAACTTAAAAAAATAGGATCAACTAAGGAATATATTCATCAATTCCAAAATCTATCCTTAAGAGTGGATAAAATTACATAGGAGAACTTGAATGATTTATTCTTGGGTGGTATCAAGGATCACATTCAACATGCGGTACACATGTTTAGTCCTAGCTCTATAAATAAGTATTTTATCTTAGCACATAGGGTAGAGGAGAAGTATTTGATTCCTAAGAAGCAAGGGGCTAATGTGAAAAGAGAGAAAGGATATTAAACTCCTTCTCTTCCTCAACCTACTAGGTTGACTCCATAACAAAATGAAGAGAAAAGAGAAAAAAGGTTGTGTTTCAATTGTGATAGAAAATATAGTTGAAGATATAAATGTAGTGAAAATAAATTGTTCTATATTGAAGGTATAAGTGAGGAAGGAGAGGAGGAACCCATATTAAAGGATGAAAGGGAGTAAAATTAGGAATCACATGATTCCTAATCAAACATTTCTTGTCATCCACTCTTAGGTTTTAGTGCTCCACAAACTCTCAAGGTAGTGGGTTTCTTAAAGAAGAAAAAATTAACAGGTGTTGATTTACTCAAGTAGTACTCGTAATTTCATCAAAAAAAAGTTGGCTACTCATTTAAATTATTTTATATATCTAGCTACAGAGTTTTATGTTTTGATTGCAGATAGTGGTACTATTAGTTGTTCCAAGAAGTTTCATAACATTAAATTATCCATGGGAGATTATCACCTTGATAGCCCAATGTATGTGATATCCATGGGTGTGCAGATATTGTTTTGGGAGTACAATGGATTACTACTTTAGGAACAATTGAGATGAACTTCTAAGAACTATTCATGATATTTCAATGAGAAGGAAAGACAATAGAGCTAAGAGGATTGAAGGCAAGGTCCCCACAAATGGTAAGCTCTTATCAAATGTAAAAGTTGCTGAAGAATGGAGTTGATGAATTTGTGGCCCAATTATGTTCATTAGAAGTCTCTCAATCTAAGGCTCCCACCCATCCATATTTACAAGCAATAATTGATGGCCACTTAGTGGTTTTAGGAGATATGCCTAAGGGACTTCCTCCTAAGAGGGCTAATGATCATCCCATAGAGGTAGGAATTGTCAGGCATAGCCAAAGTGCTTACTCTTCACTCGTGGTGATGGTGCATAAGAAGGATGAAACTTGGTGCATGTGCTCAACTTGTACACCATCAAAGATAAGTTTCTTATTCTAGGAATTGATGCTTTTCTAGATGAATTTAATGTATCTAAGTATTTTACAAAGTTAGATTTTAGATATGGTTATCATCAAATTTGAATTAATGAAGAGGATATTTGTAAGATGACATTTAGGAATCATGAGGGTCATTATGAGTTTTTGGTGATACCATTTGGTCTTACAAATGCACCATCTACCTTTCAAAGTTTGATGAATTAAATTTTTAAGAAATTCTTGAGGAAGTTTTTATTAGTGTTCTTTGATGTTATATTGATTTATAGAAAGACATGTGGGAAGAACACTTGTAGTATGTAGATCAAGCATTACAAGTTCTTGAAGATCATCAACTCTATGCTAAGCCATCCAAGTGTGCTTTTGGTCTCAAGGAGGTGGAGTACTTGGGACACATAGTTTCACATGAAGGGGTAAATGTGGATCCTAACAAAATTAATGCTATCATGGAATGACATATTCCCAAAATAATTAAGAAATTGAGGGGTTTCTTGGGATTGACCGAATACTAAAAAACAATTGTGAAGAATTATGGTTGTATAGGATCACCCCTCACTGCTTTATTGAAGAAGGATTCTTTTCATTGGAATGAGTTTGATAATGAAGCGTTTGAGATATTGAAGGAGGCTATGTGTACAACTTCAGTGCTTGCCACTCTTGACTTCACCAAGGAATTCATTGTGGAATGTGATGCTTCATAAAATGGGATAGAAGTAGTTCTCATGCAAGATGGTCGACTAATTTCTTTTAAGAGTTGTCAATTAAATGGTAAGAATTAGATCAAACTTATTTATGAGAAGGAAATGCTAGCTATTATTATGAATGCAATAAAACTATGGAGGCCTTATCCAATGGTTAGAAAATTCAAGGTTAAGATAGATCATGATAGCCTCAAATATTTTTTGGAACAAAGATTATCTTATGAAGAGAAACAAAAATGGTTCACTAAAATGTTGGGATATGACTTTGAGATTGTATATAAGAAGGAAAATGTTGTGGAAAATGCACTTTCTAGGAAGGATGAGAAATATGAAGCCTTATTATGTTTCATTTCAATACTACAAGTTGATTGGGCGGTTGAAGGCACAATAAAGTGGCATAATGATGTTGCTACAAGTAATCTCATTCAATAGTTAAAGAGTGATCTGAATAGTTTAGATAAGTTTTGTTGGAAGGGAGATGGTCTATGGTATATAGAGTGAATGTATCTTTGTAAGGATTCCACTCTTAAAGACAAGATTCTGAAAGAACTTCATCAGTCTCCAATTGGGGGTCATTCAATATTTTTGAGGACATACCATCGAGTCAAGCAAGATTTTCATAGGAAGGGCTGAAAGGTGATCTTCAAAAATTTGTGGCTTAATATTTGGTTTGTCAAAGAAATACAGGGGAGACAATCAAGACACTAGGTCTCTTGCAACCTTTAGTTATACCTAGCCAATGTTGGGAAGAGGTATCTATGGACTTCATCATAGGGCTTCCAAAATCTAAGGGTCATAATGTTATCATAGAAGCAGTAGATCGACTCACTAAATATGCACATTTCATTGCATTATCACATCCTTTTACAATAAGTATAGGGTGAACCCACAATAGTGGGTTACAATTTTTTGCATAAAGAAAAATTAGAAACACCCATAAAAAAACTTAAAATTGGCTTCGAATGAAGGGTCTTCACTTGAACATGCATGGCATCCACCTCCTTCAAATGAACCCCCCTTCTAATAAACAACAACTTGCGCCATATAGCCCCCCTTATAATGAAGGGGTTTGGTTAGAACCACCTTCATTAGAAGGGGGGTTCTAACGAACCCCTCTTTTTTGCCCTTTCCCCCCTCTATCTACAAATTTATGCAAATTTTTGGGTTTTGAGGCTTAGGTTGAGGATAATAATGGAATCAAATTGACTAACCAAATTGGATGATTGTAGTCCTCAAAACAAGCTCTCCATCAAGTATAGTTTTAATATATTTTGGTTTTATTATACATTTTTTTAGTTTAATTAAACATTATAGGTTTTTCATCGAAACTCAATCTCTCTATTCTACACATGTGGAAAAATAGTAGATTATCAAAAAAAAAAATTGAAAAAATATCCGTGCTCTTTGTATTGATGTCCTTGATCCAACAAAAAAAAAATTGAATTTTGATACATACATAAAAATTTATGTGCTTTATAGTACACACATGTCTAAATTATAATTGGTTTGACTTCAAAACTTAATTAAGAAAAAAATATTCAATAAAAAACTATGAAACCAAATGCATGCTCTAGATATTGTAGTTACAATTCTAAATTCAAAAATATTAGAATTTTATTCTTCATAGAAAAAAAATTATGTGCTTTATAGTACACACCATGCTTTTAAAATGGTGTTTACTCTGAAAAAATAGTTATCAAAGGAGATGGAAAAATAAATGCAATTTGATTCCATTTTTTTTAATATATTTAGAATCTACAGACAAAATGTCAAAAATCACTAGTTTATTTCAATATAGCTACAAACAAAATGTCAAAAATCACTAGTTTATTTCAATATATCAGGGTTTAGTACCTATAGGTGTTAGAAAGTGAAGATTTAGTTCAAATTTTTTATTTCATGTCAAGTTTGGCCAAAAAAGTGTAACCTACTATTGTGGGATCACCCTACTATGAAAAAATATTTTTTGGAGAACATACAAAAGCTACATGGTACACCTAAGGTTATTGTCAAGGATCATGATCCTATCTTCACTAGTCACTTTTGAAAAGGTTTATTCTCATGTTTGGGTACTTAATTGGCTCACAATTCTTCATATTATCCTCAATTTGATGGGAAAACTTAGGTTGTTAATGATTGTTTGGAAGGATATCTACATTGTTTCACTTCAGATAAACAATCTCAATGGATAGATTGGCTACCACTAGCAGAATGGTGGTATAACACTTTCTTTCATAGTTCATAAAAAACTTCTACATTTATGGAACTATATGGATATAAACCTCCTTCCATGAAATCATGATTGAAGGTGTCACTAATAGTTCAGGGAGTGGAGGACTACTTGCTTCATTAACAACAAGGACTCTCAGGACTCAAGGAGAATTTAGCCATGGCACAAAATCAAATGAAACAACAAGCGGACCAACACCGTAGTGAAAGAAAATTTGAAATTCGGGATTGGGTCTTTTTGAGATTGCAACCTTATAAGAAAATATCATTGAAGCAACAAAAAAGAATAATAAGTTGTCTCCAAAATATTATGGCCCATACCAAATCATGCAAGAGATAGGTAGTGTCATCTACAAGTTGGAGTTGCCACCTACAACAATAATACTTTCAGTTTTTCATGTTTCTTATTTGAAGAAGGTAATTGGGCACAATATCCATACTCAGACATTATTACCCAAGCTTGATGAAGAAGGAAGAATCATCTTGGAACCAGAGTGCATTCGTCAAACACACACAAAGAAGATAAGGACTAGAACACTCATTGAGTATCTCATTCAATGGAGGAATTTAGTAGCTGAAAATGCCACATGAGAAGATGAGGAGTTCATTTAGAAGAATCTGTACTTGATTATTATTGAGGACAATACTTCTTTGAACAAGGGGGCATGCTACACCCTTAATATTAGTGTACATTGAGTTATGAATAGTTAGCTTTTGGCTATCTTAACTCCTAATTAAGTCATGTTATCATTATTATATTATCATTTAGTTAGTTAGGTTGACCTAGGTGTTATCCTGGGCATAAATAGGTATATATAGGAGGTTTTGAGTATTATTCCATCATCATATTGTGAATTGTGTTCTCACTGGAGATATTTGGAGGTTTTCCCCCTCAAAATGGCTCGTTATTATCAGTTATTATCAAGTATTTACAACATAATCAATATCATACTTTTATTGTGCAAGTTATTTCATTATAGATAGAGAGAAATAAAGAGAGAGAGAGAGAGAGAAGTAATTCGAGACAAATAAGGGGATCAAGATAGTGATGGAGAGAGGTCTAGAGCGTAAAGGATAAATAATGAGTGATGATAGAGAGAGAATGAAAGATGATACAACTTGTTGATTACTAAAAATTGACCTCAGGCTGATTATTGATGTTTGACATGCTAATTACTAAATTTTGTTTGTATAAAAAATTATAAGATCTTCCAAAAGCTAGATTTTGCATTATAACTCCTAAAGATCTGAAACCACTCTCAAAAATATTATGAAATTGTATACATGAAATATAACTTAAAGTATAAAAATGTAAACTATATACATGCAATTACATAATGTGAGTGTGTTATAACACTTGCATTTTGTGAAAGCATTTAAATAACGCGGTCAAATTTTTGTTTACTTTGGAAATTTCCAAGCCTTTGGCTTGGACTTTCATTAGGCTTCCAACCCAAAAGTTTGGAGTGACTTTTCAACATCCAAAGATGTGTTTTTGCAAATTGTAAGAAAAGTGACATGATCTCGAGCTTGCTCCCCATTAGTTTTGCATATGTTTCAAGGTAAACTAAAAAAAACACAATAATGTTAAGCTCTCTTTGGGTAAAAGCACAAAGCTGTGTCACACTTTTGGCCATCTTATCAACACAAGTGAATTTAAGTATTTCTACCTAAAAATAATTTTTTGTCAAATATATGATCTAGTAAGATTCGTTCTAGCTAAGTCAGATATGTCCACAACTTTTCCAACAAAAATTGTTGGCTAAATGAATATTTAACACCACTTTGAGGCCAATTTACCAAAAAAACAAAATTATTTGAAAAACTTGACGTTTCAACAACTCTACTCATGTAAATAATATTATTTTAAAATGTAAAAACACCCTTTGGTAGATCCATGAGTATAGTTTTCAAAAAATAAAATAAATTAATAATTTAATTATTATGTATATTTTATATTATAATTTTTCTAAAAGTGGCTTTTCAACATAAAAATATTAGGTTGATTACCATGTCAAGAAAAATACTAAAATAAATAAATAAATCAACTAGTCAGAATCAACTAGTAAATAAAAGTCAAACATATTGTTAGTCTCTATTATTCATTTCTACACTACATCTCCAAATTTCAACCATTCACATAACGAAAACCTTAAAAGTAATCTAAAACCATCTTAATCAATCTCCAATATCTATTTCCACGCCACATCTTCAAATCTTGCTCATTCATCCTTTATCTTGCTCTAGAAGCTAACACATTTCAACCCTCCATTCAACATCAAATCTAGACCATTCACATCCTCAATTAAAAAGAATATAAATCTACCTATCACATCAAACACAACAATCTTCAAACATATTAAAGAGACACGTCAATCACTTGATAGATAAATGCTACGAAAATCTTGCACAAAGTTGAACAAGGACGCCTCATGAACAAACCCATTCAACAAAGAAAATTTCTTACTTAATGAATAAAATGTGAAAATTATTCCATATAATCTAATTACACTAAACTTAAAATAGAAATCTTAAATTAAATTTGATTCTCCTTTATTTTATTCTAAATTAAGTGTGATATATATAATTATTTGACCCTTACACAATTTCATAAATTTGCTCTTAAATTTCGTTTCTCATTTACTGAAAACATTATTGAACTTCAAATTGTAATAATTTTTCCAACGTACAATTTACTGTTCCTAAAATTCAGAGCCAAAAAATTCTCTTGCACAAATACAAAACAAGGTATACCTAAATTTTATTCCAACCATCTATTTGAAGGTATAACTTACTACTTTTCTAATATTCAGCAATATAAAACTTTGAAAAGTTTGCCAGATAGGAAACAAAATTAAAAATCCTGGTCACCCCAAATTAGAGTGGGCCCTCCATGTGCCACCAAAATTTCGGGGTCAAAGTCCCTGCCAGTCAAGCGAGCACAGTATCCCATTCTTAATGTGAAAGGAAGGAATTCAAACAATTCCCCCTTCCCAATTGTTACGTCATCCGTGAAGATTTCCCCAAGTGGCGTGACGTGTAAATTGTGGAAGTGCACACCATTTAATGAAGCCTGTAAAACATTGTGCGGTTCCCGTCGCCATCCCACGGATTACGGCCGTTCACACGTGAAGAGTCCTTCTCGAAGTTTCTCACAAGACAAAACGATAACGGCACTCACCATTTCGACGTGTGCAAAGCGTATCTCAGCCTGCAAATCCGACGCCCCTGTTTCAATTTTGGCATTTGCTTCGCCTGGTCGCCCAGTGAATTCAACAGAATATTTGGTCGTTGCACGTAATTCATTCGCAGTCAAAGTCAAGTAGAGCCATATTCCAAAGGCGGTGATTTGGAAAAAAAAGGGCAAAAGAGCCAAAGTAAAATGAGACAACTCTACAATCTAATGGTGAAACGTCCGGGTCACTTGGACGGTGATTTGCCATTATATAGAGTTGCAGACATGATGGGCGTGTGAAGAAACATAGAATTGTTAAAGATGTTGCCCTCAGACAAGGAGGAGATCCAGATTGGCGTTCCGCCATTGTTCAAATGCCCCATTTCGCTAGAACTCATGACGGATCCCGTCAGCCTCTGCACGGGAGTTACCTACGATCGGCCTTCCATTGAGAAATGGTTCGAACAGGGCAACAACACTTGTCCTGCAACCGGTCAGCTTGTCCACACACAGGACCTTATTCCCAACCATACGCTTCGCGGCCTCATACATAAATGGTGTCTTAAAGACAATTCGAACCGACACGCGCCCGAGCCCCTCGCGGAGCCCGCCACGGTGCGCCAAATGGTGCGCGATATCGACGAGCGGAGCGCAGGAAGAATCGAGGCGATCCGAAGCCTCAAGAATTTGGCTCTGTTCGAACGGAACGAACGCTGCCTGAAAGCCGAGGGAGCCTTAGGCTCTCTGATCCGGGTCCTCCAACGCTTCCGCCCCGAAGATGACGGAGACGCTGCGCAAGAAGCCGTGGGCGCCATCGTGGCTTTTCCGTTGGAGGAAGTGAATGCCAGGAAAGAGCTGAGCAGGCCCCCCGCGATTCGAACTCTGGAATGGGTTGTCGTTAAGGGTAATTTGGAGTCGAGAATAAGAGCGGCGGCCTTGGTGGAAACCCTGGCTAATGCGGATAAGTCCACCGCCAAGGAAATCGGTTTAATGGATGGAATAACTGACGGACTTCTGGGTCTGTTTCAGGACAATCTGACGTATCCTGCCGCCGTCAGGGGCGGTCTCAAGGCGCTGCTTCCGCTCTGCGGTGTGGTTAAAAACAGGGCTAAAATAGCAAATACAGAGGGCGCAGTTGCGGCTTTGATCGAGCTGCTTCCTGGTGCAGATAGAGCAATGGCTGAGGCGTCCTTGGCTATTCTGGAGGCTCTTTCTACGACTTCTGAAGGGCGGTGCGCTATTGTGGCGCATGCTCTGGCCGTGCCCACTGTTGTCAGAAGCCTGCTGGTCGTTTCGGATAATGCTACCGATTATGGGGTGAGGATTTTATTGGCGATCTGTTTCAATTGTGGGGAGGAAGAGAAGCTGAGAGAAATAGTTGAGATGGGTACCTTCGAGAAGATGCTGGTCGTGCTGCAAATGGAGTGCGGGCAGAGAACGAAGCGTTACGCCAACCAGCTTCTCAGAATTTTGTCTGGTCTACGAGAGAATGGTTCGTGTCTAGATGCGTTTTCTTCTACAGTTCACGTCTGATTAATGTCGATGAGAATTTATTCTACCATGAATTCGACCTTATGGCCACAAAAAGAAAGAAAGAAAGTTTACAGATTCCTTTATCAGCATTCTGATTGTAATTATAATACAACAGATATCTTTATAATCTACCTATTAGATCTAGAACGATTGGAATAACTGAACATGGAGAATCATCAATCCCAGATTTTCAAGATATTTTCTGTAAATGTCGGTACGTTTGTCGTTGAATTTAATTTTTATCATACCGCGTAAACCGCTGGTTTGAATTAAAATACTATTTTGGATTCATAAGAACCCAATATTTTCGTATGTAAATTTAATAATAATCAATTCAAAAAAAAAAATTATGTAGATAAAGAGAAGTAATTACAATGGCAGTAATTATGAATTATAATGGTTTGAAGATTTCAAAGATATTTTTTTTGGCAGTTGAGTTTGATTTTTATGATTTGAATTAAAACATTTTTGGAGATGTGAATTTGGATTCATAAGAATTCAAGATTTTCATATTTAATTAAATTTAATATTTTTAACAAATATATTTATAGATTTAAATTATACAAATTAAATATTGAAAATAATCAATTTAGAAAAACAAAATTATTTATAATTGTATAGAGAGGGGTAATTACAATGGCAATTAAAATTGGAATTTAATGGTGTATTAATAAAAAATATAAGAGTTAATACATATTTTTAAAATTAAAATCATAAAATATATATTTTTAAATAATAATATTTAATAAATATAAATAAAATAATTTTGATGTAAAATGAAATAATTTTTAAACATATAAAATTAATTTTTAATTACATAAAAAATAAAAACAAAAAATATTTTTAATAAATATATTAGCTAAATATATTAGCTCAAGATTGATATTAGATATATTTATATTAGTAAAAACAAATTGAATTTTTATTTAACTTTTATAGAATATTCAATAAATAATAATATAAGATTTATATAATTTGTTTTTAAAATTACATAATATATTTTATTTTTTTGAAAAATATTTAATTTTTAACCATCTTTTTATGCATTTAGTATTAAGATTTCTTAATTTTTTTTTATTTTTTTTTATAATTTAAATTATAATCATGTGTATTTCATAAATTACATAATAACCTAAGAGTTCCCTTCTATTATTATTTTCTTCTCCTTTATGTTCACACAACTAAAGCCCAGAAGTAGAGCTAGGGATTCGACCTTGTTGGTCCCTATAACTAATTTATTAGATACAAACCCCACCATTTTCCAAAGATGTTCTAATTATACATCCAACCCCAGAGATCATAGGGTTGCCCTGAGTTTTACCATCAAAATTTAACTTATACCATCTCTCATTAAGAGGAATCGATCTCACATCCACTTTAAGATTGTGAACTAGATGAGTTCGAGCCTTTCCATAAATGAGGTTTTTATAATTTAAATTTAATTTATACTTGTTTCATACTATTATTTGTAAGCAATTACAAACTTATTTTTTTCTAAATTTACCAATCTTGTGTTACCCTTTCATTTGCAAGTTTACTTAGGAGAGTGCACAATCTTTGAATATTATAGGGCCTAGCTCTATCACATTTGTTGTTTGCTATTCCAAAATTTGTCCAACACCTTTCACACCTATCTTACCTTACAAGACAAGCCGTTGATCACCAATTTCATGTTATCCTTGCTCTTAGGGTTTGTAATAATTTGGATAGGAGCCTTTATTTAAATTTGATTTAACTCAATTTTAATCAATAATTGATAAATTATATATATATATATATATATATATATATATATACATATACATATACATACATACATACATACATACATACATACATACATACATACACATATACATACATACGTACGTACATACATACATACATATATATATATAATTTACTACATTACTATACTTAATAGTCATAATGATTTATATTAATTTCAATTTTAATATTAAATATCAAATATAGATACATAATTATATATCTATATCTTTTGATTTATATTTTAGATCTAAGATGATTAAATTATTATTTATGCATTAACTAATATAAAAATATTATTTATACTCTTAAATCATAAATCAATAACATCATAATTTAAACAATAAAAAAACAATAAATACAATTAACTAATATTTAAAGGAATATTACAAATCAATACATAATCCAAATAAAATATTTATAAATAAAAAATAATATCTATAATTTTTTAATTTTTAAAATCACTAATTAAAAGTAAGATTGAAGTGAAACTAGTTTATTTACAATTCAATATACCTCTTTTAACAGTTCAATACATAATACCAATAAAACAATTTTAAATAAAAAAGTACATCAATAATTGCTAATATTTTAAATCAATAATTAAAAATAAAATTAAAGTAAAACTACTTTATTTAGACTTGGATAAGTGTGTTTGAACACAATGAATATTGTGAAGGCTTTATACATATTTTAACAATTCAATACATAATACAAATAAAATACTTGTTAATAAAAAATGGAGTACATCAATAATTTTTAATATTTTAAATCAGTAATTAAAAACAAATTTAAAGTAAAACTAGTTTATGAAGACTTGTATAAGTATGAACACAATGAATATTGTGAAGGTTATATACATCTTTTAACAATTCAATACATAATACAAACAAAATATTTATTAATAAAAAAGTACATCAATAATTTTTAATATCTTAAATGAACAATTATAAATAAAATTAAAGTAAAACTAGTTTATTTATATTTGAATAAGTATATTAGAATACAATGAATATTGTGAAGACTAGACATAATTCAAATAAAATACTTATAAATTAAAAAATACATCAATAATTTTTAATATTTTAAATCAATAATTAATAATAAAATTGAAGTAAAACTATTTTAGTTAGACTTGGATAAGTATCTTTGAACAGAATGGAGGTAAAATGGTGTCCATATGGAATTGGTATCGTTCTCGTAATGTGAATTGAAATATTATTTAGTTCTTTGCAACCTTTTTGACTGCTCATTTAATAGTAATTAACTTTATTCAATGTGAAATGCTAGGAAAAAAACAAAAAACATTTAGTAAATATTTGCGGCAGGCCCTCGTTGATCTTGTCAATTGACTGAGTCGGTGGATTCAAATTTGAATAATATAAAGTTGGCGGTGGTCGTGGTCGTGGTTCGCACATATCTGTACTATCCATCTGTCGGCGCGCTCTTTTTGGGCAATCCTTGACCAGATTTGTCGTGATACACAAGAAATCGGCGCTCATTTCCTCAGATTCCACTCTCTTGACGTATTACCTGAAGATTTGCGCGGCTTCAAAACTTCTACTAATTTCCGTACCCTCGCCCCCACAACAAGGTCAGTCTAAATTCTACCCTTCTAGATAAGGAAAAAAATGATTTAACAAGTGTTTCCCGTGGTAATGCTATCGAGATTCAAGTGTACCCTCGCCCTCACAACAAGGTCAGTCTAAATTCTACCCTTCTAGATAAGGAAAAAAATGATTTAACAAGTGTTTTCCATGGTAATGCTATCAAGATTCAAGTGTGTAGTTTTACAAGTCAAATTTTTCCAATTTATCAATTGATGAGCTAAAGGGGCTCTATAATGAATGGTTCATAAGGCACAATACTTGTTGAATGTTTTGCAAACGGGGTTGCAAGTTAAGTGGGCTTAACCTTGGGGAAAATCTCTGTGGTTAAGCATGCTTGAGCTAGAGTAGTATTGGGATGGGTGACCTCCCAGGAAGGCCCAGTGCTTCTGTGAGCATCACCTAGATGCAATGAGTGCTAAGTGGACCATTCATTATCATGAGAGATGGGTTCTTGTGAACCACTACTCATGAAACATGGGTCATTGAGTTTGACTCATAAACTGCACGGTTGAATCCTAATAGCAATATTACAATTTGACATGTTGTGGAAAATACCTCCTACTTATCAAGTGTTATGCAGTGTTGTATTTTGTTGTTTAGTTGATAGATGAGTTATGGTGTGGTGATTTACGGGTAAGTAAATTGATTGTCTTTTGTTCGATTGATATGATATAGTGATTTAGATTTAGGTAAAATAATAGCTTGCAATCAATAAACTCTTGCAAGTTGAATATATCCCAGTGTTACTTCGTTAGTGAATATTATAGTTGTCCCCAAATTTGATTTGTACCAAACACAACTATGACTAGCATAGTTGAAGTTGAGTTTGTTCTTGAGAATAAATAATTGATTGATTAGTTGATTTTAAGTTAGATAGCTACATCCCTAGAAGTCTTGTTGAAGTTGAGTTTGCCAAATTACGAATTGTGATAATTTCAATTATTTGATTGATTAGTTGATTTTAAGTTTGATAGCTAGATCTCTAGAAATGTAGTTAAAGTTGAGTATGTCAATGTGATAATTGTGATAATTTGTGGGCGGTAGGGTGGGCGTTCCTCCATGGTGGCGGAGGGAATGGGCTTGGTTGCCATGGTGGCGTTAGGTTGGGGGTCCGTGGTGCCAGGTTGGCAGACTTGCATGTTGGGTGGTGTTGGCTTGTCTTGTCGACAAGTTGGGTGTACGTTGCTAGTCAATGTTTTCATCGATTCCAATGTTAGGAGATGATCGTTTTAAATGGAAAGGAGAGCTCTTGTATTAATGATGACATCTAGCACGTCGGGTGGGAGTATGATTTGTGCTGGGTGGCGGCGCTATGGAAATCCAAGTTAATTTAAGGCATGCTCGGCTCATTTTTGGTATTAAAGTTTTCTCAGAAAGTGTGGTGGTTGTGGGTTTTCTCTGTTTCTCCTGTCTAGTGTCTACGGTGAGGGGCAGAGTATGGCGAAGTGCTCCAAATTTATTATTGAGGTTTCGATGGCAGGCCTTGCTTGGTTTGGGGCTGACACCCCAATCTCTCTGCGGTCGTCGGCAAGGCAGGCTTCTTTTAGGGAGGTAACAAACCAATGTTTGAAATGGATTTTGGTGAACTATGATCCATTGGTGCTTGCGGCCATGAAGATGGTGTTGGGTTTTGGACATTTGGAGTGCAAGGAGTACAAGAGAGACAATTTGCACATCTCTTCCCATTTCCTTGCCTCTCTCTTAGATAATTTGAAGCCGAAGGCGGAAGCAAAAAGGTTGCTAGTTAAATTGTTCAGGGCGGATTTGGTTGAAAATGTTGATGAGGTTCTTAGAGTGGTGATAGAAGGTAGGGGCTGTTTGAGGCCTTGTGATGTGGAAAGGGTGAGCTCGGAGGAGATGGTGAAAATTTATCCCTTCCTTTTAGATTTGCAGGGTCTGGGTTTGATGCGGCATCGGTCTATTGAGGCGGTCGCAATTATCTTTCTCAAGAAATTCTTCAAGCTAATGGTGATGGACAGTGTGGAGTGGAAGGCGGAATTTGAAGATTTCGCTAAACTGAATAATTTTTTGTAAGGTGATGAAATTTGTTTTTTTTTGGTTTGTGGTTGCTTGCTCCAACTTGTCTGGTTTTTGGTGGCTATGGCTACATAAACGCCATTAAAGAGGCTTGGTTCGACCTGATTTTGGTTGCCATGGATGTGTAGATTCCTGTACTGTGGTCTGGCTTTGGTAATTGTCTGGTTCCTGGTTGGTGGTTAAAGAATTTTAGTATGTTTTGGATAGTTGCTTTGAGGGTTGGTTTTTAGTGGCTTTTCATTTTTCCCTCTTACCTGCACAACAAACGGTTGTACTTTGGTTTCTAATATCAATAAAATACTAGCTTATGTATCAAAAAAAAAATTGTGATAATTTCAAATTTTTATTGATACAATGCATTATGTCATTTTAATATATTAATTAAATTATACATATAATTATTACAATATAATAAATAAAATATTAACAACCAATGTGTCTACTAAGTCAAATCAAAGCTACATTAGATTATAAATTGAAATGTAGAAAAAGGGAGCCTTTGAGTTTTCACTTTAGGGTTACACACTTTTCCCTAGGGATTTCATTAATAAAGGGGAGATCTTGTGTGTAGGGATGAAATTTATGCAAAGATGGAATGGGGGTTTGAGGGATTTGGACAAGGTATGTGATTGATTTACAACATGAAAGGTGAGTTAACCTACCCTTAAACAAATTTGGAAATGTCTTAAGGATGAAATGTAACGATTCAATCAAGTCCTAATGATACAACTTAGTGTTCTGATGTAAATGTAGAAAATTTGAGAATTCACAAAGAAAATTGAATAGCAGAAACAAAATGGGGAGGACACTGTGCATCTATGCTACAAATTTTAGCCTAATTTTTGAGGATGTTTCTTTTGGGGGCACCACTCTCCTAGTAGGCATTTTTCAGATCTATTTTCGTAGTCCTCTAATGTCATATCTGCAATTATGTTTCTCATCTACAAACTTGTCGGCTCATTGTTGGATATTTCTGAAATTGAGTTTTCGTGAGTTGTCAAGGCCTAGGGTTTCGAATGCAACAATGAATAAAGTGTCTTCAAACTTCCTTTGATCTTCAAAATACCTGGAACTTGCACATTCACAAAGAGAGGAATGTTGTGCCATTTTAGGGGTTTGATTTGGTCAAACCCCGTGTTAGTGTTTTCACTTCCACAATGGAAATGCCAATGATAAATGGTTAAATGAAAGGAAGGAATGATGAAATCACAAAGTGCTGCAACTCACCACACTTCAATGGCTTCCTTGAACAATTGAAGTCATACACATCACCTTAAGGACTTGGATCTTTCTTTCTTGATTGGCTTGAATGCTTGAATGCTTTGGAGACCTACAACAAAGGTTAGCCTTCACAAAACAATAATAACATGAACACACATAAACTCACATATACTTTGATATGATGATATTGGATATTGAATTGTTGTAATGAAACTCTAATGGTTGTTCTTGACTTGCTGAATAATGCTCTTAATCACAATACTTGCTCTTAATGCTCACTTGCTACTTGATGATTTCACTTAATGTCACTTAATGTTCAAATGATGCAATAACTAGGCATTTATATGCTATTGCTCTAATTTCCCAAAAATTAAATCTCGACAATCAATTATATATTTGAATTTTAAATAATAAAATCTTGACATCAACATATTTGAATTTGGAGCCAAAATAGGGGGACATAGGTGCCCTAGGCACAGTGTCCCAACACTATTTTTAGAAAGTTTAAAGTGTCGGGGACAAAGTATTAAATGAGATAATTTATTTTATGCTTGCAAATTGTCAGAATGTGTTTTAAAATAAGCTATGAAATGCATAATTTAGAAAGTTAAGTGCTTAATTAGGTCCAATAACTTAAAGGGGAGTAAAACATAGTGTGAAATTATAAAGGGTGATAATTTACGATGCTACATTTAGCCCCCACTTTAGTGAGAGTATGAACTTACACTCAAACTCACACTAAAGTAGAGAAATATATGTCAAGAGGGGTTCGAATGTACAAATATTGAAGAGATAGGATGAAAAAGGATCAAGGGGGATGCATAAGCCCATAGGATCTAAGATCCCATGACAAGACAACATAAGCACAAAGGAACATGTACACATGTATAAAATGCAACAAGACTACATACACAAACATACATGTCGAAAAACAAAGCATGCACGATGAAAACACATGAGATAACATAACACATAAATGGAAATGAAATGGAAATGAAATGAACAAAATCATGATGTAAAAATGATGCAAACATGAAGAAAACACAAAAAACGCAAGGTTAGTACTAAAAGATTCGAGTTGATAAGGTAAAGAGACCTCAGTCTTAAATTGTCTCAAATACCAAACATCATCCATCAAATAAACGTTAGCTCCCATGAGGAAGTTAGCAAGTTGTGTTATGCCACATCAATCATGAAACACATGGCTCCATTGGCAAGCAAGGTATGTTATGCTAGGTGGCCATGTTAAAAGGCATTCATGACTCACACCATATTAGCAAAGTCCGATATTTTCTAGGTGAAACATAAACTAGAAGGCACATGGGCTAGTGAATTCTGATATTCACTAGGTGAGCCCCCAAGACAAGGTAGAAAAATGAGAAACACATGAGGTCTACTGAGGACTGCTTTTCACTAGGTGCACGTACCCATAACCGAGTAAATATAGAAAGATGGGGGGCCAAAAAGGGGTCTTAAGAGGCCACTTTTTTTTTTCTTTTCTGAAATCAGGAAATACTGACCTTGGATGAGAAATTGAGTTTAAATGGTAGAGATTAAGGGGTTCAAAAAAGGGAGCCACAAAAATTATTATTTTTGACAAAAAAACATAATGTAGTGTCTTTTGTGGCTCCCTCAAAAGGTTAACCTTTTTTTGGTATTTTTAAAATTGCTCCAATGAGAAATTAGCTAACATGTAGTTTATGCCTGATTTTTATGATAAAATTTTAATGAATATTTGATTTTTTATTAATTTTCAAAGTGAACACATCCTAAAAAACATAATTTTGGTTGTGCTACCCCTATAATTTTTGAAAACTAATCGAAATAATTTTTTTTGAATGTGTAGAATGGAGTCTAGTTTAAAAAAATGCAATCTATTTGAAATTTTAATGAACAATTAAAAAATAAAGTAAAAAATACCAATCATTAGTTTTTGACAAAAAATGAACACAAAACAAAAGAAATTAAAGACGAAAGCCTTAACATTGTCAAAATGTGAAAAAATTACAACGTTAAATAGCTAAGAGAGATCTTAACATTACCCAAGTGTTCGATTTACTCGACCTTGAAACATGTGCAAACCTGGTGGTTAGCATGAACGAGATTATGTGAAATCCTGTGGAATATGCAAAAACACATCTTTGGATGTTGGGAAGGCACTCTAGGCCTTTGGGTTGGAAATCCAAAGAAACCCAAGCCTAAGGCTTGGGGATTCCCAAAGCAAGACATAACATGCTCATATTATAATGTGCGCGTTTTATGTATTTCTTTGTACTTCATTTTGCTTAATGTTTCCCAAAAGCATGACATAATGTGAGTGTGTTATAACACGCTCGTGTTATGGCTCGCTTGAAATTGTTTGTGTGCACGTTTGTTAAATGTATGTTTGATGTATGTATGTTTTTATATATATATATATATTTGTATGTATGCTTGTATGTATGCTTGTATGTAGGTATGTATGCATGTATGTATGTATGTATGAATGTATCCTTGTATATATGTATGTATGTATGTATGCTTGTATGTATGTATGTATGTATGTATGCTTGTATGTATGTATGTATGTATGTATGTATGCTTGTATGCTTGTATGTATGTATGTATGTATGTATGTAAGGGTTTTGGGTTTAGGGTACATAAGGTTGAGGGTATAGGTTGTAGGGATGAGGGTTGATGTTTCAGGGTATAGGGTTTAAGATAAAGGGTGAGGGTTGAGGGATTAGGGCTCAAGTAATAGGTTGAGGGTTGAAGGTTTACAATTGAGGGATAATATTCAGCTCGTTGAGTGTATACGATTAAGTGTGTAAGGTATAGGGATTAGGGTTTAGGGTTTATGTATGGATTGAGGGTATAAGGCATAGGGTGAAGGGTTGAGAGTGTATGGTTTAGGGTTTAAGTATAGGGTTGAGGGATAATATTCAGGGTTTAGGGTATAAGGGTGATGTTATAGGGTATAGGGATGATGGTTGAGAGTGTAGGGTTCAACGTTTAAGGTATAGGGTTGAGGATTGAGGGATTAGGGCTTAAGTATATGGTTGAGCATATAGGGTTGACGGTTAAGGGTTTACAAAGCTGAGGGATAATGTTCAAGTTTGAGTGTCTAAGGTATAGGGTTCAATGTTTAAGGTTGAGGGTATAAGGCATAGGGATGAGGATTGAGGGTTTAGGGCATAAGTATAGGTTTGAGGGTATAGGGTATAAGATAGAGGTTTGAGGGTTGAGGGATAATGTTCAGGGTTGAGTGTCCAAGACTTTAAGCGTATAGGGTATATGTCCATTAGGGTTTGAGACATTGGGTTGATAGATTAGGGATTAAGTATAGGGTTGAGGGTTGAGGTTGTAGGATGTAGGGTTTAGGGTTTAAGGGTTTAATGTTGAGGGTTGATGGATTAGGGTTGAGGGTTTAAGGGTTTAGGGTTTAGGGTTTAGGCTTGAGGATTGAGAGTTTAATGGATAAGGGTTTATGGGTTGAGGGTTGAGGGGACATCAGGAGCTAGCATAAGTTGAATGGAGTAGCTAGTGGTGAGTGAAAAGATTTCTCTTATTTCAAATGGTCAAGGCCACAATGTATTTTTTGTCTCCAAGGACAATGCATATAAAAGATAGTGATGTTGATGCAAAAGGAAACCATAGATGTGCATTGTCTATCATCATTGCACGAAACAGTGAGAGAGCATTATGTATCAAAAAGCATCTTTAGGGGGTTCACAGGTAACATGAAAACCAACTATGGAGACTATCATTTCAAAGTTTGATCAAATGCATCATTCTAATAGTTTTATTATGGGAAGAAGTGGAAGGTGTTATTCTTGTTGTACAAGGAAACAAGGTTCAAGTCTTTTGAAGTGCATACTTAACCATACATCAGAAGAAGAATAACATAATAAACTATTAGATGACAGGTTGGTGTTGATGGACCCACATTGGATCAAATCCATTAGATTTATGACTAGCTTGAAGGATGTTCAAAATGAAAACAACCATGTGGAGAATTCAATGGAAGTCATGAAAGGTAGGGAATTGTTATAGTCCTATAAGTTTTAGGACTGCCTATACGACAGTGAGGTATGGAGTTGAACAAGAGGGCTGAGTTGTCGACAAAGGATGACAAGCAAGGAACTCTATTTAACAAGATATTTATAAGGCAACATTTGTCATTTTTATGAGAGTAAAGCCAAACCTTGAAAGGAAAGCAAAAGTGGACAAGGACAGTCACTTTGAGAAATAGGTCATGGAAAATAGAGCATCTACAATACAATACAGTGATAAGCTTCTGTAGGAATGAAGAATGGTGCATATGAATCGTGAATGAAATTCATTTTTCAACATTCTTAATGGTTAAGTGCAGTCATAAATGCAAGATCAAAAGAAGCAGCTTGAAAGAATAGCAATCTCACAAAAGATAGCTAACAGTCATACACAAAGCAGGGGTTTCAAGTGGAAAAGGGAAGCGTTTATTATGGACCATTAGGTTGAGATAGCTCTTGTTTTAACTGACCACCCTTTCATGGAATCTCATTCATGTTATAATATTGCACGAATAATATTATAGTAAAGGTGATTATGACAATGTTGGATGCTAATACATGGTATTGAAAAAAAACAAAGATACCCATGTGTTTTTTAAGTCAACATGGAAAAAGATGAAGGCCAAGCTATGAAAATGCATAGGTGAAATAAATGAATTCAAGAAAACACGCAGTCATGGCGTGGAGATGAAGATTTCTTTTATTTGTGAATGCCAACTGAATAATGCAAAATGAAGAAAAAATGCCTAGTATTTTTAGATGTTAGATAGAATTTGAAGCCTCAAGCATGGAATACATAGAGAATAAAGTACATGTTCAAAATTTCAATTTCAAATAGAGCTCGAAAATGGTCTTTTTCTTTCTTACAAATAATGAAAACTTGCTTGTACAAGTGGATGTGATCCGCACATAAAAAACTCCAAAAATTTCCATTAAACCCTTAGAGACCTCTAGAAAAACCATGGCAGTGCCCAACAAGGTTGGTGTGAAGAATGAGATGCAATCTTTTGTTTTGCATCATTTTTGTTGTTTAGGGTTTTTATCCTAAAAGTTGCTGAGTGGAGTAAGGCTTTTTTTCCTATCTTTTAAAAAATATGCAAGCAAACTAATATACCCATGGGATAAGACTTTAAGTTTAATGTTTTGTATTTTTCAATATCCCATGCTATGCATATAGAGTCCTTTGGGCTTTATTTTCTTTTGTATTTGATCACATGGTTGAGCCTTATGTTTTGTTTTGCATTGGTTTTCAAATGTTAAGCATTTGATTTAAGTGATATTGTTATAAATCACTTTAATCAAAGTGCTATTTTTAATGCAAAATGAAGTGGTACGCTTTGTAAATGCCTTAAGGAGGGGTTAGTTGGGTTTGTTTCTTTTGCAAGCATATAGCGGTGGTTGATGCAATTGGGGAAAACGTGCCAAAGATCTAGGAGGTTGTTTTGACCTTTTAAAATCTTTGGAATGCTTTTAGGAATCATTTTCTTATGCCTTTATGGTAGACTTAGTCAAAGTTGACTGTTTCAACATTTTGGAGCTTATTTGGAAGAGATCTTGTTGCTATATTTTTGGATTTTTGGAGGCATCTGACCCAAGGAAGTTTCTAAATCCTATTTTGGTGCAACCGCTTGAGGGAGCTGGAGATATAGTCACTTGGTTAACTCATTTTCACTCAGTTCTAATTATGCACTTTTCTAGACTTAGTGACTTTTTAGTCCCTAGACAGTTTTTGGCATTCTTTTGTAACTCATATTTGGGATATGTCATACAGTGAAGGCCTTGGATATCATTGATTTGAAGTTTTTCCTACTTGTTCTTTGCATTATTGTGTGCATTCAAGTGATTGATCAAGTTATTTGTGAGGTATTGTTCATTTCCTTATAACTTTGTCTCATATTTTAGCACCTTTATGCAAAAGTATGTTAATGCAGGTTGCAAACTGTGTCAAAAATGCAAATGAATTTTAGTTGTGGAGTTATCTTCCTCCTAGGAGTTTGAGCATTGGGACGTCTTTGTGAAACACTTATGCAAAGGCATGCAATAATGAGTTGTGCAAGTTTTATTCTGTCATTGTAGTCAAGTGTTTGTAGATTGAGTTTTATGTCCTAGTTTAGTTTGGTGTATCACCTTCTTAGTTTTGAAATTTTTAGCATTTTTAGTTTATGCATTTTTCTCTTCCCCTTTTCCTTGGCATAATAGTTGAGTAGTTTAGGTGATAAACATATAGGAATCTAACCTTCTTTGGAGGTTGATCTCTGTTTTCAAATCCCACACTTTGAGAGGTCTTCCAATGTTTCACTGAGTGGTTGAACATGGTTCAATAAAGGGTGCACATTCAATTTATAACAATTTTGGCACACCTGGTGGGATTGTTGATTCAAGATAGCTCAAGAAATCACATGTTTTGCTGGTTTTGATATGCAACCAGTTAATTTTAGGCCTTTCATAGGTTAAAAATTAACATATCTGGTGACTCTGAGTGTGGGAAGTAGCAGAAAAACCAGTTCATCTTTGAGAATATCATAGTATTGAGAAATTTTATGTTTTTCTCAATATTATTAGCCTTTGAAGGCAACACAAACAACACAATGGAAACTCCAATCATATAGCAACTGGTTTCAACAGTTCAAATACCTGCAGTTAAATGAGGTTTGCTTTCTAGGATTGCTTATGTTTCATGTTTTACTCTTGAAATGTCTAGTTATCAGCACTATGATGGTTTTTCACCTCCATTCCATGAAAATCATGCAGATGTTCCCTTTTACCAACCATATCACATAGAACAACTTGTTGGTTTGATTCCAAATGGCCTTTTGACAACAAATTACCAACAGTCCTATCATGATTTCCACCCTCCCACCCCTACTCAAGCTTCTTTGCAGCATGTTTATACTCACACCGGACCTTGTGAAATTACATCCACTTTGAACCAATCTTGTTGCCTCCCTAGTCAGTCTCAAAATGCTAACAACATGGATACTAGTTTGGGTAGCATCAATGACATGTTGCTATGGTTTCAAAGGCAAATGTTAGAGATAGATAGAGAAAATGAGTATAATATGCAATAAGAGGAGCTTGCTCATCAAACACAAAAACTTGCACAAACAAAAAGGATGGAATCCCAATTAGTTTCTTGCATTCCAAGTCAATTGGTGAAGGAGGAGGTGCCCAAGTACAAGTTTCCTAGTTTTAAACAAGACTTACCCTTTGAGCCCTCAAGTAAGCCTCCTTGTGTTAAGATTCCAATTTGGAGAGGGTCATCTTTTCCACCCTATGAGATTCCTCCTTCAACCATACAAATGGAATCATTCCCCAACATCTAGAAAGCAAAAGAAGAGCAACCCTTTATTTAGGATAGCTTACTCCTCTAGGAGAAGATTAGAAATGTAAATCCTTTGCATTTAGCTATAAGGTGTTACCAATTACAATAGTAAAGGATTGAACAAGAGAATACCTCTCAAGGTGGATCTTCCATCGTTTTTACTAATGATCCTCCTACTTCTGTTGAAAATGGTCCAAATATTTCAATAGTTCAACCAGGACAACAACAAGAAAATTGTAGCCTTGGACCATGAAGAAGAACATAAAACAAAACCTGACACCTTCCAGGATATGAGCTTTGATATCTTTGAGCATGTTATGGATGAAGAAGCTAGTGTTGAGCTTTATGAAGAGGTATGTGCAAAGATAATTGAATAGTTTTGTTCAAAGTTGGATGATAAGTAATCAAAACTTTTGCAAGTTGAGGGCGATCAGTTTGAGTAGCAGGGTGCAAGGAAAATGGGTGGGGACCAGAAGGAAGAGTTGATCTTCGCATTTGATGAGCTTCCTTGTTTTGTTGAAAAGGATGAAGTTTCAAAGCAACAAGAAGATGTTGGAGGTCTTGCTGAGTTGTTGGTGTATGATGACGAAGGTGAGTTTAAAGACTTAACTCATGAAGAGGAAAGTATAGGCATCACTATTTAGGGAGATGTAGATATTGATGTGCATGAAATTGCCCATCAAGTTGAACAAGTCCCTGAATTAGAGTTATTATTCCACAAAGAGGATGATTTCTATGTTTTATCAAAGCTTGATGAGAGATGCACTAAACCTGAAACATTCCGTCAATTCAAATAAGTAAAGAAGATATTGAAGAGGACATGTTTTGGAATGACTTAGAGACTTTCTGTATCGATTTGGATGCTAAACCAACACCTCTAGGTGAGGTTAACCATGAGCAACATGAGCATACAAAAGAGGTTACTATTTTTACACCAAGTTAGTCATAGGGGATAGACCTTTCCAACTAGTAAGGTGATAAGATGGTAGTCCATGAACAAGAGATCAATAAGGAGAGCCCAAGCTTTGTCCTTACAAGAGGTTGTCCAATTAAGTACTTAGCTCATATGGAGTCCGTTAAAGAACCCACACATGAAGCTTTAGTTGAAGATGGCATTGAGGATGTATTTGCAGTTGGACAAGAGTATGTTAAACTCACTTATCCTCTTTTGAACAACAATACATATGATCTGTTTGACGAGGTAAGTGGACTTGTTTACCTCTTTCAAGAGGAAGTGCTTCATCTTGTTGACAATTTTTCTATGTATCATCTTTTCTTAGCTGTCCTTAAAAAAGCACATCATTGTAAATTGAGAAGAAAGGGAAACTACTTTATTCATCTTGTAAATGGTTTTTTAAAGTGGTTTTGTCTTCCTGTTAGTGTAGGGTAGGTTTCTAGATGCAAGTTTTCAATTCCCTAAGTGTTGTTCAACATAGTTAAGTAGTTTCCCCTCTGAAGTTTTGGTAGGTTGAATAAGTTTTCAAGGTCTCATGCACTGATCTAGTGAGTTACAGTAGTGTACATAATTGATTTCAAGTTGTGTCAGCTTTTAGGTTACTCAGTACCTAATGGATAAGCTTTGAGCAATTGGTCAGGATGTTTAGCAGGCAAACATATAGCAGATGTCGCCAAAAATGTTACCTATTTTTGCTCCTAGCTTAAATAGGTAAAGCTATGTTTGTTTTGTAGGGTGAAACAAAGTTACATTCTACTCTACTATGTTAATCCATATGCATCAAGAGTTTTAAAAGACTGCATTGTTACGTTATGAGAAGAGAGTGAGCAATCAATTGGAAAAAATGGTCTTTATTGATGTCATGAATGTATGGTTTCCCACACAAGCCGTGGGACTAACTATTACAATGCAAATAAAAGAAAAGACTATACATTTACAGATAAAGGAAAAATAGTGCATATGTAGGGAAGGGGGACCCATCATTTTCTGAATGACTGGTCTTGGTGGAGTTGCTTTGCATCAGCTTCAGCCCCTCCTGCTTATCCAACTTTCAGTTGTTGCTTGCCCTGTTGCTCCATGAACCTGCATGTGTGAAAGAGAGTTGGTTAGAGCAATGAAGAGTCAATAATTAATACATATGAAAACCTCCATAAACATATAATTTGATTGTCATGTGCATTCAAATAACCAAGCATACCATAGATGTCCAAGAAAACAAGGGAATTATCAAACACATCTATCATATGCTTGTTTTTATCTAACATGTTTGCTTCTTGTGCAGGTATAGGTGGAGTCATGTTGTTGTTTTGATTCATCTGATTACAGCATGTGGGATAAAATGTGGCTCCCACAAGGGTTGAGCCCAACATGCTGCCTTATTGTGCTTTAATGAGGCATAGAAAGGTAAATCATCTCCTCATGGTTCACTCAAGCAAGCACACATCATTTATGATAGTAAGATTTTAATCACTGTCATAGGTGACATATACTTGTTCAAAGAAATAATAAAGGATGTATACAATATCATGTATCAAAAAAATTATAGAAATGCATTGGTGTGCTAATCCATGAAATCATGGTATAAAAAATGTATATGTGATAGCCATCATGTTTGCGAGACATCAAGAACTAGCATAAGTTGAATGGAGTAGCTAGTGGTGAGTGAAAAGCTTTCTCTTATTTCAAATGGTCAAGGCCACAATGTATTTGTTGTCTCCATGGACAATGCATATAAAATATAGTGATGTTTATGCAAAAGGAAACCATAGATGCATTGTCTATCATCATTGCATGAAACAGTGAGAGAGCATTGTGCATCAGAAAGCATCTTTAGGGGGTTCATAGGTAACATGAAAACCAACTATGGAGATTGTCATTGCAAAGTTTGATCAAATGCATCATTCTAATAGTTTTATTGTGGGAAGAAATGGAAGGTGTTATTCTTGTTGTACAAGGAAACAAGGTTCAAGTCTTTTGAAGTGCATACTTAACCATACATCAAAAGAAGAATAACATAATAAACTGTTAGATGAAAGGCTGGTGTTGATGGACCCACATCGAATACATTAGCCTTATAGCTAGCTTGAAGGATGTTCAAAATGACAATGATCATGTGGAGAGTTCAATGGAAGTCATGAAAGGTAAGGGACTATTATAGTCCTATAAGTTTTAGGACTGCCTAAATGACAGTGAGGTATGAAGTTGAACAAGAGGGTTGAGTTGTTGACAAAGGATGAAGAGCAAGGCACTCTGTTTAACAAGATCTTTATAAGGAGACATTTGTCATTTTTATGAGAGTAAATCCAAACCTTGAAAGGAAAGCAAAAGTGGACAGGGACAGTCACTTTGAGAAATAGGTCATGGAAAATAGAGCATCTACAATACAATACAATGACAAGATTTTGTAGGAATGAAGAATGGTGTATATGAATCATGAATGAAATTTAGTTTTTAGCATTCTTAATGATAAAGTGCAGTCATA
>VDFB02193867.1:161429848-161447973 GCA_007258455.2 Sequoia sempervirens | reverse complement strand
TGAGATATAAAGGTGTAGAGAAAGAGAGAGTGGTGGGAAGTGATCAATAGAGAGGTAGGTGGAGAGAGGGAGTGAGGAGATAGAGATAATGAGAGAGGGAGGAAGAGGTATGAAGGGAGAGATAGAGAGGTGAGAGAGATGTTCTATAGAGAGAAATAGATAATGGTAGGGAGAGAGAGAGAGAGATGGATGGAGAGGTAGGTAGAGGGAGTGAGTGGTGAGAGAGAGAAATGGAGATGGAAGGAGAGAGGGAGGCAAGAGAGAGGTGATATAGAGAGAAATATAGAGAGTGGTAGGGAGTGATGGAGGGAGAGGTAGTTAGAGAGAGGGAGAGGGGAGATTAGAGAGTAGAGAGGGAAGGAGAGAGGGAGGGAGAGGTAGGGAGGGAGAGAGAGAGAGGTGAGATAGTACTAAACCATTAATATTAGTGTACATTGGGTTATGAATAGTTGGCTTATGGCTATCTTAACTCCTACTTAAGTCATGCTATCATTACTACATTATAATTTAGTTATTTAGGTTGGTCTAAGGATTATATAGGGTTATCTAAGTTATCCTAGGTGTTATCCTGGGCATAAATAGGTATATATAGGAGGTTGTGAGTCTTATTTCATCATCATATTGTGAATTGTGTTCTCATTGGAGATATTTGTAGGTTTTCCCCATCAAAGTGGCTTGTTATTCTTAGTTATTATCAAATATTTGTAGCGTAATCAATATCATATTCTTCTATTGTGCAAGTTATTTTATTAAAAGTGGTATCAAAGCATGATCTTGGCATCGTAGGGCAAGGCATTTTCTCAATATTGGAGGAAATTTTGGGGAGAGCATATCATTCAAATTTTGGCAAAATTTTTTCTGATTTTTAAAGGGTTTTTTAAGACAATATTAAAGAAGATATAGTCCATATTTTAGGGAAATTGGAGTTGAATTGAGTGAATTATTGCAAAATTAGGGTTTCTACACAATTTATTTGGAAGGTACATATCTCTAAAATCTTTCCAAATTAGAGCCTTATTTTAGTGGGTGTTTGAAAACATAATAGAGGATCATATAGTCCAAACATTGGAGAAATTGAAGTAGAAATAAGCAAGTTATTGCAAACTTATGGTTTCCAAAAAATTCACTCTCAAGGTTGCAAATTTGCTAATTTCTTAGATTTTTTTTTGGGTAAGTTGTATTTTGGTCCTAGTAAGTTATAGTGAAAATTTCAAAGAATTTAAGATTCATTTTTGTGATTTATTTCAAAATTATTGGTTTCCATCATGACAAGGCCTGCAACAAGGGGCAAAAAAAATGTTGTCACACTGGGGAAAACACTTGATAAGGATGAGGTAATAATAGAGGATATTAATCGCAATGAGGAAGCCAATAAGGTCAAGGAAGAAATTTCCTTAGTGCAGATGGATATGCGTGGCCTAAGAGGAGATATATTAGGCATACAAATCATGTTAAGCGCTTATATGAATGAACCAAGAAAGGAGGTCTCAAGCAACCAAGGTGAAACTTCCAGGTCAACTACTCTTGACCCAAATGTTAATGCTCCTATGGGATCTAGGAATTTGATTCCAAAGGTGGATATGCACAAGTTTGATGGTAAGGATCCTTTAACATGGATAAACTAAATGGAGATTTTTTTGAAGTACATCAAGTCCCAAATGGAAAAAAGGGTCATGATGGATTCCCTATATCTAGGACCAGATCAATTCATTTGGTATCATTGTCTTTATAATCATCAAAGGAAAAGGGGTCTCACTGTCTCATGGTCAATTTTTTCAAAGGAACTCCATGAACAATATAGCAATAGTGTGAAAGATAACTTCTTCATCCAGCTAGCTAAACTTCAAAAAATAGGATCAATTAAGGATTATATTCATCAATTCCAAAATCTATCCTTAAGAGTGGATACAATTATAGAGGAGAACTTGAATGATTTATTCTTGGGTGGTATCAAGGATCACATTCAACATGTAGTACACATGTTTATTCCTAGCTCTATAAATAAGTATTTTATCTTAGCACACAGGGTAGAGGAGAAGTATTTGATTCCTAAGAAGCAAGGGACTAATGTGAAAAGAGAGAAGGGATATTCAACTCCTTCTCTTCCTCAACCTACTAGGTTGACTCCACAACAAAATGAAGAGAAAAGAGAAAAAGGGTTGTGTTTCAACTGTGATAGCAAATATAGTCAAGTGTATAAATGTAGTGAAAATAAATTGTTCTATATTGAAGGTATAAGTGAGGAAGGAGAGGAGGAACCCATATTAAAGGATGAAAGGGAGTAAAATGAGGAATCACATGATTCCCAATCAATCATTTCTTGTCACGCACTCTTAGGTTTTAGTGCTCCACAAACTCTCAAGGTAGTGGGTTTCTTAAAGAAGAAAAAATTAATAGGTGTTGATTGACTCAGGTAGTACTCGTAATTTCATCAAAAAAAAGTTGGATACTCATTTAAATTATTTTATATATCTAGCTACAGAGTTTTATGTTTTGATTGCAGATAGTGGTACTATTAGTTGTTCCAAGAAGTGTCATAGCATTAAATTATCCATGGGAGATTATCACCTTGATAGCCCAATGTATGTGATATCCATGGGTGTGCAGATATTGTTTTGGGAGTACAATGGATTACTACTTTAGGAGCAATTGAGATGAACTTCTAAGAACTATTCATGAGATTTCAATGAGAAGGAAAGACAATAGAGCTAAGAGGATTGAAGGAAAGGTCCCCACAAATGGTAAGCTCTCATCAAATGTAAAAGTTGCTTAAGAAAGGAGTTGATGAATTTGTGGCCCAATTATGTTCATTAGAAGTCTCTCAATCTAAGGCTCCCACCCATCCATATTTACAAGCAATAATTGATGGTCACTTAGTGGTTTTAGGAGATATGCCTAAGGGACTTCCTCCTAAGAGGGATAATGATCATGCCATAGAGGTAGGAATTATCAGGCATAGCCAAAGTGCTTACTCTTCACCCACATGGTGATGGTGCATAAGAAGGATGAAACTTGGTGCATGTGCTCAACTTGTACACCATCAAAGATAAGTTTCTTATTCCAGTAATTGATGCTTTGCTAGATGAATTGAATGTATCTAAGTATTTTACAAAGTTATATTTTAGATATGGTTATCATTAAATTTTAATTAATGAAGAGGATATTTGTAAGATGACATTTAGGAATCACGGGGGTCATTATGAGTTTTTGGTGATACCATTTGGTCTTACAAATGCACCATCTACATTTCAAAGTTTGATGAATTCCATTTTTAAGAAATTCTTGAGGAAGTTTTTATTAGTGTTCTTTGATGGTATATTTATTTATAGAAATACATGGGAAGAACACTTGTAGCATGTAGATCAAGCATTACAAGTTCTTGAAGATCATCAACTCTATGCTAAGCCATCCAAGTGCGCTTTTGTTTTCAAGGAGGTGGAGTGTACTTGGGACACATAGTTTCACATGAAGGGGTAAAGATGGATCCTAACAAAATTAATGCTATCATGGAATGACATATTCCCAAAATCATTAAGAAATTGAGGGGTTTCTTGGGATTGTCCGAATACTAAAAAGATTTGTGAAGAATTATGGTCGTATAGAATCACCCCTCACTGCTTTATTGAAGAAGGATTCTTTTCATTGGAATGAGTCTGCTAATGCAGCGTTTGAGATATTGAAGAAGGCTATGTGTACAACTTCAGTGCTTGCCACTCCTGACTTCACCAAGGAATTCATTGTGGAATGTGATGCTTCAGGAAATGGGATAGGAGTAGTTCTCATGCAAGATGGTCGATTAATTGCTTTTAAGAGTTGTCAATTAAATGGTAAGAATTAGATCAAACTTATTTATGAGAAGGAAATGCTAGATATTCTTATGAATGCAATAAAACAATGGAGGCCTTATCCAATGGTTAGAAACTTCAAGGTTAAGATAGATCATGATAGCCTCAAATATTTTTTGGAACAAATATTATCTTATGAAGAGAAACAAAATTGGTTCACTAAAATGTTGGGATATAACTTTGAGATTGTATATAAGAAGGAAAATGTTGTGGAAAATGCACTTTCTAGGAAGGATAAGAAATATGAAGCCTTATTATGTGTCATTTCAATACTACAAGGGTATGTGCAGGATCATGATGGGCCAAAAAGTGGCAATATGATGGGTATGTGGTTGATGACTATTTTTTTACCCAAAATTGATGAAATGGAAAGGGTTTTTAAAGGATATTCTCAACTTTCCATCGATATAAATTATGCTTTAATTTGAATTTAATAAGTAATTATTAAATTCATTTTATATTCAAATTACGCACTAAAGTCCTAATTGATAGGTCACATTGAAAACATTTATAGCTTTCTTAAATGGTATCACACATTTTTTGAATCCAAAAATGTGTCACATTATATGCTTCACATACTATAGGATTAAAAAAAAAAAAAGGCCCTCATGAAGTTTTGACCAAGCAGGTGGTCGACATACAGTTTTAAATTTTGGGAAAGTTGTAATAAAAATTCATAATTAATTATTGCATTTGAAAAAATTACAAAAAATATGTATCACATCGACATGAGTCCTCTTACTTCATCTAAATTATTATAAAAAAAATTATCATTTTATTGTGGCTAGGGTGGTTAGACAAACACCTACTTCTTATTTTTTCCTTAAAATTTAAGTACCACTACATTGAAATTTCAAATTTTCACCAAATAGATTTTTTTTTAAAAACAAACCTAGTAGTTTAGAAACTACATTCAATTTTCTACATATTCTATTCTTACATATTTTTGAAATAATGTAGATAACCTATTCAAATTTTTACATCAAGTTGCCTAACTTTGATTTTTCTGAATTTTTTGCCACTTAAGGGCCTGCTTTTTCCATGATGATCCTGCACATACCCACAAGTTGATTGGGTGGTTGAAGGCACAACAAAGTGGCATAATGATGTTTCTACAAATAATCTCATTCAACAGTTAAAGAGTGATCCAAGTAGTTTAGATAAGTTTTGTTGGAAGGTAGATGCTCTATGGTATATAGAGTGAATGTATCTTTGTAAGGATTCCACTCTTAAACACAAGATTCTCAAAGAACTTCATCAGTCTCCAATTGGGGGTCATTCAATATTTTTGAGGACATACCATCGAGTCAAGCAAGATTTTTTTGGGAAGGGCTGAAAAGTGATGTTCAAAAATTTGTGGCTTAATATTTGGTTTGTAAAAGAAATAAAGGGGAGACAATCAAGACACTAGGACTCTTGCAACCTTTAGTTATACCTAGCCAATGTTGGGAATAGGTATCTATGGACTTCATCATAGGGCTTCCAAAATTTAAGGGTCATAATGTTATCATGGCAGTAGTAGATCGCCTCACTAAATATGCACATTTCATTGCATTATCACATCCTTTTACAATAAGTATAGGGTGAACCCACAATAGTGGGTTACAATTTTTTGCACAAAGAAAAATTAGAAACACCCATTAAAAAACTTAAAAATGGCTTTGAATGAAGGGTCTTCGCTTGAACATGCATGACATCCACCCCCTTCAAATGAACCCCGCCTTCTAATGAACCCCCCTTCTAATAAACAACAACTTGCGCCATATAGCCCCCTTCTAATGAAGGGGTTTTGTTAGAACCATCTTAATTAGAAGGGGGGTTCTAACAAGCCCTCCCTTTTTTTAATGAACCCGCTTCACTAGAAGGGGGGTTCTAACGAACCCCCCTTTTTTGCCCTTGCCCCCATCTATCTATAACTTTATGCAAATTTTTAGGTTTTGAGGCTCGGGTTGAGGATAAAAATGGAATCAAACTGACAAACCCAATTGGATGATTGTAGTCCTCAAAACAAGCTCTCCATCAAGTATAGTTTTAATATATTTTGGTTTTATTATACATTTTTTTAGTTTAATTAAACATTATAGGTTTTTCATCGAAACTCAATCTCTCTATTCTACACATGTGGAAAAATAGTAGATTATCAATAAAAAAATTGAAAAAATATCCATGCTCTTTGTATTGATGTCCTTGATCCAACAAAAAATAAATTGAATTTTGATACATACATAAAAATTTATGTGCTTTATAGTACACACATGTCTAAATTATAATTGGTTTGACTTCAAAACTTAATTAAGAAAAAAATATTCAATAAAACACTATGTGTAGACATAGAAAATATATAGATTGGATTAGGGTTCTACATTTGGTGCTAGAAGGAGGGCCTACCGGAAGATCAAATCATATTTTTTGAGAAAATTTTGTGGTTTTTGATGTTTTTGGTGTTTACAGCAAACAAAACCACTCACAGTCCAGCGTTGCCATACAAAACCCCTCAAAAATTCAAACTGCACTGCTAAAAAATCAAACTGCACCACTAGAGTCTCCAACGTCACCATATAGCGCCGCTACAAAATCAAATAGAGCCGCCATCACAAACAAAACCGCTTGAATTTCTTTCTTTTTCATGCAAACTTAAAATGGCCATATCTTGGTCCTTTTTAGTCTTTTTCGAAGCTTCTTTTTTTGAAATGGGGTAGAATTTAATAAGCTATCTAATGGTGTAGGTTATTATCAATTTTGATAGAGTTAAAATTTTCAAATTTTCACTTAATGTCAAATCATAATGAAACTTGGTCTAACTTTTAGGGTTTTTATGCTTACTCATCTATCTAACCATCATATCTTCTTGTTTCTTGATTTCATTTGACATTTGGAGCTTGTGTTGTAGGTTTTGAAGGATAAGGGAGCATGGAAGTCAAAGAAAAATCATTATCACATCATTGTAACAAGTGTTTTTAAACACTTTGGGAAGAAATTATAATCCCTCTTCTAAGGATTTGCTATCTTTCAAGCTTTTAGAATCTACTAATTTAGTTTGGGCTCTAAAAAGAATCTTTCAATTTTTGCTACAAATGGTTTAAAATAAACATTAGGACTCAAATCTTCTAAAGTTTGTTTTTGGGATTAAAAATTGAACAAAACAACTCTCATTTGTCCTTTGGTGCTTTAAAAAGAACTCACAATTGCTTTGTAGACTTAAAATGAACAAGTACAACTTTGTTTTGTGATTTCTTACTTAAACTAACATCATCGAAAAAGGACATATGTGCTTCTCTCGTGCTTTATAGCGATCTTGAGAATCAAAAGGACTTTTTTGTGATCTTAGGTTGAGATAAAGTAATCACCTCCACACTTCATTTTGGATGTAAAAATTGAACAGAACATTGTGCGAGTGTGAGTAGAGCATTATTGCATACACTCTCTCTCTTTGTGTTGCAAACAAATATTGATTGAGTTACGGATATTGTCTTTACTCGCTTTTGTTTATCTTAGAGGGTCTGCCTTTGGAAAAAAGTACTCACCCAAGGGAACGACTCAACTGGTAACACTCTAAAGCCAAGAGTATTTCCAACTGGGATATAAATATGGGTATTGGAGTAAACACCAATATCACGCGGTTGGCTCCGACGAGATGGATTTGAAAAGGGACTCTCGCTGTATGGGTCAATCTCCACGAACGGAAAGTCTGAACTAAAACCCTTGCTTGTAGTAACCAACTAGTCCATCCAATGAGTTTATCAAAGTGGTGCATTGGAACTTAGACTCCAAGAAGTTACTTGCCATGTCTGATCTTGGTTAAAGTAGAGAGGTTAAGACTTCATTCTTAACATACCTTTATACTCTTTCCTTGGTTGCATTTAAAATCATCTCTTCTACTACGAAGGGCATGAGGCAAGCCCACCAAGAAAAACATACCAATTGAGCTAGGATGTTATATAGCTTATGAGTCAAAACACTTTGCTTGTTCGAAAATATTTCGAAACAAACACTTAACATCCTCATCAAAATTTCAAACCCTTTGGGAAGGCAAATAAAATTGACCAAATTACCAATTGAGCTAGGATGTTATATAGCTTATGAGTCAAAACACTTTGCTTGTTCGAAAATATTTCGAAACAAACACTTAACATCCTCATCAAAATTTCAAACCCTTTAGGAGGAAAATACAATTGACCAAATTCATGTGTTATTTCTTGCCCTTGGGATTCACATCCTTAGAGGTTTCTAAACACTTGAACTTACATCTCAATTTCCCTACTAAAGATCAACAATAGGTAACCCTTGCCTTGGATTCATCAAATTTCTACATAACATACTTTGTGGGATTTGAAGAAATTAGGACATTGGACATCTAGTTTGGAAAACCTAATCAAAGAAGTGTTTGTGGTAAAAGAAATTCACTAATCAAGATGAAATCAATTGAACCCCACACATGTGCTTGTTTATCTATTGTCTTATGGTCTTTTGGTTTGAAGGGAAAAGCATGTTCTTCAAAACCTTGGCCTTGTAAACAAGTGCTTCTTAGGTTCATTTAGGATAAAAATCAAACACTTCATCCATTTCAAACATTTATCATCCCATCCCACAAGAAACTTTAGAGCTTTGGAAACATCATTCTAGACTTGGGTAAATCATCAAAATCAAAATCACCTTGTTTAGTTAGGAGTATGGGAATGCATCCTTTCTCATACGTCTAGTTAAATTAGCAATCCTTTGAAAAAGTTCATCCTAAGATCACATCCAACATCTTAGGGTTTACAAGTTCATTATCCAATCAAACCAATCAAAATCAAACCCTAAGTCCAGCATTGATCTAAAGTCCCTAAACGTTCAACACTTATATCATTTACCCCTTTCATCCTTCATCTCGTCATTAGTCCTAAGAACCTTAGAGGTCACTTTTACAACAAGGTCAAAACACAAGAGAGGAATATGGAGATATAAACTTGATCCATACATCATGAGTAATCCAAGTCAACCAAACTATCAAAAGCCTTACAATGCCAATTGATTTTGAAAACTCACATTTATACAATCCATACATGGGATCATTATCTCCTACAAACCTCAATGGTACAACAAATGTGAGTCTCCCCATTCTAAATCTTGGAACACCTTTTCCGATGGTAGATTTAAATCCAAGTCCAATAGTGCAACCAAATACTCAATGCATGAGTCTTCAACAAAACAACATTATCCCACCAAATCCATACATGCCAAAAGTGAATATACCAAGTACAAGATTACCAAACATGAATCCACACTTGGCAAAATTTGGGATAAATATGTTTGCGAATCATACAAATTTTGTTCAAAGTCCAAACAAGATGTTAACAACTCCATGTATTAACCCAAGTCAAGGTAACACCATGCAAAATCAAAGTTACCCTAGAAATCAAGGAAATATGATTCCCAACACCAATAATGTTCAATTTCAACCTATCATGCCAAACTTGAACATCATCCCAAATCAGAACATTGTCCAAAATCAATTTGTCCATGATCCCATTCAAAAACCACAACTATGCATCCCAAATCTACTTGAACCAAATCAACTATATCAAGGGAGTCAAGATCGAAATCAAGATCAAATTTGGCGAGATAAAATTGCTACACTTACCAAAATAGTTGAGTCATTGCGCCAAGAGACATCTCCACCACCATTACCCATATCAACATCATTCCTTGGTTTAGGGCTTCCCCGTTTACCTAGCACCAATCACTCCATCCAAATCAATCCACCTAACACCAATCAAGCCATCACATCAAATCCTTTGAGTATACCATCGACATCACACCAATAGATGGTATCTAATCAAATGACAATATCAATCCCGAAAAATCAAAATATGGTCTCCCAAGGACCTATCACCTCGGTCATTCTGACCATTCCTATCATATCTCAAACCCTCATGATCACTCCAAATGTATCTCAATGACTTGTCACTACATCCAACACCATTCTAAAACCACCATTTCCATCATCACCCACACCACTCCTTGGCTTAGGGCTTCCCCCTTTACCAAGTATCAATCAAACCAATATCCCAAACATCAATCAAAACATCACTCCGAACTTTCAAAACTTGTTGTCGACATCGCAACAACAGATGAAAAATGCACAAGTAATCACAATATCATCAACCACCCCCATAATATCTCAAAACATGGTCTCTCAAGGACCAATCACATCAATTACACCATCCACCACTCAAATCCCAATCATCAATACGACGATACCTCTTATCACCACAACAAGCACTATTCCAAAACCACCTCCACCACCACCACCACCCAAACCAAACACATAAAACCAATACAACATTGTGTTGTAAACCACTCAACAAGTTGCTTATCATAAGGCACTCCAACAAAACCAAAACTGAAAAGCTTCAAAACTAGCTGCTCAACAAGCTGCTCAAGTTGCCCAAGCTGCACTACAAGCCCAAATAGCACAAGCCCAGGCTCAAGTGCAAGTGCAAGCTCAAGCCCAATACCAAGCCCAACAAGCAAATGTTGTTCAAAATCCTAGCAAAATGTTAATGACTCCATGTATTGATCCAAGTCAACAGTCACATGATCAAGACCTATCCATTAACAAACACATGGAAGATATTTCTACCTCATCCAAAGATCAAATCAACATACATCAAGAGTCACTTTTTGATCATGATAAGAATCCCTCAATAATATCTGACAATGATCTATTTCAAGGAGTGTTAACATTATTTGATCCTGTAATCAACAATCCATCAACCAATGATCGTGTTGAAAATGTCTCTACAACACCTAATGAGTTAGAGGACATATCTCAAAAATTTATTCTAAAGCATGATCAACATCTCTCACCAAAGTCTAGCAATGGTCCTTTCCAAGACATATTGACTTCCTTCGACCTCATGATTGCCGATATTGAAGGAATCTTCAACTCAACACTTGATCCAAATTCACTCAAAGATCAAGAGGATATTGAGCTGCTTCCCATCCAAGAACCTTTTATAAGCAATCCATCCTTTGAAACTAACCCATGTCAAGAACTTGATCCAAAGCATGATGAAAGCAACTCTTAAATCATTCAAGATCAAGAATTTGTATCTCCAACATACTATAATGATCTAATAAAAACTCTCCTATCTATGCAAGGTAAACATACTCCTCCATCTACCCATGAGATGCTTTTTGTGGATGGACACATAGATGATCTTCATTCAGAATAAGATTCCCTTACTCCTGATATTATTACACAAAAGAGCAGGTTATTGATTCCTACAGCCAAACAGAGTTGTCAACATCAGGATCAGATATATCCAAAATCCAGATTGAAGACATGTATGAAGATATCCAGCATTATCGACTCAAGGAAACCAGTTAGATAAAACAGGATGTTCTGGAGTCAGCAGAGCATCCAATCAAAATAACATCATCTACGATGGTCATTTATCAGAGAATGCACTCTAAACAGGAGCTCTTGGAACATGCAAAATCAAAGCATGAAGGTACTACTTCCACAATACTGGGGGCAACTATGTCTCAAGCAAATGTCAACATAGGGAGCATGAAGAATTCTTATGATGAAACTGATGCCAATACTACAACCAACTACATCACGAATCTTCATCCACCCATCATCCCATCCATGAATTGGGACCAACGTCAAAAGAAATATTTGAATCAAAGCACAAAGAATGTTATCAAATCAAAAGAAGCTGAGAAGCATAATGGACAAATCAAATATGCATGGATACCAGAACATACAAATAAAGATTATCCCTATCAAAATCCATCAATCAAAGAAACTATGGGGAAAAGTTAAAAATGGAAAAGCATCCATCAAAGATGTCCACAAAAGAAAAAGCAGGCTTTTCAAGCGACGTACAAAGTGTATCAAACAGTTAGTCAAAATTCCATGCACACTTTCGTATCCACCCATCATTGCTCATCTTCCCAAGTTTGGAGAGTCAAAGATTCCAAGCTGTCAACCAATCCATCTTTTATCCCTAAACACACTCCATCCACACCTCTATGCATGATATCCAATTCTCACATTGACCAGGTATTGGAAGCAACCCTTCATCATAAGGATTTAGAAGGCACTCTATCATGATGTGCACACAAAGACAAAGTCAACTCCGGTATCAATAAAGCATATCAAGAATCCCAAAAGTTGCATTCAAGTGCACTTATCTTAGCAAAGCAGCTTCTTCAAGTAGGATATCGATGGGACATTATGACAGGGGAATCTATATCAATGACACCTTGTGATTTGACATGAGCTTAAAATCTTTCAAAAAAATAAATTTTTTTTATTAAAATTATGAAAATCCAAAAAAATTATAAAAAGGATTGAAAATAGTAAAAATAAAAATTGTCCTCTAGTGAAAACCACTACGGTGGCACTTTGGGCAAGTACCATGATGAAAACCTGGCAAACAAGCATTATGTGTGGAATTGAACATCTACGTGTGCCAGTTTAGGTGAAAGCATCTTATCCCATCCATAATAAATCCAACATTCCATCCATCTCAGCCATAATAAATCCATTCATCCATAAAGAATTTATCCAATCCATTTTCATCCATCTGCATACATAGTCCAAGATATCTTGATCTTGAAAAAGTCTAGTGCACACTTTACACTTGCTTATGGTAAACATCTTGGCATGGGTCATTGTCATTCATCCTATCCTACCCAGCATTATCTAAGCCATGAAGCAATATCCAATGAAGCATTCCTTCATTCGAACACCTTATCATATCACAAGATAATCCATATCCATCCATCCATACACTTATCCAAGAATTCACCCATGACATTCCATACATTGCTAGACACTAGGGGCAAATATTTACATCTTGCTTCGGGAATAAATATTGATCTATATCCTCCAACTTATGTGGTGATCCGAACATTGGCAAGTGTGAAATAAAATTGGTCCACCACTTGTGAGCAAAAATTTGAATCACTAGCCCATGGCATATTTTGGCGAGAAGACATTCCTTATCAATCTTCATCTTTTATCGAACATTAATCCAAACAGTCACTATCAATCGCATCTAACGCACCCTTCAAACGTCACATCAAATCATTCAAATAGATTTTGGTCCAAATCAAGCTTCATCAATCATGATCAATCGAATCCAATCAAAAAATCCTCATCTTGGGATATCATTGTGTTGCTTAACACTATCCTTGCATTGTTGTGTATCCTCAACAATGTTATCATCATCAATCCCTCATCATCTTGGGATATGCATCGTAAACCTTGTGTTGCATAACACTATCCTTGCATTGTTGTGTATCCTCAACAATGTTATCATCATCAATTCATCAATTTGATCAATCAACCTTACCTTGGATTTCAACAAAATCCCAAAACGGAGCACTGATATCATCACACATATCCATATATGAATCGTCAAAATCATGCGAAAAATCCAAAAAACAATCAAAGATCAGAAAATGTCAAAAACATGCTATTCGAACTACGTTGTCTCTGAGCTTAAACGTAGGCAAGGCTCATCTTTGATATGCCCCCGAGACACAAAATCCAAAAACATTTAAAAAAAACACAAAATCCAAAAACATTAAAAAAAAAAAAACCAAGAAAATCCAAAAACATCCAAAATCACACAAAATCCAAAAACATTCATAAAATCTAAAAAAACCCCAAAACATTCAAAAAATCAAAAATCAAAACATTTGTAAAATCTTGAAAATACCAAAAACAGCCTCAAAACATTTTCAAAACATCAAAAACATCCAAATATTTGAAAAAAAAATCCATCCATCTCATCTCGCTTTGACTCGAAATAATCACTCATCCATAATAAACTTATCATCACCTTCATCCTTTGGAAAAACAAATAGAAACAATCACAACAATCAGCAAAAGCAAACTTCAAACACAAAATCAAAATCAAAGCAACAAACCGTTAAATGCAAAATCAAAATATTGATCATTTTTAAACATGTCAATCAACCTTATATCAATAGCCTATCAATCAACTTATCAAACCATTATCATCCTATACAATGCATGTCCTAGGATATATCGTTCTGAAATGGGCATCATTTTGGATATCACCTTGGATTCTTATCCTATCAAAACAAATCCCTTTGGTAGAGGTATGAAGAACATTGGCTTGTTTGTGTAATCTTTCTTTTTGATTTATGTTATTGTGCTCATTCCAAGGACCTCTCAATGATATTACTGAGAGGATTTAGAGAGATAGGAATAGGGCAACGATCATTATCTTTTTGTCTGCTGTGCTTGTTGGGCGTTCTTGTAATAACTTGGCAAATACTTGCTTTGTTAGGTACGTCCTAACAAGGTTTCTGTATGTCAGGTGTGAACAAGAATACTCCTATCTGTTTGTCAAGTCAAAGTCCATCACATTAGGTACAACACCATCCTGGTTCTTTATACCCTGATGCATCGTGCCTACATGTGTTATCGGCTTTATAATTAATTGGCCCTTTTAAAATCCAACTCCTCGGTGAAAATCATCATCATCATCATCATCCTCATCTCTAATAAAGGATTGGCCTGGTTAGTTGTCTCTTGTCATCATCTTATTTTCTTCCTACTTCCTTTCGCACTAACACCGTCATGAATGGTTAATCATCTCATCATCCCGATTGCATTTGATCATCCTGGAAGCCATCCAAGCATACCACATATCATTCATATCATATCATATAGAAAGCATTAATCATACCATATGCATTTCATCCCCATCATTTGCATAATATGGGTGGATTTATTCTAAACATCTCATAAACAATACATTTATCATCTATTTTCATAATCATAAAAGCATCATCATATCATATCATGTGCATCCATATCATCCATGCATCATCATATCATCCATTACATATAAACATCATAATCATCTCATTTATATCATCAATAATGTAACTATCATGGTACAAATTAGGATCAAGTGTGTGTAATATATAAAAATATACATGAGGCTACCCATGGCCGATGACTATCTATACATCATCAAAATTGTCTACATCTAATATTTGAGTTGAACTAATCTTGAACTTCTTTGTCGAGAGATCGACCCTCAAATCAAACCTCTTCGCCTGATCTCTCGAGGGGGCAATATACTGGCATAATTCTTTTTGCTGGGGCAACAGTGGGGCATCGGAAAAAAATTAGAGAATTTTTTAATTTTGATCATGGCAAGATTATTAACTTTTGAACCAATGCAACAAGTCGTCACTTCAAGAGGGGAAAAATGTAGACATAGAAAATATACAGTTGATATCACACTTTCGATGGCGATCTACTAACATAAACTTCATCGCGAAGATAAATCATACGTCTAGCGAATTTTAATGAAATAGCGCATTTGATTAAAGAGTCATCATAATTCCCCTTTTAATTAAATAAAATCCCTCAATTTAATTAAATCATTTTTTCTATATTAGCCATTGGCTAGGTCATTTAATGCTTCCTATCTTTATTTAATTAAATGATACATATTATTTGATTAAATCTCTAAAACCGTCTAATTAAATTAAATAAATCAAACATTTATCTAATTTAATCTAACATCACCCTTTGGTTCGGAAATAAATCAAAATGTTTAACTAGGTGTAATCATTTTCATCTCTTTTTGATTTATTTCCAACCCACAAATCTAAATCCAAATGGTTAAATCACTAATCTCCTCTTAGAATTAATCAAATCGTTGATTAATTTTAATCTAATAAACTCCGTCCTTTGCAGCTTGCATGAAAATCAATTTAATTGATTTATAAATCATCTATTTTCATTCAAAGGTATCCAGATGGAATATTCTTCAAATTTGAAATCTCCCCAAAAGGACTTGTCCTTCAAAAAAGCATTTAACATCTCCTACAAAGTCCTTTTCTTGGCCATGTGACATTAACTTCACCTTTCACCTCATCCTTCAAGCCATATTTTGGTGAATCCCCCTCTTTGCACATTCTTCAAAACTTGCATCCTCCATCCATTCACAAGTTGACAAATGGCACTTTGCCATTGGCTAATTCTTAGTCCCACATTGCTCTATTTTGGGCATTCCTTCATCTTCTCATTCTATAAATAATAGGCTAATCTCCTCATTCTATGTCACAAATTAGCACGAGGTACCATGCTCAAATATCTATCAAATTTCATCCATTCTTATTGAATCATAGCTAGGTTATGCATATTTTCTTATTGGAGCATTCATCAACATCAACAAAGTGGATCAATCTCTTCATCACATCAAGCTTGCATCATTAGGAATTGGGAAAGGGCCAATTTTCACATCAAATTGGCACCAATTCCCCCATGGGATCAAGAGTTTGCTTGCTTAATGAGGATTCAATCTTTATTTCGTTATTTCATTGTGTTTTTCATTGTTTTTTTCCTAATTTGAGTTATGTTAATGGATTTCATGGGGAATCCTTGTTCTTGCTTGCAAATCCTAATCTAATGTGTTTGTTCTTATTGTTTTGCAGGTATTAGGATTGGGGTTCACACACAATGAAACCAAATGCATGCTCTAGATATTGTAGTTACAATTCTAAATTCAAAAATATTAGAATTTTATTCTTCATAGAAAAAAAATTATGTGCTTTATAGTACACACCATGCTTTTAAAATGGTGTTTACTCTGAAAAAATAGTTATCAAAGGAGATGGAAAAATAAATGCAATTTGATTCCATTTTTTTTAATATATTTAGAATCTACAGACAAAATGTCAAAAATCACTAGTTTATTTCAATATAGCTACAAACAAAATGTCAAAAATCACTAGTTTATTTCAATATATCAGGGTTTAGTACCTATAGGTGTTAGAAAGTGAAGATTTAGTTCAAATTTTTTATTTCATGTCAAGTTTGGCCAAAAAAGTGTAACCTACTATTGTGGGATCACCCTACTATGAAAAAATATTTTTTGGAGAACATACAAAAGCTACATGGTACACCTAAGGTTATTGTCAAGGATCATGATCCTATCTTCACTAGTCACTTTTGAAAAGGTTTATTCTCATGTTTGGGTACTTAATTGGCTCACAATTCTTCATATTATCCTCAATTTGATGGGAAAACTTAGGTTGTTAATGATTGTTTGGAAGGATATCTACATTGTTTCACTTCAGATAAACAATCTCAATGGATAGATTGGCTACCACTAGCAGAATGGTGGTATAACACTTTCTTTCATAGTTCATAAAAAACTTCTACATTTATGGAACTATATGGATATAAACCTCCTTCCATGAAATCATGATTGAAGGTGTCACTAATAGTTCAGGGAGTGGAGGACTACTTGCTTCATTAACAACAAGGACTCTCAGGACTCAAGGAGAATTTAGCCATGGCACAAAATCAAATGAAACAACAAGCGGACCAACACCGTAGTGAAAGAAAATTTGAAATTCGGGATTGGGTCTTTTTGAGATTGCAACCTTATAAGAAAATATCATTGAAGCAACAAAAAAGAATAATAAGTTGTCTCCAAAATATTATGGCCCATACCAAATCATGCAAGAGATAGGTAGTGTCATCTACAAGTTGGAGTTGCCACCTACAACAATAATACTTTCAGTTTTTCATGTTTCTTATTTGAAGAAGGTAATTGGGCACAATATCCATACTCAGACATTATTACCCAAGCTTGATGAAGAAGGAAGAATCATCTTGGAACCAGAGTGCATTCGTCAAACACACACAAAGAAGATAAGGACTAGAACACTCATTGAGTATCTCATTCAATGGAGGAATTTAGTAGCTGAAAATGCCACATGAGAAGATGAGGAGTTCATTTAGAAGAATCTGTACTTGATTATTATTGAGGACAATACTTCTTTGAACAAGGGGGCATGCTACACCCTTAATATTAGTGTACATTGAGTTATGAATAGTTAGCTTTTGGCTATCTTAACTCCTAATTAAGTCATGTTATCATTATTATATTATCATTTAGTTAGTTAGGTTGACCTAGGTGTTATCCTGGGCATAAATAGGTATATATAGGAGGTTTTGAGTATTATTCCATCATCATATTGTGAATTGTGTTCTCACTGGAGATATTTGGAGGTTTTCCCCCTCAAAATGGCTCGTTATTATCAGTTATTATCAAGTATTTACAACATAATCAATATCATACTTTTATTGTGCAAGTTATTTCATTATAGATAGAGAGAAATAAAGAGAGAGAGAGAGAGAGAAGTAATTCGAGACAAATAAGGGGATCAAGATAGTGATGGAGAGAGGTCTAGAGCGTAAAGGATAAATAATGAGTGATG
>VDFB02193867.1:161341254-161429748 GCA_007258455.2 Sequoia sempervirens | reverse complement strand
GAAGAACACTTGTAGCATGTAGATCAAGCATTACAAGTTCTTGAAGATCATCAACTCTATGCTAAGCCATCCAAGTGCGCTTTTGGTTTAAAGGAGGTGGAGTGTACTTGGGACACATAGTTTCACATGAAGGGGTAAAGATGGATCCTAACAAAATTAATGCTTTCATGGAATGACATATTCCCAAAATCATTAAGAAATTGAGGGGTTTCTTGGGATTGACCGAATACTAAAAAAGATTTGTGAAGAATTATGGTTGTATAGAATCACCCCTCACTGCTTTATTGAAGAAGGATTCTTTTCATTGGAATGAGTCTGCTAATGCAGCGTTTGAGATATTGAAGGAGGCTATGTGTACAATTTCAGTGCTTGCCACTCCTGACTTCACCAAGGAATTCATTGTGGAATGTGATGCTTCAGGAAATGGGATAGGAGTAGTTCTCATGCAAGATGGTCGATTAATTGCTTTTAAGAGTTGTCGATTAAATGGTAAGAATTAAATCAAACTTATTTATGAGAAGGAAATGCTAGATATTCTTATGAATGAAATAAAACAATGGAGGCCTTATCTAATGGTTAGAAACTTCAAGGTTAAGATAGATCATGATAGCCTCAAATATTTTTTGGAACAAATATTATCTTATGAAGAGAAACAAAATTGGTTCACTAAAATGTTGGGATATAACTTTGAGATTGTATATAAGAAGGAAAATGTTGTGGAAAATGCACTTTCTAGGAAGGATAAGAAATATGAAGCCTTATTATGTGTCATTTCAATACTACAAGGGTATGTGCAGGATCATGATGGGCCAAAAAGTGGCAATATGATGGGTATGTGGTTGATGACTATTTTTTTACCCAAAATTGATGAAATGGAAAGGTTTTTAAAGGATATTCTCAACTTTTCATCGATATAAATTATGCTTTAATTTGAATTTAATAAGTAATTATTAAATTCATTTTATATTCAAATTATGACTAAAGTCCTAATTAATAGGCTGATTGAAAAACATCTATAGCTTTCAAATGGTATCACATTTTTTGAATCCAAAAAATGTGTCACATTATATGCTTCACATACTATAGGATTAAAAAAAAAATGAATTTCATGAAGTTTTGACCAAGTTAAGGTGGTCAGACATACAAGTTTTTAAATTTTTTTAAAGTTGTAATAAAAAATTCATAATTAATTATTTACTTAGAAAAAAATTACAAAAAAATATGCATCACATCGGGGCATGAGTCCTCTACTTATATCTAAATTCTTATAAAAAAAATTATCATTTTATTGTGGTTAGGGTGGTTAGACAGACACCTACTTCTTATTTTTTCCTTAGAATTTAAGTACCACTACATTGAAATTTCAAATTTTCACCAAATAGATTTTTTTTTTAAAACAAACCTAGTAGTTTAGAAACTACATTCAATTTTCTACATATTCTATTCTTACATATTTTTGAAATAATGTAGATAACCTATTCAAATTTTTACATCAAGTTGCCTAACTTTGATTTTTCTGAATTTTTTGCCACTTAAGGGCCTGCTTTTTCCATGATGATCCTGCACATACCCACAAGTTGATTGGGTGGTTGAAGGCATAACAAAGTGGCATAATGATGTTGCTACAAGTAATCTCATTCAATAGTTAAAGAGTGATCCGAGTAGTTTAGATAAGTTTTGTTGGAAGGTAGATGCTCTATGGTATATAGAGTGAATGTATCTTTGTAAGGATTCCACTCTTAAACACAAGATTCTAAAAGAACTTCATCAGTCTCCAATTGGGGGTCATTCAATATTTTTGAGGACATACCATCGAGTCAAGCAAGATTTTTTTGGGAAGGGCTGAAAGGTGACATTCAAAAATTTGTGGCTTAATATTTGGTTTGTGAAAGAAATAAAGGGGAGACAATCAAGACACTAGGTCTCTTGCAACCTTTAGTTATACCTAGCCAATGTTGGGAAGAGGTATCTATGTAATTCATCATAGGGCTTCCAAAATTTAAGGGTCATAATGTTATCATGGCAGTAGTAGATCGCCTCACTAAATATGCACATTTCATTGCATTATCATATCCTTTTAGAATAAGTATAGGGTGAACCCACAATAGTGGGTTACAATTTTTTGCACAAAGAAAAATTAGAAACACCCATTAAAAAACTTAAAAATGGCTTTGAATGAAGGGTCTTCACTTGAACATGCATGACATCCAACCCCCTTCAAATGAACCCCCCCTTCTAATGAACCCCCCTTCTAATAAACAACAACTTGCGCCATATAGCCCCCTTCTAATGAAGGGGTTTTGTTAGAACCACCTTCATTAGAAGGGGGGTTCTAACAAACCCTCCCTTTTTTTAACAAACCCGCTTCACTAGAAGGGGGGTTCTAACGAACCCACTTCACTAGAAGGGGGGTTCTAATGAACCCCCCTTTTTTGCCCTTGCCCCCATCTATCTATAACTTTATGCAAATTTTTTAGGTTTTGAGGCTCGGGTTGAGGATAAAAATGGAATCAAACTGACAAACCGAATTGGATGATTGTAGTCCTCAAAACAAGCTCTCCATCAAGTATAGTTTTAATATATTTTGGTTTTATTATACATTTTTTTAGTTTAATTAAACATTATAGGTTTTTCATCGAAACTCAATCTCTCTATTCTACACATGTGGAAAAATAGTAGATTATCAATAATTTTTTTGAAAAAATAGCCATGCTCTTTGTATTGATGTCCTTGATCCAACAAAAAATAAATTGAATTTTGATACATACATAAAAATTTATGTGCTTTATAGTACACACATGTCTAAATTATAATTGGTTTGACTTCAAAACTTAATTAAGAAAAAAATATTCAATAAAACACTATGTGTAGACATAGAAAATATATAGATTGGATTAGGGTTCTACAGTTGGCACTAGAAGGAGGGCCTACCGGAAGATCAAATCATGTTTTTTGAGAAAATTCTGTGGTTTTTGATGTTTTTGGTGTTTACAGCAAACAAAACCGCTCACAGTCCAGCGTCGCCATACAAAACCCCTCAAAAATTCATACTGCACTGCTCAAAAATAAAACCACACCACCAGAGTCTCCAACGTCACCATATAGCGCCACTACAAAATCAAATAGAGCCACCATCACAAACAAAACCGCTTGAATCTCTTTCTTTTTCATGCAAACTTAAAATGGCCATATCTTGGTCATTTTTAGTCTTTTTCGAAGCTTCTTTTTTTTAAATGGGGTAGAATTTCATAAGCTATCCAATGGTGTAGGTTATTATCAATTTTGATAGAGTTAAAATTTTCAAATTTTCACTTAATGTCAAATCATAATGAAACTTGGTCTAACTTTTAGGGTTTTTATGCTTACTCCTCTATCTAACCATCATATCTTCTTATTTCTTGATTTCATTTGACATTTGGAGCTTGTGTTGTAGGTTTTGAAGGATAAGGGAGCATGGAAGTCAAAGAAAAATAATTATCACATCATTGTAACAAGTGTTTTTAAACACTTTGGGAAGAAATTATAATCCCTCTTCTAAGGATTTGCTATCTTTCAAGCTTTTAGAATCTACTAATTTAGTTTGGGCTCTAAAAAGAATCTTTCAATTTTTGCTACAAAGGGTTTAAAATGAACATTAGGACTCAAATCTTCTAAAGTTTGTTTTTGGGATTAAAAAATTGAACAAAACAACTCTCATTTGTCCTTTGGTGCTTTAAAAAGAACTCACAATTGCTTTGTAGACTTAAAATGAACAAGTACAACTTTGTTTTGTGATTTCTTACTTAAACTAACATCATCGAAGGACGTATGTGCTTCTCTCGGCTTTATAGCGATCTTGAGAATCAAAAGGACTTTTTGTGATCTTAGGTTGAGATAAAGTAATCACCTCCACACTTCATTTTGGGTGTAAAATTGAACAAAACATTGTGCGAGTGTGAGTAGAGCATTATTGCATACACTCTCTCTCTTTGTGTTGCAAACAAATATTGATCGAGTTACGGATATTGTCTTTACTCGCTTTTGTTTATCTTAGAGGGTCTGCCTTGGGGAAAAAGTACTCACCCAAGGGAACGACTCAACCAGTAACACTCTAAAGCCAAGAGTATTTCCAGCTGGGATATAAATATGGGTATTGGAGTAAACGCCAATATCATGCAATTGGCTTCGACGAGATGGATCTGAAAAGGGACTCTCACTGTATGGGTCAATCTCCACGAACGGAAAGTCTAAACTAAAACCCTTGCTTGTAATAACCAACTAGTCCATCCAACGAGTTTATCAAAGCGGTGCATTGGAACTTAGACTCCAAGAAGTTACTTGCCATGTCTAATCTTGGTTAAAGTAGAGAGGTTAAGACTTCATTCTTAACATACCTTTATACTCTTTCCTTGGTTGCATGTAAAATCATCTCTTCTACTACGAAGGGCATGAGGCAAGCCCACCAAGAAAAATGTACCAACTGAGCTAGGATGTTATATAGCTTATGAGTCAAAACACTTTGCTTGTTCGAAAACATTTCAAAACAAACACTTAACATCCTCATCAAAATTTCAAACCCTTTAGGAGGCAAATACAATTGACCAAATTCATGTGTTATTGATTGCCCTTGGGATTCACATCCTTAGAGGTTTCTAAACACTTGAACTTACATCTCAATTTGCCTACTAAAGATCAACAATAGGTAACCCTTGCCTTGGATTCATCAAATTTCTACATAACATACTTTGTGGGATTTGAAGAAATTAGGACATTGGACATCTAGTTGGAAAACCTAATCAAAGAAGTGTTTGTGGTAAAATAAATTCACTAATCAAGATGAAATCAATTGAACCCCACACATGTGCTTGTTTATCTATTGTCTTATGGTCTTTTGAGCAAACATTGATCTTTTGGTTTGAAGGGAAAAGCTTGTTCTTCAAAACCTTGGCCTTGTAAACAAGTGCTTCTTAGGTTCATTCAGGATAAAAATCAAACACTTCATCCATTTCAAACATTTATCATCCCATCCCACAAGCAACTTTAGAGCTTTGGAAACATCATTCTAGACTTGGGTAAATCATCAAAATCAAAATCACCTTGTTTAGTTAGGAGTATGTGAATGCATCCTTTTCTCATACGTCTAGTTAAATTAGCAATCCTTTGAACAAGTTCATCCTAAGATCACATCCAACATCTTAGGGTTTACAAGTTCATTATCCAGTCAAACCAATCAAAATCAAACCCTAAGTCCAACATTGATCTAAAGTCCCTAAATGTTCAACACTCATATCATTTACCCCTTTCATCCTTCATCTCGTCATTAGTCCTAAGAACCTTAGAGGTCACTTTTACAACAAGGTCAAAACACAAGAGGAATATGGAATATAAACTTGATCCATACATCATGAGTAATCCAAGTCAACCAAACTATCAAAGCCTTACAATGCCAATTGATTTTCAAAACTCACATTTATACAATCCATACATGGGATCATTATCTCCTACAAACCTCAATGGTACAACAAATGTGAGTCTACCCATTCTAAATCTTGGAACACCTTTTCCGATGGTAGATTTAAATCCAAGTCCAATAGTGCAACCAAATACTCAATGCATGAGTCTTCAACAAAACAACATTATCCCACCAAGTCCATACATGCCAAAAGTGAATATACCAAGTACAAGATTACCAAACATGAATCCACACTTGGAAAACTTTGGGATAAATATGTTTGCGAATCATACAAATTTTGTTCAAAGTCCAAACAAGATGTTAACAACTCCATGTATTAACCCAAGTCAAGGTAACACCGTGCAAAATCAAAGTTACCTTATAAATCAAGGAAATATGATTCCCAACACCAATATTGTTCAATTTCAACCTATCATGCCAAACCTGAACATCATCCCAAATCAGAACATTGTCCAAAATCAATTTGTCCATGATCCCATTCAAAACCATAAGTATGCATCCCAAATCTGCTTGAACCAAATCAACTATATCAAGGGAGTCAAGATCGAAATCAAGATCAAATTTGGAGAGATAAAATTGCTACACTTACCAAAATAGTTGAGTCATTGCGCCAAGAGATATCTCCACCACCATTACCCATATCAACATCATTCCTTGGTTTAGGGCTTTCCCCTCTACCTAGCACCAATCACTCCATCCAAATCAATCCACCTAACACCAATCAAGCCATCACATCAAATCCTTTGAATATACCATCGACATCACACCAACAGATGGTATCTAATCAAATGACAATATCAATCCCAAAAAATCAAAATATGGTCTCCCAAGGACCTATCACCTCGGTCATTCTGACCATTCCTATCATATCTCAAACCCTCACGATCACTCCAAATGTATCTCAATGACTTGTCACTACATCTAACACCATTCCAAAACCACCATTTCCATCATCACCCACACCACTCCTTGGCTTAGGGCTTCCCCCTTTACCAAGTATCAATCAAAACATCACGCCGAACTTTCAAAACTTGTTGTCGACATCGCAACAACAGATGAAAAATGCACAAGCAATCACAATATCATCAACCACCCCCATAATATCTCAAAACATGGTCTCTCAAGGACCAATCACATCAATTACACCATCCACCACTCAAATCCCAATCATCAATACGATGATACCTCTTATCACCACAACAAGAACTATTCCAAAACCACCTCCACCACCACCACCACCCAAACCAAACACATCAAACCAATACAACATTGTGTTGTAAACCACTCAATAGGTTGCTTATCATAAGGCACTCCAACAAAACCAAAACTGACAAGCTACAAAACTAGCTGCTTAGCAAGCTGCTCAAGTTTCCCAAGTTGCACTACAAGCCCAAATAGCACAAGCCCGGGCTTAAGTGCAAGTGCAAGCTCAAGCTCAATACCAAGCCCAACAAGCAAATGTTGTTCAAAATCCCAGCAAAATGTTAATGACTCCATGTATCGATCCAAGTCAACGGTCACATGATCAAGACCTATCCATTAACAAACACATGGAAGATATTTCTACCTCATCCAAAGATCAAATCAACATACATCAAGAGTCACTTTTTGATCATGATAAGAATCCCTCAATAATATCTGACAATGATCTATTTCAAGGAGTGTTAACATTATTTGATCTTGTAATCAACAATCCATCAACCAATGATCGTGTTGAAAATGTCTCTACATCACCTAATGAGTTAGAGGACATATCTCAAAAATTTATTCTAAAGCATGATCAACATCTCTCACCAAAGTCTAGCAATGGTCCTTTCCAAGACATATTGACATCCTTCGACCTCATGATTGCCGATATTGAAGGAATCTTCAACTCAACACTTGATCCAAATTCACTCAAAGATCAAGAGGATATTGAGTTGCTTCCCATCCAAGAACCTTTTATAAGCAATCCATCCTTTGAAACTAACCCATGTCAAGAACTTGATCCAAAGCATGATGAAAGAAACTCTTAAATCATTCAAGATCAATAATTTGTATCTCCAACATACTACAATGATCTAATAAAAACTCTCCTATCTATGCAAGGTGAACATACTCCTCCATCTACCATGAGATGCTTTTTGTGGATGGACACATAGAAGATCTTCATTCAGAATAAGATTCCCTTACTCCTGATATTATTACACAAAAGAGTAGGTTATTGATTCCTACAACCAAACAGAGTTGTCAACATCAGGATCATATATATCCAAAATCCAGATTGAAGACATCATGTATGAAGATATCCAACATTATCAACTCAAGGAAACCAGTTAGATAAAATAGAATGTTCTGGAGTCAGCAGAGCATCCAATCAAAATAACATCATCTACGATGGTCATTTATCAAAGAATGCACTCTAAACAAGAGCTCTTGGAACATGCAAAATCAAAGCATGAAGGTACTACTTCCACAATACTGGGGGCAACTATGTCTCAAGCAAATGTCAACATAGGGAGCATGAAGAATTCTTATGATGAAACTGATGCCAATACTACAACCAACTACGTCACGAATCTTCATCCACCCATCATCCCATCCATGAATTGGGACCAATGTCAAAAGAAAGATTTGAATCAAAGCACAAAGAATGTTATCAAATCAAAAGAAGCTGAGAAGCATAATGGACAAATCAAATATGCATGGATACCAGAACATACAAAGAAAGATTATCCCTATCAAAATCCATCAGTCAAAGAAACTATGGGGAAAAATTAAAAATGGAAAAGCATCCATCAAAGATGTGCACAAAAGAAAAAGCAGGCTTTTCAAGTGACGTACAAAGTGTATCAAACAGTTGGTCAAAATTCCATGCACACTTTCGTTTCCACCCATCATTGCTCATCTTCCCAAGTTTGGAGAGTCAAAGATTCCAAGCTGCCAACCAATCCATCTTTTATCCCTAAACACACTCCATCCACACCTCTATGCATGATATCCAATTCTCACATTGACCAGGTATTGGAAGCAACCCTTCATCATAAGGATTTAGAAGGCACTCTATCGTGATGTGCACACAAAGACAAAGTCAACTCCGGTATCAATAAAGCATATCAAGAATCCCAAAAGTTGCATTCAAGTGCATGTATCTTAGCAAAGCAACTTCTTCAAGTAGGATATCGATGGGACATTATGACAGGGGAATCTACATCAATGGAACCTTGTGATTCGGCATGAGCTTAAAATCTTTCAGAATTTTTTTTTATTTATTAAAATTATGAAAATCCAAAAAAATTAGAAAAAGGATTGAAAATAGTAAAAATAAATATCGTCCTCTAGTGAAAACCACTACAGTGGCACTTTGGGTAGGTACCATGATGAAAACCTGGCAAATAGGTGTTATGTGTGGAATCGAACATCTACGTGTGCCAGTTCAGGTGAAAGCATCTTATCCCATCCATAATAAATCCAACATTCCATCCATCTCAGCCATAATAAATCCATTCATCCATAAACCATTTATCCAATCCATTTTCATCCATCTGCATACATAGTCCAAGATATCTTGATCTTGAAAAAGTCTGGTGCACACTTTACACTTGCTTATGGTAAACATCTTGGCATGGGTCATTGTCATTCATCCTATCCTACCCAACATTATCTAAGCCATGAAGCATTCCTTCATTCAAACACCTTATCTTATCACAAGATAATCCATATCCATCCATCCATACACTTATCCAAGAATCCACCCATGACATTCCATACATTGCTAGACACTGGGGGAAAATATTTACATCTTGCTTTGGGAATAAATATTGATCTATATCCTCCAACTTATGTGGTGATCTGAACATTGGCAAGTGTGAAATAAAATTGGTCCACCACTTGTGAGCGAAAATCTGAATCACTAGCCCATGGCATATTTTGGTGAGAAGACATTCCTTATCAATCTTCATCTTTTATCGAACATTAATCCAAACAGTCACTATCAATCGCATCTAACACACCCTTCAAACGTCACATCAAATCATTCAAATAGATTTTGGTCCAAATCAAGCTTCATCAATCATGATCAATCGAATCCAATCAAAAAATCCTCATCTCAGGATATCCTTGTGTTGCTTAACACTATCCTTGCATTGTTGTGTATCCTCAACAATGTTATCATCATCAATCCCTCATCATCTTGGGATATCCATCGTAAACCTTGTGTTGCATAACACTATCCTTGCATTGTTGTGTATCCTCAACAATGTTATCATCATCAATTCATCAATTTGATCAATCAACCTTAGCTTGGATTTCAACAAAATCCCAAAACAGAGCACTGATATCATCACACATATCCATATATGAATTGTCAAAATCATGCGAAAAATCCAAAAAACACTCAAAGATCAGAAAATGTCAAAAACATGCTATCTAAACTACGTTGTCTCTGAGCTTAAACATAGGCAAGGCTCATCTTTGATATGCCCCCAAGACCGAAAATCCAAAAACATTTTAAAAAAACACAAAAATCCAAAACATTAAAAAAAAAAACCAAGAAAATCCAAAAACATCCAAAATCACACAAAATCCAAAAACATTCATAAAATCTAAAAAAACCCCAAAACATTCAAAAAATCAAAAATCAAAACATTTGTAAAATCTTGAAAATACCAAAAACAGCCTCAAAACATTTTCAAAACATCAAAAACATCCAAATATTTGAAAAAAAAATCCATCCATCTCATCTCGCTTTGACTCGAAATAATCACTCATCCATAATAAACTTATCATCACCTTCATCCTTTGGAAAAACAAATAGAAACAATCACAACAATCAGCAAAAGCAAACTTCAAACACAAAATCAAAATCAAAGCAACAAACCGTTAAATGCAAAATCAAAATATTGATCATTTTTAAACATGTCAATCAACCTTATATCAATAGCCTATCAATCAACTTATCAAACCATCATCATCCTATACAATGCATTTCCTAGGATATATCGTTCCGAAAATGGGCCGCATCATTTTGGATATCACCTTGGATTCTTATCCTATCAAAACAAATCCCTTTGGGTAGAGGTATGAAGAACATTGGCTTGTTTGTGTACTTAATCTTTTCTTTTGGTTTATCTTATTGTGCTCATTCTAAGGACCTCTCGATGATATCTAAACGAAGGATTTAGAGAGATAGGAATGGGGAAACAATCATTATCCTTTTGTCTGTTGTGCTTGTTGTACGTTCTTGTAATATAACTTGGCAAATAATTTGCTTTGTTAGGTATGTCCTAGCAAGGTTTCAGTATGTCAGGTGTGAACAATAATACTCTTATCTGTTTGTTAATTCAAAATACATCACACTAGGTATAATGTCATCCTGGTCCTCTATACCTCGATGCATCATACCATGTGTGTTATCAAACATAAGGTAATTGGCCCTTTTAAAAATCCCAACTCCTCAGTAAGCAAATCATCATCATTATCATCATCTCTAATAAAGTTGGCTAGTTGGTGTCCCTTGTCATCATCTTATTTTCTTCCTACTCTCGCATCTAACACCACGCCATGAATAGTTAATCATCACTAATGCTGCATTTATCCCGTGATCCACAAAACCATCAACATACCACATATCATCTATATCATATCATATAGAGCACACTCATACCATATGCATTCATCCCCATCATTGCATAATATAGATTGGTTATTCTAAACATCTCATAAACAATACATTATCATCTATTTTCATAATCATAAAGTATCATCATATCATATCATGTGCATCCATATCATCCATGCATCATCATATCATCCATTACATATAAACATCATAATCATTTCATGTATATCATCAATAATGTAACTGTCATGGTACAAATTAGGATCAAGTGGGTGTAATATATCAAAATAGGCATGAGGCTAGCCATGGATGATGACTGTCTACATCATCAAATCTGTCTACACCAAATATTCAAGTTGAACTGATCTTGAACCTATTTGTCGAGAGATCGACCCTCAAATCAAACCTCTTCGCCCGATCTCTCGAGGGGCAATATACCGTTGTAATTTTCTACCGGGCAACAAGGGCATCAGAAAAAATCGAGAATTTTTACTTTTGATCATTATAAGATTATTCTTTGAACCAATGCAACAAGTGCATCACTCAAAGAGGGAAATGTAGACATAGAAAATATACGCATTGGATATCACACTGCATCTTGATCTACCAACATCGCTTCATCCCAATCATCCCTTCACTAACCATTTAATCAAATAGCCTTATTTGATTAAAAGTCATCATACCCCTTTTAATTAAATAAACTCCTCAATTTAATTAAACTTTCATGTGTAATTAGCCAGCTCATTTCATCTCTCCCATCTTTATTTAATTAAATAATCCATACATTTGATTAAATCTCTAAGATCGCCTAATTAAATTAAATAAATCAAACATTTATCTAATTTAATCTAACATCACCCCCCTTTGGTTAAATAAATCAAAATATTTATTTAACTAGGTCTTAATTATTTTCATCTCTTTTTGATTTATTTCAACCCACAAATCTAAATCAAATAGTTAAATCACCTAATCTCCTCTTAAATGAATCAAATCTTGATTAATTTAATCCTAATCACTCAAATCCTTTGCAACTTGCACATGAAAATCAATTTAATTGATTTATAAATCATCTATTTTCATTCAAAAAGGTATCAAAGATGGAATATTCTTCAAATTTGAAATCTCCCCCCAAAAGGACTTGTCCCTTCCAAAAAAAGCATTTAAAATCTCTTACATGTCCTTTTCTTGAGCCATGTGACATTAACTCACCTTTCACCTCATCCTTCAAGCCATATTTTGGAATTTGAATTTCCCCCTTGCAATACTCCTTCAAAAACTTGCACATCCCTCCATCCATTCACAAGTTGACAAGTGGCACTTGCCATTGGCTAATTATTAATCCCACATTGCCTATTTTGAACATCTATCCATCTTGGTGACACTTATAGCAGTAGACTAATTTCATTTTATCATCGACAAATTATGCAAAGTTACCATGCTCAAATATCTATCAAATTTCATCCATCATTCTTGAATCTTAGCTAGGTTATGCAAGTTTTTAGCTTGGAGCATTCATCAACATCAACAAATTGGATCAAATCTCTTCATCACATCAAGCTTGCATCATTAGGAATTGGCAAAGGGCCAATTTTCACATCAAATTGGCACCAATTCCCCCATGAGATCAAGATTTTGCTTGCTTAATTAGGATTCAATCTTTATTTTGTTATTTCATTGTGTTTTTCATTGTTTTTTTCTAATTTGAGTTATGTTAATGGATTTAAACCTCGTTCTGCAAATCTCTAACTTAATGTGTTTCCTCATTGTTTTGCAGGCTAGGGATTGGGGTTCACACACAATGAAACCAAATGCATGCTCTAGATATTGTAGTTACAATTCTAAATTCAAAAATATTAGAATTTTATTCTTCATAGAAAAAAAATTATGTGCTTTATAGTACACACCACACTTTTAAAATGGTGTTTACTGTTAAAAAAATAGTTATCAAAGGAGATGGAAAAATAAATGCAATTTGATTTCGTTTTTGTTTTAATATATTTAGAATCTACAAACAAAATGTCAAAAATCACTAGTTTATTTCAATATATCACGGTTTAGTAGCTATAGGTGTTAGAAAGTGAAGATTTAGCTCAAAATGTTTATTTCATGTCAAGTTTGGCCAAAAAGTGTAACCTACTATTGTGGGATCACCCTACTATGAAAAAATATTTTTTGGAGAACATACAAAAGCTACATTGTACACCTAAGGTTATTGTTAATGATCATGGTCCTATCTTCACTAGTCACTTTTGAAAAGATGTATTCTCATGTTTGGGTACTTAATTGGCTCACAATTCTTCATACCATCCTCAATTTGATGGGAAAACTAAGGTTGTTAATGATTGTTTGGAAGGATATCTACATTGTTTCACTTCATATAAACAATCTCAATGGGTAGATTGGCTACCACTAGCAGAATGGTGGTATAACACTTTCTTTCATAGTTCATAAAAATGTCTACATTTATGGAACTATACGGATATCAACCTCCTTCCATCACATCATCATTGAAGGTGTCACTAATAGTTCAGGGAGTGGAGGACCACTTGCTTCATCAACAATAGGAACTCTCAGGACTCAAGGAGAATTTAGCCATGGCACAAAATCAAATGAAACAACAAGCGGACCAACACCGTAGTGAAAGAAGTTTTGAAATTTGGGATTGGGTCTTTTTGAGATTGCAACCTTATAAGCAAATCTCACTGAAGCAACATAAAAGAGTAATAAGTTGTCTCCAAAATATTATGGCCCATACCAAATCATGTAGGAGATAGGTAGTGTCACCTACAAGTTGGAGTTGCCACCTACAACAATGATATTTTCAGTTTTTCATGTTTCTTATTTGAAGAAGGTAATTGGGCACAATATCCATACTCAGATATTATTACCCAAGCTTGATGAAGAAGGAAGAATCATCTTGGAACCAGAGTGCATTCGTCAAACACACACAAAGAAGATAAGGACTAGAACACTCATTGATTATCTCATCCAATGGAAGAATTTACTAGCTAAAGATGCCACATGAGAAGATGAGGAGTTCATTTAGAAGAATCTACACTTGATTATTATTGAGGACAATACTTCTTTGAACAAGGGGGCATGCCACACCCTTAATATTAGTGTACATCAAGCTATGAATAGTTAGCTTGTGGCTATCTTAACTCCTAATTAAGTCATGTTATCATTATTATATTATCATTTAGTTAGTTAGGTCGACCTAGGTGTTATCCTGGGCATAAATAGGTATATATAGGAGGTTGTGAGTCTTATTCCATCATCATATTGTGAATTGTGTTCTCACTAGAGATATTTGGAGGTTTTCCCCCTCGAAGTGGCTTGTTATTATCAGTTATTATCAAGTATTTACAACATAATCAATATCATATTTTTATTGTGCAAATTATTTCATTATAGATAGACGGAAATAGAGAGAGAGAGAGAGAGAGAGAGAGAGAGAGAGAGAGAGAGAGAGAGAGAGAAGTAATTCGAGACAAATAAGGGGATCAAGATAGTGATGGAGAGAGGTCTAGAGCGTAAAGGATAAATAATGAGTGATGATAGAGAGAGAATGAAAGATGATACAACTTGTTGATTACTAAAAATTGACCTCAGGCTGATTATTGATGTTTGACATGCTAATTACTAAATTTTGTTTGTATAAAAAATTATAAGATCTTCCAAAAGCTAGATTTTGCATTATAACTCCTAAAGATCTGAAACCACTCTCAAAAATATTATGAAATTGTATACATGAAATATAACTTAAAGTATAAAAATGTAAACTATATACATGCAATTACATAATGTGAGTGTGTTATAACACTTGCATTTTGTGAAAGCATTTAAATAACGCGGTCAAATTTTTGTTTACTTTGGAAATTTCCAAGCCTTTGGCTTGGACTTTCATTAGGCTTCCAACCCAAAAGTTTGGAGTGACTTTTCAACATCCAAAGATGTGTTTTTGCAAATTGTAAGAAAAGTGACATGATCTCGAGCTTGCTCCCCATTAGTTTTGCATATGTTTCAAGGTAAACTAAAAAACACCACAATAATGTTAAGCTCTCTTTGGGTAAAAGCACAAAGTTGTGTCACACTTTTGGCCAACTTATCAACACAAGTGAATTTAAGTATTTCTACCTAAAAATAAATTTTGGTCAAATATATGATCTAGTAAGATTCGTTCTAGCTATGTCAGATATGTCCACAACTTTTCCAACAAAAAATGTTGGCTAAATGAATATTTAGCACCACTTTGAGGCCAATTTACCAAAAGAATAAAATTATTTGAAAAACTTGACGTTTCAACAACTCCTACTCATGTAAATAATATTATTTTAAAATGTAAAAACACCCTTTGGTAGATCCATGAGTATAGTTTTCAAAAAAAAATAAATTAATAATTTAATTATTATGTATATTTTATATTATAATTTTTCTAAAAGTGGCTTTTCAACATAAAAATATTAGGTTGATTACCATGTCAAGAAAAATACTAAAATAAATAAATAAATCAACTAGTCAGAATCAACTAGTAAATAAAAGTCAAACATATTGTTAGTCTCTACTATTCATTTCTACACTACATCTCAAAATTTCAACCATTCACATAACGAAAACCTTAAAAGTAATCTAAAACCATCTCAATCAATCTCCAATATCTATTTCCATGCCACATCTTCAGAGCTTGGTCATTCATCCTTTATCTTGCTTAGAAGCTAACACATTTCAATCTTCCATTCAACATCAAATCTAGACCATTCACATCCTCAATTAAAAAGAATATAAATCTACCTATCACATCAAACACAACAATCTTCAAACATATTAAAGAGACACGTCAATCACTTGATAGATACATGCTACGAAAATCTTGCACAAAGTTAAACAAGGACGCCTCATGAACAAACCCATTCAACAAAGAAAATTTCTTACTTAATAAATAAAATGTGAAAATTATTCACTATAATCTAATTACATTAAACTTAAATAGAAATATTAAACTAAATTTGATTCTCCTTTATTTTAGTCTAAATTAAATGTGATATATATAATTATTTGTCCCTTATACAATTTCATAAATATGCTCTTAAATTTCGTTTCTCATTTAGTGAAAACATTATTGAACTTCAAATTGTAATAATTTTTCCAACGTACAATTTACTGTTCCTAAAATTCAGAGCCAAAAAATTCTCTTGCACAAATACAAAACAAGGTATACCTAAATTTTATTCCAACCATCTATTTGAAGGTATAACTGACTACTTTTCTAATATTCAACAATATAAAACTTTAGAAAAGTTTGCCAGATAGGAAACAAAATTAAGAATCCTGGTCACCCCAAATTAGAGTGGGCCCTCCATGTGCCACCAAAATTTCGGGGTCAAAGTCCCTGCCAGTCAAGCGAGCACAGTTTCCCATTCTTAATGTGAAAGGAAGGAATTCAAATAATTCCCACTTCCCAATTGTTACGTCATCCGTGAAGATTTCCCCAAGTGGCGTGACGTGTAAATTGTGGAAGTGCACACCATTTAATGAAGCCTGTAAAACATTGTGCGGTTCCCGTCGCCATCCCACGGATTACGGCCGTTCACACGTGAAGAGTCCTTCTCGAAGTTTCTCACAAGACAAAACGATAACGGCACTCACCATTTCGACTTGTGCAAAGCGTATCTTAGCCGCAAATCCCACGCCCCTGTTTCAATTTTGGCATTTGCTTCGCCTGGTCGCCCAGTGAATTCAACAGAATATTTGGTCGTTGCACGTAATTCATTCGCAGTCAAAGTCAAGTAGAGCCATATTCCAAAGGCGGTGATTTGGAGAAAAAAGGGCAAAAGAGCCAAAGTAAAATGAGACAACTCTACAATCTAATGGGAAACGTCCGGGTCACTTGGACGGTGATTTGCCATTATATAGAGTTGCAGACATGATGGGCGTGTGAAGAAACATAGAATTGTTAAAGATGTTGCCCTCAGACAAGGAGGAGATCCAGATTGGCGTTCCGCCATTGTTCAAATGCCCCATTTCGCTAGAACTCATGACGGATCCCGTCAGCCTCTGCACGGGAGTTACCTACGATCGGCCTTCCATTGAGAAATGGTTCGAACAGGGCAACAACACTTGTCCTGCAACCGGTCAGCTTGTCCACACACAGGACCTTATTCCCAACCATACGCTTCGCGGCCTCATACATAAATGGTGTCTTAAAGACAATTCGAACCGACACGCGCCCGAGCCCCTCGCGGAGCCCGCCACGGTGCGCCAAATGGTGCGCGATATCGACGAGCGGAGCGCAGGAAGAATCGAGGCGATCCGAAGCCTCAAGAATTTGGCTCTGTTCGAACGGAACGAACGCTGCCTGAAAGCCGAGGGAGCCTTAGGCTCTCTGATCCGGGTCCTCCAACGCTTCCGCCCCGAAGATGACGGAGACGCTGCGCAAGAAGCCGTGGGCGCCATCGTGGCTTTTCCGTTGGAGGAAGTGAATGCCAGGAAAGAGCTGAGCAGGCCCCCCGCGATTCGAACTCTGGAATGGGTTGTCGTTAAGGGTAATTTGGAGTCGAGAATAAGAGCGGCGGCCTTGGTGGAAACCCTGGCTAATGCGGATAAGTCCACCGCCAAGGAAATCGGTTTAATGGATGGAATAACTGACGGACTTCTGGGTCTGTTTCAGGACAATCTGACGTATCCTGCCGCCGTCAGGGGCGGTCTCAAGGCGCTGCTTCCGCTCTGCGGTGTGGTTAAAAACAGGGCTAAAATAGCAAATACAGAGGGCGCAGTTGCGGCTTTGATCGAGCTGCTTCCTGGTGCAGATAGAGCAATGGCTGAGGCGTCCTTGGCTATTCTGGAGGCTCTTTCTACGACTTCTGAAGGGCGGTGCGCTATTGTGGCGCATGCTCTGGCCGTGCCCACTGTTGTCAGAAGCCTGCTGGTCGTTTCGGATAATGCTACCGATTATGGGGTGAGGATTTTATTGGCGATCTGTTTCAATTGTGGGGAGGAAGAGAAGCTGAGAGAAATAGTTGAGATGGGTACCTTCGAGAAGATGCTGGTCGTGCTGCAAATGGAGTGCGGGCAGAGAACGAAGCGTTACGCCAACCAGCTTCTCAGAATTTTGTCTGGTCTACGAGAGAATGGTTCGTGTCTAGATGCGTTTTCTTCTACAGTTCACGTCTGATTAATGTCGATGAGAATTTATTCTACCATGAATTCGACCTTATGGCCACAAAAAGAAAGAAAGAAAGTTTACAGATTCCTTTATCAGCATTCTGATTGTAATTATAATACAACAGATATCTTTATAATCTACCTATTAGATCTAGAACGATTGGAATAACTGAACATGGAGAATCATCAATCCCAGATTTTCAAGATATTTTCTGTAAATGTCGGTACGTTTGTCGTTGAATTTAATTTTTATCATACCGCGTAAACCGCTGGTTTGAATTAAAATACTATTTTGGATTCATAAGAACCCAATATTTTCGTATGTAAATTTAATAATAATCAATTCAAAAAAAAAATTATGTAGATAAAGAGAAGTAATTACAATGGCAGTAATTATGAATTATAATGGTTTGAAGATTTCAAAGATATTTTTTTTGGCAGTTGAGTTTGATTTTTATGATTTGAATTAAAACATTTTTGGAGATGTGAATTTGGATTCATAAGAATTCAAGATTTTCATATTTAATTAAATTTAATATTTTTAACAAATATATTTATAGATTTAAATTATACAAATTAAATATTGAAAATAATCAATTTAGAAAAACAAAATTATTTATAATTGTATAGAGAGGGGTAATTACAATGGCAATTAAAATTGGAATTTAATGGTGTATTAATAAAAAATATAAGAGTTAATACATATTTTTAAAATTAAAATCATAAAATATATATTTTTAAATAATAATATTTAATAAATATAAATAAAATAATTTTGATGTAAAATGAAATAATTTTTAAACATATAAAATTAATTTTTAATTACATAAAAAATAAAAACAAAAAATATTTTTAATAAATATATTAGCTAAATATATTAGCTCAAGATTGATATTAGATATATTTATATTAGTAAAAACAAATTGAATTTTTATTTAACTTTTATAGAATATTCAATAAATAATAATATAAGATTTATATAATTTGTTTTTAAAATTACATAATATATTTTATTTTTTTGAAAAATATTTAATTTTTAACCATCTTTTTATGCATTTAGTATTAAGATTTCTTAATTTTTTTTTATTTTTTTTTATAATTTAAATTATAATCATGTGTATTTCATAAATTACATAATAACCTAAGAGTTCCCTTCTATTATTATTTTCTTCTCCTTTATGTTCACACAACTAAAGCCCAGAAGTAGAGCTAGGGATTCGACCTTGTTGGTCCCTATAACTAATTTATTAGATACAAACCCCACCATTTTCCAAAGATGTTCTAATTATACATCCAACCCCAGAGATCATAGGGTTGCCCTGAGTTTTACCATCAAAATTTAACTTATACCATCTCTCATTAAGAGGAATCGATCTCACATCCACTTTAAGATTGTGAACTAGATGAGTTCGAGCCTTTCCATAAATGAGGTTTTTATAATTTAAATTTAATTTATACTTGTTTCATACTATTATTTGTAAGCAATTACAAACTTATTTTTTTCTAAATTTACCAATCTTGTGTTACCCTTTCATTTGCAAGTTTACTTAGGAGAGTGCACAATCTTTGAATATTATAGGGCCTAGCTCTATCACATTTGTTGTTTGCTATTCCAAAATTTGTCCAACACCTTTCACACCTATCTTACCTTACAAGACAAGCCGTTGATCACCAATTTCATGTTATCCTTGCTCTTAGGGTTTGTAATAATTTGGATAGGAGCCTTTATTTAAATTTGATTTAACTCAATTTTAATCAATAATTGATAAATTATATATATATATATATATATATATATATATATACATATACATATACATACATACATACATACATACATACATACATACATACATACACATATACATACATACGTACGTACATACATACATACATATATATATATAATTTACTACATTACTATACTTAATAGTCATAATGATTTATATTAATTTCAATTTTAATATTAAATATCAAATATAGATACATAATTATATATCTATATCTTTTGATTTATATTTTAGATCTAAGATGATTAAATTATTATTTATGCATTAACTAATATAAAAATATTATTTATACTCTTAAATCATAAATCAATAACATCATAATTTAAACAATAAAAAAACAATAAATACAATTAACTAATATTTAAAGGAATATTACAAATCAATACATAATCCAAATAAAATATTTATAAATAAAAAATAATATCTATAATTTTTTAATTTTTAAAATCACTAATTAAAAGTAAGATTGAAGTGAAACTAGTTTATTTACAATTCAATATACCTCTTTTAACAGTTCAATACATAATACCAATAAAACAATTTTAAATAAAAAAGTACATCAATAATTGCTAATATTTTAAATCAATAATTAAAAATAAAATTAAAGTAAAACTACTTTATTTAGACTTGGATAAGTGTGTTTGAACACAATGAATATTGTGAAGGCTTTATACATATTTTAACAATTCAATACATAATACAAATAAAATACTTGTTAATAAAAAATGGAGTACATCAATAATTTTTAATATTTTAAATCAGTAATTAAAAACAAATTTAAAGTAAAACTAGTTTATGAAGACTTGTATAAGTATGAACACAATGAATATTGTGAAGGTTATATACATCTTTTAACAATTCAATACATAATACAAACAAAATATTTATTAATAAAAAAGTACATCAATAATTTTTAATATCTTAAATGAACAATTATAAATAAAATTAAAGTAAAACTAGTTTATTTATATTTGAATAAGTATATTAGAATACAATGAATATTGTGAAGACTAGACATAATTCAAATAAAATACTTATAAATTAAAAAATACATCAATAATTTTTAATATTTTAAATCAATAATTAATAATAAAATTGAAGTAAAACTATTTTAGTTAGACTTGGATAAGTATCTTTGAACAGAATGGAGGTAAAATGGTGTCCATATGGAATTGGTATCGTTCTCGTAATGTGAATTGAAATATTATTTAGTTCTTTGCAACCTTTTTGACTGCTCATTTAATAGTAATTAACTTTATTCAATGTGAAATGCTAGGAAAAAAACAAAAAACATTTAGTAAATATTTGCGGCAGGCCCTCGTTGATCTTGTCAATTGACTGAGTCGGTGGATTCAAATTTGAATAATATAAAGTTGGCGGTGGTCGTGGTCGTGGTTCGCACATATCTGTACTATCCATCTGTCGGCGCGCTCTTTTTGGGCAATCCTTGACCAGATTTGTCGTGATACACAAGAAATCGGCGCTCATTTCCTCAGATTCCACTCTCTTGACGTATTACCTGAAGATTTGCGCGGCTTCAAAACTTCTACTAATTTCCGTACCCTCGCCCCCACAACAAGGTCAGTCTAAATTCTACCCTTCTAGATAAGGAAAAAAATGATTTAACAAGTGTTTCCCGTGGTAATGCTATCGAGATTCAAGTGTACCCTCGCCCTCACAACAAGGTCAGTCTAAATTCTACCCTTCTAGATAAGGAAAAAAATGATTTAATAAGTGTTCCCTGTGGTAATGCTATCAAGATTTAAGTGTGTAGTTTTACGAGTCAAATTTTTCCAATTTATCAATTGATGAGCTAAAGGGGCTCTATAATGAATGGTTCATAAGGCACAATACTTGTTGAATGTTTTGCAAATGGGGTTGCAAGTTAAGTGGGCTTAATCTTGGGGAAAATCTCCATGGTTAAGCATGTTTGAGCTAGAGTAGTATTGGGATGGGTGACCTCCCGGGAAGGCCCAGTGCTTCTGTGAGCATCACGTAGATGCAATGAGTGCTAAGTGGACCATTCATTATCATGAGAGATGGGTTCTTGTGAACCACTACTCATGAAACATGGGTCATTGAGTTTGACTCATAAAACTACACGGTTGAATCCTAATAGCAATATTACAATTTGACATGTTGTGGAAAATACCTCCTACTTATCAAGTGTTATGCAGTGTTGTATTTTGTTGTTTAGTTGATAGATGAGTTATGGTGTGGTGATTTACAGGTAAGTAAATTGATTGTCTTTTGTTCGATTGATATGATATAGTGATTTAGATTTAGGTAAAATAATAGCTTGCAATCCATAAACTCTTGCAAGCTGAATATATCCCAGTGTTACTTCGTTAGTGAATATTATAGTTGTCCCCAAATTTGATTTGTACCAAACACAACTATGACTAGCATAGTTGAAGTTGAGTTTGTTCTTGAGGATAAATAATTGATTAATTAGTTGATTTTAAGTTAGATAGCTACATCCCTAGAAGTCTTGTTGAAGTTGAGTTTGCCAAATTACGAATTGTGATAATTTCAATTATTTGATTGATTAGTTGATTTTAAGTTTGATAGCTAGATCTCTAGAAATGTAGTTAAAGTTGAGTATGTCAATGTGATAATTGTGATAATTTGTGGGCGGTAGGGTGGGCGTTCCTCCATGGTGGCGGAGGGAATGGGCTTGGTTGCCATGGTGGCGTTAGGTTGGGGGTCCGTGGTGCCAGGTTGGCAGACTTGCATGTTGGGTGGTGTTGGCTTGTCTTGTCGACAAGTTGGGTGTACGTTGCTAGTCAATGTTTTCATCGATTCCAATGTTAGGAGATGATCGTTTTAAATGGAAAGGAGAGCTCTTGTATTAATGATGACATCTAGCACGTCGGGTGGGAGTATGATTTGTGCTGGGTGGCGGCGCTATGGAAATCCAAGTTAATTTAAGGCATGCTCGGCTCATTTTTGGTATTAAAGTTTTCTCAGAAAGTGTGGTGGTTGTGGGTTTTCTCTGTTTCTCCTGTCTAGTGTCTACGGTGAGGGGCAGAGTATGGCGAAGTGCTCCAAATTTATTATTGAGGTTTCGATGGCAGGCCTTGCTTGGTTTGGGGCTGACACCCCAATCTCTCTGCGGTCGTCGGCAAGGCAGGCTTCTTTTAGGGAGGTAACAAACCAATGTTTGAAATGGATTTTGGTGAACTATGATCCATTGGTGCTTGCGGCCATGAAGATGGTGTTGGGTTTTGGACATTTGGAGTGCAAGGAGTACAAGAGAGACAATTTGCACATCTCTTCCCATTTCCTTGCCTCTCTCTTAGATAATTTGAAGCCGAAGGCGGAAGCAAAAAGGTTGCTAGTTAAATTGTTCAGGGCGGATTTGGTTGAAAATGTTGATGAGGTTCTTAGAGTGGTGATAGAAGGTAGGGGCTGTTTGAGGCCTTGTGATGTGGAAAGGGTGAGCTCGGAGGAGATGGTGAAAATTTATCCCTTCCTTTTAGATTTGCAGGGTCTGGGTTTGATGCGGCATCGGTCTATTGAGGCGGTCGCAATTATCTTTCTCAAGAAATTCTTCAAGCTAATGGTGATGGACAGTGTGGAGTGGAAGGCGGAATTTGAAGATTTCGCTAAACTGAATAATTTTTTGTAAGGTGATGAAATTTGTTTTTTTTTGGTTTGTGGTTGCTTGCTCCAACTTGTCTGGTTTTTGGTGGCTATGGCTACATAAACGCCATTAAAGAGGCTTGGTTCGACCTGATTTTGGTTGCCATGGATGTGTAGATTCCTGTACTGTGGTCTGGCTTTGGTAATTGTCTGGTTCCTGGTTGGTGGTTAAAGAATTTTAGTATGTTTTGGATAGTTGCTTTGAGGGTTGGTTTTTAGTGGCTTTTCATTTTTCCCTCTTACCTGCACAACAAACGGTTGTACTTTGGTTTCTAATATCAATAAAATACTAGCTTATGTATCAAAAAAAAAATTGTGATAATTTCAAATTTTTATTGATACAATGCATTATGTCATTTTAATATATTAATTAAATTATACATATAATTATTACAATATAATAAATAAAATATTAACAACCAATGTGTCTACTAAGTCAAATCAAAGCTACATTAGATTATAAATTGAAATGTAGAAAAAGGGAGCCTTTGAGTTTTCACTTTAGGATTACACACTTTTCCCTAGGGATTTCATTAATAAAGGGGAGATCTTGTGTGTAGGGATGGAATTTATGCAAAGATGGAATGGGGGTTTGAGGGATTTGGACAAGGTATGTGATTGATTTACAACATGAAAGGTGAGTTAACCTACCCTTAAACAAATTTGGAAATGTCTTAAGGATGAAATGTAATGATTCAATCAAGTACTAATGATGCAACTTAGTGTTCTGATGTAAATGTAGAAAATTTGAGAATTCACAAAGAAAATTGAATAGTAGAAACAAAATGGGGAGGACACTGTGCATCTATGCTACAAATTTTAGCCTAATTTTTGCGGATGTTTCTTTTGGGGGCACCACTCTCCTAGTAGGCATTTTTCAGATCTATTTTCGTAGTCCTCTAATGTCATATCTGCAATTATGTTTCTCATCTACAAACTTGTCAGCTCATTGTTGGATATTTCTGAAATTGAGTTTTAGTGAGTTGTCAAGGCCTAGGGTTTCGAATGCAACAATGAATAAAGTGTCTTCAAACTTCCTTTGATCTTCAAAATACCTGGAACTTGCACATTCACAAAGAGAGGAATGTTGTGCCATTTTAGGGGTTTGATTTGGTCAAACCCCGTGTTAGTGTTTTCACTTCCACAATGGAAATGACAATGATAAATGGTTAAATGAAAGGAAGGAATGATGAAATCACAAAGTGCTGCAACTCACCACACTTCAATGGCTTCCTTGAACAATTGAAGTCATACACATCACCTTAAGGACTTGGATCTTTCTTTCTTGATTGGCTTGAATGCTTGAATGCTTTGGAGACCTACAACAAAGGTTAGCCTTCACAAAACAATAATAACATGAACACACATAAACTCACATATACTTTGATATGATGATATTGGATATTGAATTGTTGTAATGAAACTCTAATGGTTGTTCTTGACTTGCTGAATAATGCTCTTAATCACAATACTTGCTCTTAATGCTCACTTGCTACTTGATGATTTCACTTAATGTCACTTAATGTTCAAATGATGCAATAACTAGGCATTTATATGCTATTGCTCTAATTTCCCAAAAATTAAATCTCGACAATCAATTATATATTTGAATTTTAAATAATAAAATCTTGACATCAACATATTTGAATTTGGAGCCAAAATAGGGGGACATAGGTGCCCTAGGCACAGTGTCCCAACACTATTTTTAGAAAGTTTAAAGTGTCGGGGACAAAGTATTAAATGAGATAATTTATTTTATGCTTGCAAATTGTCAGAATGTGTTTTAGAATAAGCTGTGAAATGCATAATTTAGAAAGTTAAGTGCTTAATTAGGTCCAATAACTTAAAGGGGAGTAAAACATAGTGTGAAATTATAAAGGGTGACAATTTACGATGCTACATTTAGCCCCCACTTTAGTGAGAGTATGAACTTACACTCAAACTCACACTAAAGTAGAGAAATATATGTCAAGAGGGGTTCGAATGTACAAATATTGAAGAGATAGGATGACAAAGGATCAAGGGGGATGCATAAGCCCATAGGATCTAAGATCCCATGACAAGACAACATAAGCACAAAGGAACATGTACACATGTATAAAATGCAACAATACTACATACACAAACATACATGTCGAAAAACAAAGCATGCACGATGAAAACACATGAGATAACATAACACATAAATGGAAATGAAATGAACACAATCATGATGTAAAAATGATGCAAACATGAAGAAAACACACAAAACGCAAGGTTAGTACTAAAAGATTGAAGTTGATAAGGTAAAGAGACCTCAGTCTTAAATTGTCTCAAATACCAAACATCATCCATCAAATAAACGTTAGCTCCCGTGAGGAAGTTAGCAAGTTGTGTTATGCCACATCAATCATAAAACACATGGCTCCACTGGCAAGCAAGGTATGTTATGCTAGGTGGCCATGTTAAAAGGTGTTCATGACTCACACCATATTAGCAAAGTCCGATATTTTCTAGGTGAAACATAAACTAGAAGGCACATGGGCTAGTGAATTCTGATATTCACTAGGTGAGCCCCCAAGACAAGGTAGAAAAATGAGAAACACATGAGGTCTACTGAGGACTGCTTTTCACTAGGTGCACGTACCCATAACCGAGTAAATATAGAAAGATGGGGGGCCAAAAAGGGGTCTTAAGAGGCCACTTTTTTTTTTTCTTTTATGAAATCAGGAAATACTGACCTTGTATGAGAAATTGAGGATAGTTACTTTCAAAATTTTAAGATGTGATATAAACAAGGGTCACAGTGCTTCGAGTCTACTTTCTAAACTACTGTTTTTTTTTAAATGGTAGAGATTAAGGGGTTCAAAAAAGGGAGCCACAAAAATTATTATTTTTGACAAAAAAACATAATGTAGTGTCTTTTGAGGCTCCCTCAAAAGGTTAACCTTTTTTTGGTATTTTTAAAATTGCTCCAATGAGAAATTAGCTAACATGTAGTTTATGCCTGATTTTTATGATAAAATTTTAATGAATATTTGATTTTTTATTAATTTTCAAAGTGAACACATCCTAAAAAACATAATTTTGGTTGTGCTACCCCTATAATTTTTGAAAACTAATCGAAATAATTTTTTTTGAATGTGTAGAATGGAGTCTAGTTTAAAAAAATGCAATCTATTTGAAATTTTAATGAACAATTAAAAAATAAAGTAAAAAATACCAATCATTAGTTTTTGACAAAAAATGAACACAAAACAAAAGAAATTAAAGACGAAAGCCTTAACATTGTCAAAATGTGAAAAAATTACAACGTTAAATAGCTAAGAGAGATCTTAACATTACCCAAGTGTTCGATTTACTCGACCTTGAAACATGTGCAAACCTGGTGGTTAGCATGAACGAGATTATGTGAAATCCTGTGGAATATGCAAAAACACATCTTTGGATGTTGGGAAGGCACTCTAGGCCTTTGGGTTGGAAATCCAAAGAAACCCAAGCCTAAGGCTTGGGGATTCCCAAAGCAAGACATAACATGCTCATATTATAATGTGCGCGTTTTATGTATTTCTTTGTACTTCATTTTGCTTAATGTTTCCCAAAAGCATGACATAATGTGAGTGTGTTATAACACGCTCGTGTTATGGCTCGCTTGAAATTGTTTGTGTGCACGTTTGTTAAATGTATGTTTGATGTATGTATGTTTTTATATATATATATATATTTGTATGTATGCTTGTATGTATGCTTGTATGTAGGTATGTATGCATGTATGTATGTATGTATGAATGTATCCTTGTATATATGTATGTATGTATGTATGCTTGTATGTATGTATGTATGTATGTATGCTTGTATGTATGTATGTATGTATGTATGTATGCTTGTATGCTTGTATGTATGTATGTATGTATGTATGTAAGGGTTTTGGGTTTAGGGTACATAAGGTTGAGGGTATAGGTTGTAGGGATGAGGGTTGATGTTTCAGGGTATAGGGTTTAAGATAAAGGGTGAGGGTTGAGGGATTAGGGCTCAAGTAATAGGTTGAGGGTTGAAGGTTTACAATTGAGGGATAATATTCAGCTCGTTGAGTGTATACGATTAAGTGTGTAAGGTATAGGGATTAGGGTTTAGGGTTTATGTATGGATTGAGGGTATAAGGCATAGGGTGAAGGGTTGAGAGTGTATGGTTTAGGGTTTAAGTATAGGGTTGAGGGATAATATTCAGGGTTTAGGGTATAAGGGTGATGTTATAGGGTATAGGGATGATGGTTGAGAGTGTAGGGTTCAACGTTTAAGGTATAGGGTTGAGGATTGAGGGATTAGGGCTTAAGTATATGGTTGAGCATATAGGGTTGACGGTTAAGGGTTTACAAAGCTGAGGGATAATGTTCAAGTTTGAGTGTCTAAGGTATAGGGTTCAATGTTTAAGGTTGAGGGTATAAGGCATAGGGATGAGGATTGAGGGTTTAGGGCATAAGTATAGGTTTGAGGGTATAGGGTATAAGATAGAGGTTTGAGGGTTGAGGGATAATGTTCAGGGTTGAGTGTCCAAGACTTTAAGCGTATAGGGTATATGTCCATTAGGGTTTGAGACATTGGGTTGATAGATTAGGGATTAAGTATAGGGTTGAGGGTTGAGGTTGTAGGATGTAGGGTTTAGGGTTTAAGGGTTTAATGTTGAGGGTTGATGGATTAGGGTTGAGGGTTTAAGGGTTTAGGGTTTAGGGTTTAGGCTTGAGGATTGAGAGTTTAATGGATAAGGGTTTATGGGTTGAGGGTTGAGGGTTGAGGGTTTAAGGGTTGAGGGATTAGGGGCTGAGGGTTTAAGGTTTAAGGGATTAGGGTTGAGGGTTGAGGGATTAGGGTTTAAGGTATAGTGTCGAGGGTTGAGGGTTAAGGGATTAGGGTTTAAGGGTTGACTATTGAGGGATTAGGGTCGAGGGTTGAGGGTTTAGAGTTTAAGGTATAGGGTTGAGGGTATAATGTATAGTGTAGAGGGTTCATAATTGAGGGTTGAGGGTTGAGGGATTAAGGGTTTAAGGTATAGGGTCAAGGGATTAGGGTTGAGGGTTTAATGTTTAGGGTATAGGGTTGAGGGTATAGGTTTTAAGGGTTTAAGGGTTGAGGGTTAAGGAATGGAGGGATTACGGGTTGATAGTTGAGGATTTAAGGTATAGGGTTGAGGGTTTAAGGGTTAAGGGCTGAGGGTTTTGTTACCTATTTATTCTCCTAGCTTAAATAGGTAAAGCTATGCTTGTTTTACAGGGTGAAACAAAGGTACATTATACTTTGCTATGATAATCCATATGCATAAAGAGTTTTAAAAGATTGCATTGTTACATTATGAGAAGAGAGTGAGCAATCACTTCAAAAAAAGTAGTCTTTATTGATATCATGAATGTATGGTGTCCCACGCAAGACGTGGGACTAACTATTACAATGCAAATAAAAGAAAAGACTATACATTCACAAATAAAGGAAAAATATTGCATATGTAGAGAAGGGGGACCCGTCATTGCCTGAATGACTGATCCCGATGGAGTTGCTTTGCATCAACTTCAACCCCTCCTGCTGATCCATCTTTCAATTGGTTCTTGCCCTGCTGCTCTATGAACCTCCATGTGTGAAAGAGAGTTGGTTAGAGCAATGAAGAGTCACTAATCAATACATATGCAGACCTCCATAAACATATAATTTTATCCTAATGTGCATTCAAATAGCCAAGCATACCATAGATGTCCAGGAAAACAAGGGAATTATCAAACACATCTATCATATGCTTTTTTTATCTAACATTTTTTCTTCTTGTGCAGGTATAGGTGAAGTCATGTTGTTTTGTTTCATTTGATTATATCATGTGGGATAAAATGTGGCTCCCACAAGGGTTGAGCCCAACATGCTGCCTTATTGTGCTTTAAAGAGGCATAGAAAGGTAAATCATCTCCTTATGGTTCACTCAAGTAAGCACACATCATTTATGATAGTGAGATTTTAATCACTATCATAGGTGACATATACTTGTTCAAGGAAATCATAAAGGATGTATACAATATCATGTATCAAAAAGATTACATAAATTATGCATTGGTGTGATAATCCATGAAAGCAAGGTATAAAACATGTATATGTGATAGCCATCATGTTTGTGAGACATCAGGAGCTAGCATAAGTTGAATGGAGTAGCTAGTGGTGAGTGAAAAGATTTCTCTTATTTCAAATGGTCAAGGCCACAATGTATTTTTTGTCTCCAAGGACAATGCATATAAAAGATAGTGATGTTGATGCAAAAGGAAACCATAGATGTGCATTGTCTATCATCATTGCACGAAACAGTGAGAGAGCATTATGTATCAAAAAGCATCTTTAGGGGGTTCACAGGTAACATGAAAACCAACTATGGAGACTATCATTTCAAAGTTTGATCAAATGCATCATTCTAATAGTTTTATTATGGGAAGAAGTGGAAGGTGTTATTCTTGTTGTACAAGGAAACAAGGTTCAAGTCTTTTGAAGTGCATACTTAACCATACATCAGAAGAAGAATAACATAATAAACTATTAGATGACAGGTTGGTGTTGATGGACCCACATTGGATCAAATCCATTAGATTTATGACTAGCTTGAAGGATGTTCAAAATGAAAACAACCATGTGGAGAATTCAATGGAAGTCATGAAAGGTAGGGAATTGTTATAGTCCTATAAGTTTTAGGACTGCCTATACGACAGTGAGGTATGGAGTTGAACAAGAGGGCTGAGTTGTCGACAAAGGATGACAAGCAAGGAACTCTATTTAACAAGATATTTATAAGGCAACATTTGTCATTTTTATGAGAGTAAAGCCAAACCTTGAAAGGAAAGCAAAAGTGGACAAGGACAGTCACTTTGAGAAATAGGTCATGGAAAATAGAGCATCTACAATACAATACAGTGATAAGCTTCTGTAGGAATGAAGAATGGTGCATATGAATCGTGAATGAAATTCATTTTTCAACATTCTTAATGGTTAAGTGCAGTCATAAATGCAAGATCAAAAGAAGCAGCTTGAAAGAATAGCAATCTCACAAAAGATAGCTAACAGTCATACACAAAGCAGGGGTTTCAAGTGGAAAAGGGAAGCGTTTATTATGGACCATTAGGTTGAGATAGCTCTTGTTTTAACTGACCACCCTTTCATGGAATCTCATTCATGTTATAATATTGCACGAATAATATTATAGTAAAGGTGATTATGACAATGTTGGATGCTAATACATGGTATTGAAAAAAAACAAAGATACCCATGTGTTTTTTAAGTCAACATGGAAAAAGATGAAGGCCAAGCTATGAAAATGCATAGGTGAAATAAATGAATTCAAGAAAACACGCAGTCATGGCGTGGAGATGAAGATTTCTTTTATTTGTGAATGCCAACTGAATAATGCAAAATGAAGAAAAAATGCCTAGTATTTTTAGATGTTAGATAGAATTTGAAGCCTCAAGCATGGAATACATAGAGAATAAAGTACATGTTCAAAATTTCAATTTCAAATAGAGCTCGAAAATGGTCTTTTTCTTTCTTACAAATAATGAAAACTTGCTTGTACAAGTGGATGTGATCCGCACATAAAAAACTCCAAAAATTTCCATTAAACCCTTAGAGACCTCTAGAAAAACCATGGCAGTGCCCAACAAGGTTGGTGTGAAGAATGAGATGCAATCTTTTGTTTTGCATCATTTTTGTTGTTTAGGGTTTTTATCCTAAAAGTTGCTGAGTGGAGTAAGGCTTTTTTTCCTATCTTTTAAAAAATATGCAAGCAAACTAATATACCCATGGGATAAGACTTTAAGTTTAATGTTTTGTATTTTTCAATATCCCATGCTATGCATATAGAGTCCTTTGGGCTTTATTTTCTTTTGTATTTGATCACATGGTTGAGCCTTATGTTTTGTTTTGCATTGGTTTTCAAATGTTAAGCATTTGATTTAAGTGATATTGTTATAAATCACTTTAATCAAAGTGCTATTTTTAATGCAAAATGAAGTGGTACGCTTTGTAAATGCCTTAAGGAGGGGTTAGTTGGGTTTGTTTCTTTTGCAAGCATATAGCGGTGGTTGATGCAATTGGGGAAAAAGTGCCAAAGATCTAGGAGGTTGTTTTGACCTTTTAAAATCTTTGCAATGCTTTTAGGAATCATTTTCTTATGCCTTTATGGTAGACTTAGTCAAAGTTGACTGTTTCAACATTTTGGAGCTTATTTGGAAGAGATCTTATTGCTATATTTTTGGATTTTTGGAGGCATCTGACCCAAGGAAGTTTCTAAATCCTATTTTGGTGCAACCGCTTGAGGGAGTTGGAGATATAGTCACTTGGTTAACTCATTTTCACCCAGTTCTAATTATGCACTTTTCTGGACTTAGTGACTTTTTAGTCCTTAGACAGTTTTTGGCATTCTTTTGTAACTCATATTTGGGATATGTCATACAGTGAAGGCCTTGGATATCATTGATTTGAAGTTTTTCCTACTTGTTCTTTGCATTATTGTGTGCATTCAAGTGATTGATCAAGTTATTTGTGAGGTATTGTTCATTTCCTTATAACTTTTTCTCATATTTTAGCACCTTTATGCAAAAGTATGTTAATGCATGTTGCAAACTGTGTCAAAAATGCAAATGAATTTTAGTTGTGGAGTTACCTTCCTCCTAGGAGTTTGAGCATTGGGACGTCTTTGTGAAACACTTATGCAAAGGCATGCAATAATGAGTTGTGCAAGTTTTATTCTGTCATTGTAGTCAAGTGTTTGCAGATTGAGTTTTATGTCCTAGTTTAGTTTGGTGTATCACCTTCTTAGTTTTGAAATTTTTAGCATTTTTAGTTTATGCATTTTTCTCTTCCCCTTTTCCTTGGCATAATAGTTGAGTAGTTTAGGTGATAAACATATAGGAATCTGACCTTCTTTGGAGGTTGATCTCTGTTTTCAAATCCCACACTTTGAGAGGTCTTCCAATGTTTCACTGAGTGGTTGAACATGGTTCAATAAAGGGTGCACATTCAATTTATAAAAATTTTGGCACACCTGGTGGGATTGTTGATTCAAGATAGCTCAAGAAATCACATGTTTTGCTGGTTTTGATATGCAACCAGTTAATTTTAGGCCTTTCAGAGGTTAAAAATTAACATATCTGGTGACTCTGAGTGTGGGAAGTAGCAGAAAAACCAATTCATCTTTGAGAATATCATAGTATTGAGAAATTTTATGTTTTTCTCAATATTATTAGCCTTTGAAGGCAACACAAACAACACAATGGAAACTCCAATCATATAGCAGCTGGTTTCAATAGTTCAAATACCTGCAGTTAAATGAGGTTTGCTTTCTAGGATTGCTTATGTTTCATGTTTTACTCTTGAAATGTCTAGTTATCAGCACTATGATGGTTTTTCACCTCCATTCCATGAAAATCATGCAAATGTTCCCTTTTACCAACCATATCACATAGAACAACTTGTTGGTTTGATTCCAAATGGCCTTTTGACAACAAGTTACCAACAGTCCTATCATGATTTCCACCCTCCCACCCCTACTCAAGCTTCTTTGCAGCATGCTTATACTCACACTGGACCTTGTGAAATTACATCCACTTTGAACCAAATTTTTTACCTCCCTAGTCAGTCTCAAAATGCTAACAACATGGATACTAGTTTGGCTAGCATCAATGACATGTTGCTATGGTTTCAAAGGCAAATGTTAGAGATAGATAGAGAAAATGAGTATAATATGCAATAAGAGGAGCTTGCTCATCAAACACAAAAACTTGCACAAACAAAAAGGATGGAATCCCAATTAGTTTCTTGCATTCCAAGTCAATTGGTGAAGGAGGAGGCGCCCAAGTACAAGTTTCCTAGATTTAAACAAGACTTACCCTTTGAGCCCTCAAGTAAGCCTCCTTGTGTTAAGATTCCAAGTTGGAGAGGGTCATCTTTTCCACCATATGAGATTCCTCCATCAACCATACAAATGGAATCATTCCCCAACATCTAGAAAGCAAAAGAAGAGCAACCCTTTATTTAGGATAGCTTACTCCTCTAGGAGAAGATTAGAAATGTAAATCCTTTGCATTTAGCTATAAGGTGTTACCAATTACAATAGTAAAGGATTGAACAAGAGAATACCTCTCAAGGTGGATCTTCCATCATTTTTACTAATGATCCTCCTACTTCTGTTGAAAATGGTCCAAATATTTCAATAGTTCAACCAGGACAACAACAAGAAAATTGTAGCCTTGGACCATGAAGAAGAACATAAAACAAAACCTGACACCTTCCAGGATATGAGCTTTGATATCTTTGAGCATGTTATGGATGAAGAAGCTAGTGTTGAGCTTTATGAAGAGGTATGTGCAAAGATAATTGAATAGTTTTGTTCAAAGTTGGATGATAAGTAATCAAAACTTTTGCAAGTTGAGGGTGATCAGTTTGAGCAGCAGGGTGCAAGGAAAATGGGTGGGGACCAGAAGGAAGAGTTGATCTTCGCATTTGATGAGCTTCCTTGTTTTGTTGAAGAGGATGAAGTTTCAAAGCAACAAGAAGATGTTGGAGGTCTTGCTGAGTTGTTGGTGTATGATGACGAAGGTGAGTTTAAAGACTTAACTCATGAAGAGGAAAGTATAGGCATCACTATTTAGGGAGATGTAGATATTGATGTGCATGAAATTTCCCATCAAGTTGAACAAGTCCCTAAATTAGAGTTATTACTCCACAAAGAGGATGATTTCTATGTTTTATCAAAGCTTGATGAGAGATGCACTAAACCTGAAACATTCCGTCAATTCAAATAAGTAAAGAAGATATTGAAGAGGACATGTTTTGGAATGACTTAGAGACTTTCTGTATTGATTTGGATGCTAAACCAAAACCTCTAGGTGAGGTTAACCATGAGCAACATGAGCATACAAAAGAGGTTACTATTTTTACACCAAGTTAGTCACAGGGGATAGACCTTTCCAACCAGTAAGGTGATAATATGGTAGTCCATGAACAAGAGATCAATAAGGAGAGCCCAAGCTTTGTCCTTACAAGAGGTTGTCCAATTAAGTACTTAGCTCATATGGAGTCCGTTAAAGAACCCACACATGAAGCTTTAGTTGAAGATGGCATTGAGGATGTATTTGCAGTTGGACAAGAGTATGTTAAACTCACTTATCCTCTTTTGAACAACAATACATATGATCTGTTTGACGAGGTAAGTGGAATTGTTTACCTCTTTCAAGAGGAAGTGCTTCATCTTGTTGACAATTTTTCTATGTATCATCTTTTCTTAGCTGTCCTTAAGCAAGCACATCATTGTAAATTGAGAAGAAAGGGAAACTACTTTATTCATCTTGTAAATGGTTTTTTAAAGTGGTTTTGTCTTCCTGTTAGTGTAGGGTAGGTTTCTAGATGCAAGTTTTCAATTCCCTAAGCGTTGTTCAACATAGTTAAGTAGTTTCCCTTCTGAAGTTTTGGTAGGTTGAATAAGTTTTCAAGGTCTCATGCACTGATCTAGTGAGTTACAGTAGTGTACATAATTGATTTCAAGTTGTGTCAGCTTTTAGGTTACTCAGTACCTAATGGATAAGCTTTGAGCAATTGGTCAGGATGTTTAGCAGGCAAACATATAGCAGATGTCGCCAAAAATGTTACCTATTTTTGTTCCTAGCTTAAATAGGTAAAGCTATGTTTGTTTTGTAGGGTGAAACAAAGTTACATTCTACACTACTATGTTAATCCATATGCATCAAGAGTTTTAAAAGACTGCATTGTTACGTTATGAGAAGAGAGTGAGCAATCAATTGAAAAAAAATGATCTTTATTGATGTCATGAATGTATGGTTTCCCACACAAGCCGTGGGACTAACTATTACAATGCAAATAAAAGAAAATACTATACATTTACAGATAAAGGAAAAATAGTGCATATGTAGGGAAGGGGGACCCATCATTTTCTGAATGACTGGTCTTGGTGGAGTTGCTTTGCATCAGCTTCAGCCCCTCCTGCTTATCCAACTTTCAGTTGTTGCTTGCCCTGTTGCTCCATGAACCTGCATGTGTGAAAGAGAGTTGGTTAGAGCAATGAAGAGTCAATAATTAATACATATGAAAACCTCCATAAACATATAATTTGATTGTCATGTGCATTCAAATAACCAAGCATACCATAGATGTCCAAGAAAACAAGGGAATTATCAAACACATCTATCATATGCTTGTTTTTATCTAACATGTTTGCTTCTTGTGCAGGTATAGGTGGAGTCATGTTGTTGTTTTGATTCATCTGATTACAGCATGTGGGATAAAATGTGGCTCCCACAAGGGTTGAGCCCAACATGCTGCCTTATTGTGCTTTAATGAGGCATAGAAAGGTTAATCATCTCCTCATGGTTCACTCAAGCAAGCACACATCATTTATGATAGTAAGATTTTAATCACTGTCATAGGTGACATATACTTGTTCAAAGAAATAATAAAGGATGTATACAATATCATGTATCAAAAAAATTATAGAAATGCATCGGTGTGCTAATCCATGAAATCATGGTATAAAAAATGTATATGTGATAGCCATCATGTTTGCGAGACATCAAGAACTAGCATAAGTTGAATGGAGTAGCTAGTGGTGAGTGAAAAGCTTTCTCTTATTTCAAATGGTCAAGGCCACAATGTATTTGTTGTCTCCATGGACAATGCATATAAAATATAGTGATGTTGATGCAAAAGGAAACCATAGATGCATTGTCTATCATCATTGCATGAAACAGTGAGAGAGCATTGTGAATTAGAAAGCATCTTTAGGGGGTTCATAGGTAACATGAAAACCAACTATGGACATTGTCATTGCAAAGTTTGATCAAATGCATCATTCTAATAGTTTTATTGTGGGAAGAAATGGAAGGTGTTATTCTTGTTGTACAAGGAAACAAGGTTCAAGTCTTTTGAAGTGCATACTTAACCATACATCAAAAGAAGAATAACATAATAAACTGTTAGATGAAAGGCTGGTGTTGATGGACCCACATCGAATACATTAGCCTTATAGCTAGCTTGAAGGATGTTCAAAATGACAATGATCATGTGGAGAGTTCAATGGAAGTCATGAAAGGTAAGGGACTGTTACAGTCCTATAAGTTTTAGGACTGCCTAAATGACAGTGAGGTATGAAGTTGAACAAGAGGGTTGAGTTGTTGACAAAGGATGAAGAGCAAGGCACTCTGTTTAACAAGATCTGTATAAGGAGACATTTGTCATTTTTATGAGAGTAAATCCAAACCTTGAAAGGAAAGAAAAAGTGGACAGGGACAGTCACTTTGAGAAATAGGTCATGGAAAATAGAGCATCTACAATACAATACAATGACAAGATTTTGTAGGAATGAAGAATGGTGTATATGAATCATGAATGAAATTTAGTTTTTAGCATTCTTAATGATAAAGTGCAGTCATAAATGCAAGATCAAGAGCAATGGCTTCAAAGAACAACAATCTCACAAAAGATAGCTAACAGTCCTACACAAAGTAGGGGTTCAAGTGGAAAAGGGTAGCATTTCTTATGGAGCATTTAGCTGAGATAGCTCTTGTTTTAACTGACCACCCTTTCATGGAATCTCATTCATGCTATAATCTTGCATGAATAATATCATATTAAAGGTGATTATGACAATGTTAACTACTATTACATGGTATCAAAAACAAAACAAAGGTATCCTTGTATTTTTTAAGTCAACGTGGAAAAAGATGAAAGCCGAGCCATGAAAATGCACATGTGAAATAAATGAATTCAAGAAAACATGCAGTCATGGCATGGAAATGCAAATTTCTTTTATTTGCTAATGCCAAGTGAATAAGGAAAAATAAAGAACAAATGAATAATATTTTCTATTAGATAGAATTCAAAGCCTTAAGAATGGAATACATAGAGAATAAAGTACATGTTCAAAATTTCAGTTTTAAACAAACCTCGAAAATGGCCTTTTTATTTCTTGCAAATAATGAAAAATTTTCTGTAGAAGTTGACATGATTTGCACATAAATAACTCCAAAAATTTCCATTAAACCCTCAGGGACCTCTAGAAAAATCATGGTGGTGCCCAACAAGGCCAAAATGAAGAATGAGATGCAATCTTTTGTTTTGCATCGTTTTTGTTGTTTAGGGTTTTTACCCTAAAAGTTGCTTAGTGGAGTAAGGATTTTTTCCCGTCTTTTAAAAAATATGCAAGAAAACTAATATACCCATGGGATAAGACTTTAAGTCTTTTGTTTTGTATTTTTCAATATCCCATGCTATGCATATAGAGTCCTTTGGGCTTTATTTTCTTTTGCATTTGATCACATGGTAGAGTCTTATGCTTTGTTTGCATTGGTTTTCAAATGCTAAGCATTTGATTTAAGTGATATTGTTATAAATCACTTTAATCAAAGTGCTATTTTTAATGTAAAATTAAGTGGTATGCCTTGTAAATTCATTAAGGATGGGTTAGTTGGGTTTATTGATTTTGCAAGCATATAGGGTTGGTTGATGCAGTTGGGGAGCAAGTGCCAAAGATCTAGGAGGTTGTTTTGACCTTTTAAAAGCCTTGCAATGCTTTTAGGCATCATTTTCTTATGCCTTTATGGTAGACTTAGACAAAGTTGACTGTTTCAACATTTTGGAGCTTATTTGGAAGAGATCTTGTTGCTATATTTTTGTCTTCTTGGAGGCATCTGACCGAAGGAAGTTTCTAACTACTAGTTTGGTGCAACCACTTGAGGGAGTTGGAGATGTTAGAGTAATAGGTTAATAACTTAATTAATTTAATCATGTTGATTAATTAATTAAGTCACCTTTACTTTTATTTTTCACTTAAGCTAAATTTAGGACCATTAATAATTAATTAATTATTAATTATTAATTACCTAGCTTTAGGGTTTTGATCTCCTTTCATAAGGATTGATCTCTTTGTAATTATTTTATTCTTGTTTTATGTATTTTTGCTTCACGGGAAAGTAGAGAACTATTCTTGCATTTTTGGTATCTCTTCTATGTGACAGATTATTTTCTTGCAGGTGTTTATTGGGTTATGTGAGGTTGTATTTCTCAACTTCAACATGGTATCAGAGCTTCAGATTTGCCACTTCCTATTCATTTTTTAAGGGATCATGTCCTAAAAGTGAAATTTTTGTGCATCTTGAGTTAAATTGAACCTCACCATTGCATTCATAATGCTCGAATCAGTCAAGATTGACATTTGTTTCATCAAATTTGGATTCACGGTGTCAGATCTGCAAGGGTTTCAATTTTATGAAGATATCTAGATCTAGAGAGTACCTACAATTTTGGAGTGTTTTGAGCCCAAACGAACCTTACCATCGCATTCAGAGCGCCCAAAAACCCCAAAATTGATTGTCAAATTTTTGAAATCGGACACAGTGACTCTTGGAGGCATTTTTTTTCCATTTCTGGGTCGTACGGCTTGGTACAACATGCAATTCGAGAAAAATAATTAAAAAAACCAGTGATGTAGGGTGCCATCGTTAGTTAACCACTAATAGTTAATAGCTAGTGGTTAATGCTAGCAGCTAGCGAAATCGCCAGGCTTAACCCCAAAACCCTTTTGGAGTAGTTTTGGTATTTTGGCCATAACTTTTGCATATGAAATCGGATTTTTGAAAACAAGATATCATCAATGTTGATGTGTTTTTTATGCACTTCTCAACACAGGTAGTGCATAGATGTACTACCTCTGTTGAAAGGTAATCTCCAACAAGTTGCTAAAAATCACCCCAAGGTCTCTCGAGTGTCAGGTCATGACGTGCATGGAATTTCTCAGTTGATGTTTGATGTGATTTTGTTGGTAATCACAGTGAAGAATTACGAAGTTAAGCTTGAGGAAAGGTGAATCTCAGAATGGAGTTCCTCTATATGGGAAGTTAGCATGTAATTTGTTTCAGGTTCAAACAACAATCTTAATATTTGGCTTTACAATTTGCAATGAACCTTAGCATAGGCTACTTATTAAAAAAAGGAAAAAGGCAGGGAAGAGAAGAGGTTCCTATATTTGAAACTAGCAATGAACAATGATCATGGAGGGTTCTACTGTGGACAACTTCCTTAAAACAAAATTTCACTTAACCAGAATAACTCACAGTATTAGGAAACTTGTGCAAGCTTCTAAGGACTGCAAATATTCAACCATTCATTCACCATAAACATGCATGAACAAAAGATAGAAGTTTGGAGAAAATTTTAGTTTATACCCAGACTAACTTTACACAGCTGTCTACGATCAGTAAATGGCAAAACTTATGGACAAGAAAGGCATCAACACAACACAAATCTACATAACCATTGAACAACATTAACTAATCTATCAAAGTAATCTAAAACACTAAGAACAACAAAATAAATTTAACTAAATCAGCTAACTATGGGAGATGAACCATGTAATATGCAATAAAAACTCAAGAGTCCACCAAAAGCAAATGAACTTCTATTAAAAATTTTGCAACATGCCTTTACAACAACTCAACTCTCTTGAAAATGAGAGGAGACCCCCTATTTGTAGTGTTCCAAAAGCAAAATGAATGGACAAGATTGATTTGCATTGTGTGGCCAAGATTCACTAAAAACTATGGTTTCACCTACCCCCAAATATATTATAATCTAAAATACATCCTTGTCTTTTCCCTATTTTGTCCTCTTGTGGTAGCACTGTAGCACTTTGTCTTCTAGCTGATTTCCTTTGCTACAGCTATTCTGTGAGGATCTTTTCATCAATAATTGGGTTTCCTTCCTGCTTCTACAAAGCGGCATACTCTATGAACTTGCTGATTACTGATTGGAGCTTATCAATCTCCATTATAGATTGAAGCACATGGTAGTTCCATTTCTTGGATTGGCTTGTGAGCATGTTCCAATCTCCATCACATTTAGCCGTGTTGTCCCTAACTTGTTCAGATTGGGAAAAAGCCCAGGTAGGAAAACTCATAAAGTCTGTGGTAAGCTCACCTGACATTCCATCTTCCTTCTTCTTATGGAAATATGACTTTATCTTTTTCGGATCAATCTTGACGACGGGCATATCATAACCCATCATTAATTTCAAATACTGAATACAGTTTTCCCTAACGTCCTTGGCCTAGTCAATGTCAAGCTCCACTTTACAGAGTACTTTCTCCAATTTCTCTTTCTTATGATCGAAGTCCAACTTCCACATATCCACTAGCCAATGATCATCCTCTATCAGTGCAAACTCCTTTTCCCATGTTTTCTGAGACAGCTTGAGGATGGCCTCAATTTTAGGATAAGTGGACTTGTATATCTTTAGGAAGTTAGTGCAAAAATTTCTCGTTCCCTCAAGGTAGTTTTGTACCTCTAAGAACTTGTTTGTTGTCTTGACAACACGATTGATGCCCATGTTTCCGGCATATAGGACTTACCGGAAGCAATCCTCCATAGTCTTAGTCCAGTTCTTTCTTTTCTTGAGCTTGTCGATATGGTACTTGGACAATATTTGCAATGGCGCTGAGGATGTGGTGGGGAGCTCTTCCACTGATGACCATTACTGAATATAGTTAGTCAGATCAACCATTTGTGCCTTTAGTTCTTCCTTGGAGACCCTATCCTTCTGTATCAAATGTACTACTGTGGCAACGTACTCTTGGAGATGATCTATTTTCTGATCTCTAGAAGTTGTCCCCAAGTTGATAGTGGAGACATTGTAACCTATTCCTTCTTCTCCCACCACCAGTGTGGCTACTTGCACGGTCCTAGATCTAGAGGCGTCCATTGTCAGGTTGGATCTAACTTTAGGCTTCTTTTCTTTCTTAGTGCTGATCAAGACTCATGCCAAGATGGCCTCCAATATTTATTTTAGATTCTGTGGGGTTGAAGCTTTCTTCTCTAGTTGTTTCTCAAGCCACTCAAGCATCTGAGATTCTCCCCTTGGTGACTCACAATCATGTTCTTCTTCATGGGTACACTCAATTCCCATCACCTTACCAGCTAGAGTCTCCTATTCGGCCCTTTGTCCTTCTTCTTCATCCGAATCATGAATGAATACAGTTTCCTTTTGTGGAGACTCGATGGGAGTATGCTCTTTGGGGCTATCCTCCCCCTTGGCAGTTTCCTTTTCTTCTTCTTCTTCATCATGCCCATGTTCTTTAGGCTGCTCCATTCCTAGGCTGTCGTGGGTTTTAGCCTCTTCTTGGGGTTTGTCTTCTTCTCTATTTTCCTCTTCCTTGTGTTGAGGTGGCACATCTTCTTGTTCTTTCTTTTCTTGCTCCTCATGCTCTTCTAAGAGAGGCATTTCCTCATCATGTTCGGGGCTTTTATCATGCTCCCTAATTAGAGGTTCAGTGTCCTCCTCCATCTTATCACTTGATTCCATTTCTTCCTTAGAAGCTGGCTTCTCTACCTCTCCTCCAACATCCTTCAACTATCAAGCTAACTCCTTGAGATCCACATCAAAGGTCTCCATAATATATTTTGTGCTGGTATCTTCTTTATCACTCGTAAGATTCTGTTTCTTCTCCTTTGTGGACCACCTTATCAATTTGCAAATGCTGGTGCTATGGGTGCTCATGGTAATCATATGTTTCCTCCTCAATCTATTTTGTGGCTTATTTCTCTTGCTGCTCCAACTCCTCAGATATTTACATTGTGGCTTTCATTTCAGGTGGTTCAGCTGGAGGAGTGGAGGCGGTAATATTGGCAAGAATCTGTGCTAGGGCAGCTTGAATAGCTGGGTTCATTAGTACTCTAGACAACTCTGAAGGAAGATTCTGGATATGTCGGGAGAATGCCTTTGGTAGTGAGAGCATGGGCATTGGTATTATTGTTGTTGCTAGGGATAGTGATGTAGTTGGAGACATGGAAGCAAAGGAAAATAAAGAGGTGGTGGCAGAAGAAGAGTCTATGGTCACAACTTGCACGGTGGGTGGAGAAGAGGCCAGGTGGATTGAGATATCCACCGCAAGCAAAGAAGTGGCCACCATTGCTTGAGAAGTAGGTGAAGGAGCAACAATAGTGGAGGCAACAGGTAGAGATTTTGGTTTCTCAGCCTCCATTTCCTCTCCCTCATGGAGTGGATCTTCTTGAATGGTCAAAATTTCTATGAAACTGCCTGATCTCTTATGTTTCTTGGAAGGTTCACCCTTCGAAACCTTCCTCCTGTACAACTTGGGGTTGGGCTATTGCTCTGCAACCCTCTTTCTTGACCCGGTTTTTGGAGGAGACATTGAGGTTTCTCCTGATGGGGCAGCAACTGTCCCACTATCTGTTTCACTTGTTGGCTCATTCTCGAGCCCCTCATAGGTCAAGGTGACCCCTTGCTGCTTCAATTGGGAAATTTTTCCATCAACCCACTCTTTTGTTTTGGCCTCGACAGGCTTAGTCAGAATATCGAGGTCATTAACCTCTCGCTCATCCTAGTCAATTAGTGGTAGCGGGAGATTGGTAACCGCGCTATACTGAGGATCCATGACTGTGCTTTAATCTTCTTCTAGTTGGTCTGGTACAGGGAATAGATTGACCTTCTTTATGAAATATGCAGTCATTCTTATATAGTGCCTCATTTGCACTTCATTATCATCTTTGCAATTAGCCCAAAAGTCCTCAATGCTATGTAGATGGGTGTATTTAGGTCCAAGTGACTTCTTGAGTTTTCCATAGGGGTCCATCCGTGGCCGGACAGTATGGAGTCTCAAATAGTATTCTACCAGTTCCTTCTCTGAATTATCGAAACACTAAGAGGTATGGAGTTCATATAGCCCTTGGCCGAAGGAGAAGGGATAAGGAATCCTTGCCTTATGCTTGTTGCTCAGAAGGGTGTGTGCATGCCGTAGCCGCCGAGAAAGTTCTAACAATATTATCCGATCATTGGGATATTGGGGCAGCTTGTATGGTCTTTCTGAGAAGCCTTCAGTAGGGATATAGGTGAACTTTGGATACTGAATGAATAAGAAGGAAAACTATTTTAAGAATGCATTGGCACTATGGGAGACTCTTCTTTCAAAGTCACCCCCAAGAAATTGGATAATATGACCTATGAAAGCATCATTAACCCTGTAGTAGTCCCTCTTGAAGTTTTTGAATTGTAGCTGAGGGTACTTATCATAAACATTCAGCTCCCTACTTGGTTCTTCATTTGGAGCTCTTAAGAGACCTATGTATTGCATCTATTCAGCCAATGAGTAGACCAAATATGAGGTCATGTAGAATTGAGAGGTCTTCTTTACAACCACAAATTTCTCATGGAAGCAATCACTAATTATACCCACTTAGTAGAACTTAGCCTCTAAATGGAGAATCTCCTCAATGAAGTACAACATCCACTCTTGGAAGTAAGCTGCAATAGGAAGGCCCATTACTTTGCTTAGTAGGGTCACCAAATCATGGTAATCCTCATAAAAGTCACCATAGAAGAGCTCTTGGGGAACCTTTGCAACACTACCCCTCTTCTCCTTCAACCAGTACTAATTGATAAGTCTTTTACACTTTAGGGAGTCCTAATCCCACATGGCTCTACCATCATCCTTGGTTGGTATCTCCATCTCCCCAAAGGTAGGGATATGAAATTTTTTTGTTATTGCCTTAGCAGACATGTCAGCTAAAATATTTCCATCCCTGTTTATAATTGTTCTAGTCTCTTCTTGGTATGCCTCTCTGCAGGCCATAATGAGCTTGGGGTAAAAGAGGCTAGGAGGAAATCCCATAGCTTTAGCCAACCCACTGCTTCTGATATTTCTCACATTTTCTATTTTAGGGCTGATCCGAACCCTTTTCTTGAATTCATCGAGGTCTATATGTGCAATGTTTGTGTTGGAGACCTCCTTGCATGTTGAGGTGACTTTCGAGTTTAGAGGTTCCCCCTAGAACTTGTACTTCATTTGATCTTTGTCATCTTTTCCACGGGGTTCCTTGCCTATTTTCTTTCCTTTATCTTTCTCCGTGACTTCTCTTGAGGGTCCTGCACCTGATTCTATATATCAAGCGGGAAAAAGAGTGGTCAGCATATCTGAGCATGAAAACATGGAAACGTTAGCCAAATCCCTGCAAAATGGAGTTAGATTGGATAATTCAACATTTGAGAAATCTAACATATAATCTAGATTGCCATTAGCAGTTCATAGGAGGGAGTTTTACCAAGTCAGGCCCCAGGGGTCAGAATTGCCTAGGTGGATGTCTATTTTAGAGTTGTTGTAGGAGGGAGGACAATCAGGGCACGATGGCCTACCTGTCCTAACGCACCTTCATTTTGATCAATTTGAAGGATCCACTGAGGAGAGTGCCCTATTTCAACATGTGGGTCAAAGTAAGTTTGATGATTGTAGAGCATCAAGATCCTCACTTTGGAAATTGGAACCAGAGAAGAGCTTTTCCATTAGGAGTCTGCTGTTAGGGATGGCCTTGATAGGACAACATTCTAGGGGCAGAGTTCCATCGGGTAGGACCCATGGCTCCGGGGGGCATTCAACACAATTTCATATCACTCAAGCACCCTTCACTTGTCTTTTAGGCACTTCGGGTCTGAGGAGGTGGAAAGCCGTTGGGAATAGAGGATGTGGTGTGGCAGTTCGACGGGAGAAATTTGAGGGATCAGGTTTGGATGGAGATGCAACCTTCGCATTTAATTCGTTAATCTTTTGAAAGTTTAGCGGCTGAGGTGAAGTCGGGTTCCAGATGTCGGGAGGACGGAGAAAGTTTTCCCTAAGTTATGGTGGTGATGGGATGGAGTCCCGATCACGATGACCCAACATGAGGGGTCCGAAGGAGGTTGAGCACTTAGCACTTTTCACATTTTTGTTTGATGACGGCGAGGGAGTCGGGAGCCGAAGGGTGGAGGGAAGTCAATCAAAAGCCATCAAACAATGACATTGTCACCGTAGTGGCCCATGGACGGAAGTCCGCTAGCCGGGACCCGAACGATGCTCAACATATGGTCATTCTCAAGTTCAATGTTACATGGTGAATGAAGGAGTGAAGCCCACAGGATGGACAATCGGGTTGTTAAAGCTGCCTGAGACGACGAGATGTGGATGAAGTTCTGTCAGGGGAAATCTGTGAGGCGGGATCCAGGACAAGCCGAGATTTTAAGATTTTCAAGCGTGAGTTCTGGGGCAGCCAACAAGTCAGGACTCGAGTTCTGGAAAGCTGTGGCTAGAAAGTCGTTTGGGGTCGGGAAGTTATGAACGACACCCTAGGGATGTAGTCTTGTGGGCATGGACCCGAACAGGTCGATGGATTTCCCCTCAACTTATGAAATTTTGTGGTTTTCATATAGCAAAAGGAAGGGGTCCCTCTGTGATGGCGGACCCAGAAGAGGTGTTCGCCGCTCATTAGAGTTTTAACTTGTTCAAGGTTATCGGCGACAATGAGGATGCCCAGGGTCGCAGAGCATGAATGCTCTATCTGAAGAATGACACCGAGAGGACAAGGTTCCATGGGTGATGTTTGGGTCAATTTTGAGGTTTTATGAAGATTCAAGCATATGGGTTTTGTGTGCCATGTTTTTCTCTATCTAGCTCATGTGTTTTTCTGCTTTTAATTCACGAGTTTTGCAAGAAATTAAAAAAAACACCAAATGGGGTGCGGGCAGTAGACTCACCTCAAGAACTTGATGAAGGAGGCAATTAAATTAGCCAACAAACTCGTTGGATCAGTGGCAGCATGAGGAGATAACTCTCTGATCAAAATGACATGTGAAAATGACAGTTCAGAGCTAGCTATATATAGAAAATTAGGCATTAAATGTGGCCATTAAATGATCGTATGAAAGACCAAAGGTTCGTAAGCTGCAATTTGAAAATGGGAACGGGAGCACCGGGGTTCGACGGTCGGATGATCGTCGGTGGATGGCAGTTAGATTGTTTGGTGATGATCAGACAACGTTGGAGGGTTTGGGTTTCGATGGGTGGAATGCCACCCAAGAATGACCATTGGGAATGGTGAAAAGATGACATAAGTCTGGGAGGGGCATCTCGACGAGCTCCATAGACGCCACCTTAAAAGAGCTAAGGAAAAGAACCAATTGGATTCCGTAAGGACTAAAGACTTGGAAAATTTGAGGAGGTGAAACATGGTCAACTTAAGAAGACTCCGCTAAGAGCTTACTGACCATTTTGAATGTTGAAACGTGGGGCACAAAAAATGAGACGACAACAAAATGACCCAATGAGGTGAAGGAAAGAGAGGGTCCCCATTCCGAAAAGGTGTGTGTGCTGAGGGCACAACAAATGGCGACTCTTCTAGAGAACGCTCCCGAGTGTTTTAAGGATAAGTATTCATTCAGAACCCAGAATCTCTGGTTTCACAGACCAGGGCTTGACGTCCAAAAGTTAACTATCAAAAAAAGATCCTTAGTTGAGCCAACCTATGAAACATCTCAGAAGTGTGTGTGTAGTGAATTCATTTGCTTTCCCTAGAAACTGTGATAGACAACGGTCAATCAAATTGAGCAAGCTACATGAATCGCCCAACCCCAAAAGTAACCTGGACGTTGCCCCATTGCCAGCCAGGTGTCCATAGCCCCAATAGAGTTGTCACTATGACCCCATGGATATTTCTCTATTGCTAGCTAGGTGTCCATAGCCCTAGTAGAGTTATCCGCACACCCATACGATTGCTTGATTTCAAAATTTTCTTTTCTTTTCTTTCTTACAAATTTTTTTTAACACTTTCTCCTTTTGCTCAACCTTGTAGGCATTGAAGCCTACTATGGGTTTGGAACTATAGTGGTCCCTGGAGCAGACTTAAGATTTATCGCTTACTAAGTCATCATAAACAACCATTGTACAACCCTTTGGAAACCATTAATATGCATTTTGTGTTGGATCTGAGATGAATGTTAAAGGACTCAACCAAGGGTCGAGTTCTAAGGTAGAGTTCATATGAGGAAGTCATTCTAAGGTAGCTATCAGGGACCAATGGTTGAGAATGAATATTTAACCAAAGAACACTAAGAGTAGGCAACAAAGTGAATGATTTGTTGAACGAGCATGACCACCACAACAAAAATGAAGAACACCCTCGTCAAAGAAAAACAACCAGGAAATGAGAAAAAATTAAGCGAAGCAAAGAAATGAAATGAAAGAAAACCAAAAGCAACCTAAACTAACCTATGTACAAGTATTTACAGAGACAACTCCAAAGGAGCTCAGGTTTGGAAGTAATGCTTTAGGTGCTGCTCGTTGACAGGAAACGGGATATCCTCACCAATTAAGGTCTTTAGGTGGATAGCATTGTCTCCAAGGATTCTAGTGATCTAAAAGGGGCCAAGCCAAAGCTTGTCAAATTTGTTATGTCCCCTTTTATTCTTATGGGTCTTGTCCCAGCATAGGACTAAATCAACAATTCAAAATGCCTTGATTTTGGCTCGGCGATTGAACCATCTTTTGATTATGCCCTGATGTTTGGTGAAGTTTTCTATTGCATGGTCACGTACTTCTTCTAAATGTAATAGCTTAGCCAAGCGAGCTTCTCTACGGTCCCCTCCTTTGTAAAAGTCATTGATGAACTATAGGGTGTGGATTTTTAGATGGATGGGGAATATAGGCTCTAGGCCATAAAAAAGGTGGAACGGGGAGTCACTAGGGGCAGCCTTTTGATGAGTGTGATCTTCCCAAAGGGAAAAATGGAGCTGGGTGTACAGTCCTTGGGATTCCTATCAAGCAGTTTTTTAATCGCAGTGCTCAAGTTCTTGTTAGTAGATTCTCCTAGGAAATTGCCCTGGGGGTAATAGTTGGAGGAGAATTTAAGAGAAATTCCATAATCAAAGGCCCAACTGGAAAACTTAAGTGAGAAAAATGCAGGGCCATTATCACACACCAAAGCATAGGGGCAACCAAAACTATTTAAAATGAAACTTTCAAGAAAATTCGTAACTACCTCAGTTGTGCATTGCCTACATGCAATGGCTTCTATTCATCTAGTGCAATAATCAGAAGCAGTTAGAATGTACCTATGTCCTACAGATGATGGTGGGCTTACCAAACCAATGAAGTCAAGACCCCATTGTGCGAACGGTCTCACCTCTAAAACTGGTTGCAGCGGGATATCAACGTTCTTTTCTTTGGTTGCGTTGGTCTGGCAGATGTGGCATGTGTGGACATGATTATGAGCGTCCTTGAAGACTGTCAGTCAATAGTATCCTACTTGTAAGATTTGATGCGTGGTGGAAGGACCAGATCCATGACCAGTGCCAAAATTTTCATGAAATTCCTTCAAGACCTGGCCTGCTTCTTCTTTGCCAAGGCATCTCAAATAGACACTTTCGTGATTTCTCTTGTATAGTATAGATCCCTGTAGCATGTAGCTACTACTTTGTATCTTGAGAGCACATTTATGAACTCCTTGCAAGCAAGATAGACACTTGTGGTTGAGCAAATAATAGACTATGTCATCGTACCACTCCCCTGGGGAAACATCCTCAAGCTGGTACCGCTGCACTGTAAGTTTAGGTCTTGCTTTACCTGCTGTTTCAGCTATTGTTTGGGTGAGTTCCTGTCCTCTTACAAATTTCATTGGCTGAATCTCCATGTCATACTCTTGTAGCAATGTGACCCACTTTTCTCTTTGTTCCTCTAGCTCATTTTGCATAAGCAACATTTTCACCGCTGGGTCAGGAACAATAGCGAACACCTTATTTTGCAAGATGTAATGCCTGAAGTTCTTTACTCCTTTGACAAGGGAATATGCTTGCTTTTCCACATTGTGATATCACAACTCTACATCTTTCAAGGGGGCATTCATAAAGGAAATAGGGTGCTCATTTCCTTCATTGTCCTTCTAGATTAAAATGCTAGCACATGAGTGATCTGAAGCAAATGAATAAATGTAGAATGGATTCAGATAGTCTAGGATGACAAGCACTGGTGCCTCAACAATTGATTTCTTGATTTCTTTGAAGGCTTGTTTTGCTTCGGGAGTCCACTCAATCTTAACATCTTGTTTCAACATGGCATTAGGTGGCTTGACGATTTCAACAAATCCTATGATGAATTTCTTGACAAAGTTAATCTTTCCAAAGAAAGATTTGAGTTCTTTCTTGTTGCCTAGCAGTGATATTTTCAGCAGGGATTGGATGCACTAAGGGTCAATGGAGATGCCCCTTTCTGAGATAACATGCCCAAGTAATTTCCCTTCAGTGAACCCGAAGATGCACTTCTTCGGGTTAAGGGAAACTCCAAATTCCCTGCACCTCTAAAATACTTTGCATAAGTCGGAGACATGGTCACTCTGCTTCTTTGAAAACATGGTCAAATAATCCATGAAGATGATTATGCACTTTCCAATCAAGTCCTTAAAAGCAATGTCCATGGCACACTGGAAGGTGGCACTGGCGTTGATGAGTCTGAATGACATTATTCTATAAGAAAAAGGTTCCCCACTTGGTGGTGAACGCTGTCTTGTGGTGATTTTTTCGTATTGCACCATTACTTGGTTGTACCCGGAGTACCCATCATGAAAGGACATCATCTGTGAACTATTGACGATCTGCAATACCTCATCCAATGAAGGCACTGGATTGTTGTCCTTCTTTGAAGCTCTATTCAGATTGTGGAAGTCCACGCACAATATAATTTCTCCATTCTTTTTCCTAACCGGGACCAAGTTGGCCACCCATGTGGAGTGCCTGACTGGAAATATTATTTTGGTTGAAAGTAATTTCTGCACTTCTTTATAAATGATTGGCTCCAGCAAGGCATTGATGGGGTGTTGTCTTTGTCGGAATGGTCGCACGTCGGGCTTGAGAGGGATGGCATGCTTGATAATGGAGGTATTGTAGGTATTCAAATCTTCATAGCTCCATGCTACCACATTGTGATACTTTTGCAAGGCATCCATGATTCCTTTCTTTTCTTCCATAGTGCACACTTTACCAATAAACATATTTTTGACTTCCTCAGTTGTTCTAAGGTTGTGGGTGTCACACTGGTTGTTTATGGTGTTTTTCTTCATTTTCTGATCCTAATCTTGGATATGATCTAGGTAAAATATGCGTTCAAGCTGAACCATACCTCTAGGGGTCGTATTGGTTTTGAGGTTAATGACCCCTTCTATATCTAATTCAGCTTCTTCTGGATCAGCTTCATCAATTATTTGTGTTGCAAACACATCAAAATTGGTGATGAATTTAAGGATATGTTTCTCATCATTGAATACTTGGAAGTGAGTGACATTATCTAGGATAGATTGTGTGGAAGTCAACTCCACAATAAATTTCTTGAGGCTAGACAAAGATAGCAGTTGCAAAGTGTTGGCTGCTTGAGCTAAAGCATCAGCTGTATGGTTCTGAGAATGTGGGATTCGTTGTATATTAAATGCATCTAGACCATCTAAAAGATCCCAGATTCTATGTATATAGTTTTCCAACCTTCTATCATGGCATGAGTACAATTTTCTAACTTGTTTGACCACCAACTCAAAATTACAAAAAACTTGTAGCATTTTAACATTTTTTCTTAAAGCCATCAAAAGACCATGAACTAAGGCTTCATATTCAACTACATTATTGGTGCAATAAAATTGAAGTCTGTGGGCGATAAAGTAAGTCTTACCTGTGGGGCTGATGAGTTTGAATCCAGAGCCAAATCCTTGCTTGGATTTGGACCTATCAAAGTGTAGAGTCCAAAACTTAGGCGAGTCCTTGACTTTAGGGCCAATGAGGCATGACCTCTCCTTTGGTTTCACACTTACATAAGAGGTTTTCTAGGTAGGTGTTGACTGATTAAGGTCTACAACAAGCTGCTCCATCAACAATTCTTCTTTAGGGGTGACCCGTGCTTTTATATGCTCCACTGCCATCTGGAACAAACAACACTCAAACTCAGAGTGGGAAATGTTGTCTACCCTGCACCAATTAGGCAGTAGCAACTCTTAGATATTCATTCTCGCACCCAAGCTAAGCTGATTCTGCATGCATTTTTCCATAAAGTCTCGAAATCCATTGAGCAATCCTAAAGTGCCATCTCCATGGGACTCCTCATCATCAAGTTCTACTAGCATTTCTGTGCTCTGGGGTGTATGGGCCAAATCAATTAGAGGGCTGCATTGGACCAGGAGGACTTCTGTAACCACCCCCTCTCTTGAATCTTCCAACTCTTCCTGATATGAGATGGGAGAATAGTTCCCTCACTCAGTCTCAACAAACAATACCTCGTTCAGGTTGTTGTATTTCGTGATCATGAACTTCATAGGTTGCTCACAATCTATTCAAATCTAGTTTGGTAGTCCCTTCCATGGTAGCCACATGTCAGAGTGATCCATTACAACATATCCATTCAGTGTTCTAGTGAAGTCTCGCCCAAGGATAATCCCATAGGTGTCAGGGATGTCTACTACCTGAATGTAAATGAATTGTTGTACCCTTGGATCTACAACGATCTACATTGGGATTCGATTCATTTCTCCCATGATATTGACCTCTGTCCTGTCTAGTCGAGTCACTTTTCTCCTTGAAGGTGTGGGGGTAATCCCAAGAGGTTTGCACACTGCTAGGGGCATGACGTTGGATGACACTCCTGAATGAAGTAGGAAATTGTGTAAATTCTTTCCAAATATCCGAATGGTGGTGAGGAAGGGTTGGGTTTCCAACTTCCCTTAGAATAGGCCCATAGGCGTGTCCACTTGAGCTACTTGAGCTTTGTTTTTATCGCCAGCCTTATCCTTAGCTTGCCTAGAGGGCTGATCCTTGGGGCTTTTCCTATTATTCTGATCTGATTCCTTTGTAGGATGTTTACTTGTCGACTGATTTTGAGGCGGATCTGCCTTCTTACCATGAATCTATTGAATGATAGGCTCACTTGGAGGGTCCTCGAAAGAGACTCTCTTGGCTAGGATCTCCTGCGTGGCCTTAGAGGAAGGAGTCCCATTAATTACTCTAAAGAAGGAATGCCTAACTACAAGAATCTTAAGTAATTCAAAGGTGGATAAGCTGATCTTGACTTTCTTGAACTCCTCTGCGACATATTCGTCCATTTGCTCAATTTTAGTTTCAAAGGCTTTACCTATAGTAGAGCTAGTGGGCTGGGCTTGTGTCTGGCTTGACTGATTCTAGGGCAGATCTTGAGGCTAGTTTTGTGGTTGGTTTTGGGATTGATTTTGTGGCTTATCTTTGTTGAAGTATTGAGTGGGCACATGAGGAAGACCAAGATTATTGCTAGAATTCAGGTCAGGCGGGGTGCTAAAGTAATTGGGCAGAGTGGAAGTCATAAAAGGTCCACCTACCTGTCTATTCCTAAGGTATTAGGGAGTTTCTCTCTAGTGGAACATATGAACCTCAGGTACATATAATTCCTCCTCGTATTTTGGACCATTGTTTATCAAATTGAAAAGCCGAGACAAGGTTTCTTCGCTACTTACCTCTTGGATTTTGTTGTCTTTTGGTGGAGCATCCTCACATTCTGGGACATTTTTCTCGCTTCTTGGGAATGATGCTAGATTGACCATGAGATGTGAGGAGTAATAGGGCTTAGATGGGACTATGTCGCGACATCCAACATTGTCCACGACATTTTTAACTTTGACTTGGAAGATTTCTACGGCTGTGAGAAACTCGGGGTAGTCCAACTCGGAGTACCTACTAGTTTTGTGAATCCGACACCATCTAGAGAGAGCTGCTTCAACAAGGTATACAACACTAGTTGTCTTTTTAGCACTTGCAGGTTGGTTTTGGGACTGATTTTATGGCCTATCTTTGTTGAAGTATTGAGTGGGCACATGAGGAAGATCAGGATTATTGCTAGCATTCAGGTTAGGTGGGGTGCTGAAGTAATTGGGAAGAGTGGAAGTCATAAAACGTCCACCTACCTATCTATTCCTAAGGTAGTAGGGAGTTACTCTTTGGTGGAACATATGAACCTCATCTACATATAATTCCTCCTCGTCTTTTGGACCATTGTCTACTGAATCGAAAAGCTAAGACAAGGTATCTTCGCTACTTACCTCTTGGATTTCATCCTCTTTTGGTGGAGCATCCTCGCATTCTGGGATATTGTTTGCGCTTCATGGGAATGGCACTAGATTGACCACGAGACAAGAGGAGTCATAGGGCTCAGATGGGACTATGTCGCGACATCAAACATTGTCCACTGCATTCTGAACTTTGACTTGGAAGATTTCTGCAATTGTGAGAAACTCGAGGTAGTCCAACTCAAAGTTACTGGTAGTTTTGTGAATCCGACACCATCCAAAGAGAGCTGCTTGATGTAGGAGCATCCTTGGTTCTTGGCAATCATGCATCAACCAAAAATATTTTCCTTTTGGTTTTGTCCTTGTTTTGTTTCTTTCTTAGTTCATGTTGGTGGATTCATCATCTTTGCTCACTAGACCCTATGGATCTCTAAGTACATCATGGAAATGTTCATTTTCCTTATTCCTAGATTTGAGCGAGGTTGGATCATTTTTCGGCAAGTTATCAATTCCATATTTCATATCAGTTTCTTGAACCGGCACCAAAATAGTTTTCAAGCCTAACAGCTAATTTGATCATTCGTGGATCGTTCCTGTGACTTGTGGATCTTAACGGTGTGATTTTAAATGTTTCTTGGAGTGTCCCTGACACCTTCATTATAGGTCCAAACTTAGTCTTATGCACCCGTTGATGGATTAATTCAAAATTGAGGCTGACTTGTTCATGCACCTATTACATTTTCTTTCCTTGGAGAATGTGATGATCTTGGCCGACGCAGATGTTTCTTGATTTGTGGATATGCTATAAAGCTTGTAATAGATCATTAGAATAGGTAGTGGAGATAGTGAGAATTGAATTAGTAGTGGATATATTGTATTTTTAAGAACTCACTCACATATAGGAGCATGTTAGAATGTTGCATATTTGATCAGGCCTGTGAGCCGAATCTGTAAGCCTAGATGTTGCTGGCCGAATGTAACTGAGATTTCTATTAATGAGAATGTGTTAATCTGCATTTTCCTCCATATTCTATATTGCTTTCATTGTGTTACTCTTGCTACACGGTTTGGATTGTTCTCTCTAAGGACCCTCCTACCGTGGCTACACTAGATTGGTATCAGAGTGAGCTTCGATCCGTGTGAGGTTGATAGAATTTGCAAAGTCCTGTAAAATATTTGTTGTGGGGTGGCGGATTGAGGATCCAACCTGTAGCTACAAAGGACTGTTGTAAAGATGGTTGGAAGAAGAAATGCTAGAGGAAATGGAGTGTGTGGAAATGCAAAACAAGCTATAATGGAGATGTTAAGAGGAATTGCTGCCGGATTAGATGTAGTTGAAACGGCCCAGAGAAGAGGTCGCCCAGTTGATGATGTGAGTGATGGAGAGGTAGAAGTTTAGGAAGAAGGAGGAAGAGAAGAGCAACCTGGCCTGGATCAGGGAGAAGAAAGGTTCATAAGAGCGCTAACTAGAGCAAATATGGAGCCACATTTCAATCCACTGGATTATATTGGTAAGTTAGATTCAAAATAATTGCTTGATTGGATAAAAAAGATGGAAAAATATTTTGAATTTGAAGGTACTACTGAAGATAAGAAGGTGAAATTTTCTTGTACAAAGTTGAGAGGACATGCATCCCTTTGGTGGGAACATTTGCAGACAAATAGGCAAAGAAGAGGGAAAGAAAAGATAAAATATTGGGATCAGATGGTGAATAAGTTGAAAACAAAGTTTATGCCAGTAGACTATCAGATTAGTTTGTTCTCAAGGTTGCAAAATTTGAAGCAAAAAGATTCAAGTGTGACAGAGTATATTGACGAATTGTATAAGTTGAATATCAGGTCTAGAAAATCAGAGGAGGAAATTGAGCAAGTAGCCAGATATGTGAATGGTTTGAGGTCGTCTATAAAGGATGAAATCAGTTTGATCAAGTTGTAGAGTGTGGAAGAGGCATATCAGTGTGCCCTAAAGGCAGAAGAGAAGCTGAATAAGAGACATGAGCAGAGACAAAGAGGAAGAGGTGGAAGATTTCAAAGAGGAAGAAATTTTGCTAGAGGAGGAAGAGGATCTTTTCCATATCAGAACAAGGATAAGGAGAATAGTAAGAATGATAATGCATATTAGAAAAGTGATGACAACTCATATAGAAGAGGAGGATACAGTGGTTACCAGAATGAAGGATATACAAGAGATGATAGAGGACAAGAGAAAAGGGTATTCAAAGGAACTTGTTATAAATGTGGAGGACATAGAGCATTTGAATGCAATCAGGGAGAGACGAGCAGAAAGATCGATAAGAACCGCCTTTGTTGAGGAAGATCATGTTGGATCATCTAATAAACCAAAAGAAGGAGAAGTGTTGGTAAACAGAAGAGTACTGTATCAGAGAGAGTTGGAGCAGGAACCGTTGTAGAGGAAGAATTTGTTCTAGAAAAGATGCAAGATAGTTGGTAAATGTTGCAAGGTGATAGTCAACAGTGGAAGTTCTGAGAACCTGCTTTCTGAAGAGATGGTGACTAAGTTGAAGTTGGAAATATTGAAGCACCTGAAACCCTATAAGATAGCATGGAGACAAGATGAGCATAATATTATGGTAAGTGAACAATGTTTGGTGAAATTGAAAATAGGAAATTACCATGATGAAGTTTTGTGTGATATCATGTCTATGGATATATGTCAAATTTTGTTGGGAAGGCCTTGGTAGTATGATAGACAAGATCTTCTTGATGGAAAGAAGAATATATATGCCATTGTTGCTAATGGGATGAAGCATATTTTATTGCCATTGGAAGATGTTCCTACAATTGAGGTTTGTATGAATGCTAGGGTTTGTCTTGTTGATGAAAGAAGATTCCTTGATGGGTTGAGAAATGAGAATATGTGTTATGCCTTAGTTCCTAAGAAGGCTAAAGACTTGAAGCATGTGGAAGAACAACTGGAAGAAATAAAGGAGTTGTTGACAGAATATGAGGAGATCATTTTAGACAATGTACCTAATGGATTACCACCTATGAGGAGTATTAGTCATTGCATGGATTTGATTCCTAGAGCTAGTCTACTTAATAAAGAAACACACTGGATGACACCTATAGAGAATGAAGATTTGAATAGACAAGTGCATAAATTATTGAGAAAGGGTTTGATTAGAGAAAGCTTGTGTCCATGTGTAGTACTTGCTGTGCTTGCACCTAAGAAGGATGGAGAATAGAGAATGTGTACAAATTATAGAGCCATAAACAAGATCATGATGAATTATAGATTCCCTTCACCCTAGATGGATGACATTATGGATTGCTTGAGTGGAGCTATATTCTTTACAAAGATAGATTTGAAGAGTGGATATCATCAGATCAGAATCAAAGAAGGAGATGAGTGGAAGAGAACATTTAAGACAAATGAAGGATTGTATGAATGGTTGGTGTTGCCTTTTGGATTGACAAATTCACCGAGTACTTTCATGAGATTAATGAATGAGGTATTGAAGAAATTCTTGGGTAAGTTTGTGATTGTGTATTTGGATGACATCTTGATTTTCAGTAAGAGTAGAGAAGAACATTTGTTGCACATAAGACAAGTTTTGAAGAAGTTGAGAGAGGAGCAGTTGTTGATAAACATTAAGAAATGTAGTTTCATGAAGGAGGAATTGGTATATCTAGGATTTGTGATATCCGTGGAAGGATTAAAGATGGATCCTAAGAAGGTTAGAGCAATAGTTGTGTGGACTACACTTGAAAGTATTGGAGAGGTAAGATCATTTCATGGATTGGCTAGTTTCTACAAAAAGTTCATTAGGAATTTTAGTTCTATTTGTAGTCCTATGACAGAAGCAATGAGAGGAGATATGAAGGATTTTAGATGGACATCTGGAGCAAACCAAAGTTTTGAGTTGTTAAAACAGAAGGTGACTGAATAGCCTATGTTGGATTTACCAAATTTCAATAAGGTATTTCAAGTAGATTGTGATGCAATGTTGAGTCAAGAAGGGAGACCTGTAGCTTATTTCAGTGAGAATTTGAATGATTCTAGGAGAATATATTCAGTGTATGATCAAGAATTTTATGCCATAGTTCAAGCCTTGAAGAAGTGGAGACATTATTTGTTGCCTAAGGAGTTTGTGCTATATACGAATCATTAGGCATTGCAATATTTGTATAGTTAGGGTAAGTTGAATCAGAGACACATGAGATGGGTGAAATTCTTGCATAGCTATACTTTTTTTTTGAAGCATAGGATTGGAAAGTCAAATAGAGTTGCTGATGCATTGAATAGAAGGAATTTGTTGACAGAGATGAGAATGGAGGTATTAGGCTTTAATGAGTTGAAGAACTTGTATGAGGAAGACCTAGATTTTGCAGAACCATGGAGAGCTTGTAAGGAAGAATTTTTGGAGGATAGAAGTGAGTGGTTGGATTATTTCATCCAGGATGATATGTTGTTAAGAGGTAATCAGTTGTGTATACCCCAGAGTTCAATGAGGGAAAACTTGGTGAAAGAAAAGCATAGTGGAGGATTGGTAGGACACTTTGGAATTGATAAGATAGTAGCATTGGTGAGTGAGAATTATTTTTGGCTCCAGATTCATAAGGATTTCATGAGATTTGTGCAAAGTTGTAGAGTTTGTCAAGTTGCAAAAGGGAGTAGTCAGAATGTTGGATTGTATAAGCCTTTGATAGTTCCAAAAAGACCTTGGGAGGATATCAATATGGATTTCATACTTGGATTGCCAAAGACACAAAGAGGTAATGATTCTGTATTTGTGGTGGTAGATAGATTTTCTAAGATGGCACATTTCATACCTTGTAGGAAGACAATAGATGCAGTGCATGTAGCAGACTTATTTTTTAGGGAAGTGGTCAAATTGCATGGATTACCTAGGAGTATTGTTTTAGACAGAGATATAAAGTTTGTTGGTTACTTTTGGAGGACACTTTGGAAGAAGTTGAAGAAATATTTGAAGTTTAGTTCTACGTTTCACCACAGATTGATGGACAAACAAAATAGTGAACAAGAGCTTGGGGAATTTGCTGAGATGCTTGGTTGGAGAGAAGACTAGAAGTTGGGATTTAGTCCTTGCACAAGCAGAGTTTGCTTACAATAATTCAGTGAATAGGAGTACAAGAAAGACACCTTTTGAGATTGTTACTGGAGTACATCCTAGAGGTATATCAGAGTTAAGAGACATTAGTATGGAAAATAAGAGGAGTGCAGAATTAGAAGAATTTGTAGAACACATGAAGAAAGTACTCAAGTGAAACAACAATTGGAAGACATGAGCCAAAAGTATAAGAAGGTAGATGAGAAGAGGAGACATAAGGAGTTTGAAATTGGAGATGAAGTGATGGTATATTTGAGGAAGGAAAGATTTCCAGTTGGGATATTCAACAAGCTAAAGATGAGGAAGTTTGGACCTTGTAGGATCTTGAAGAAGTTTGATTCAGGAAATGCATACGAAGTGGAGTTACCAGATGGTATGGGTATATCGCCTATATTCAACATTGGAGACCTACATTAGTATTATGAAGCAGAATTCAGTGAGGAAAGTACAGTGGAATTGGAGAATTAGTTTCCTAAACAATAGTTAGATGAGATTGAGGAGATTCTAGATATCAGAGATGGGAGGAAGACTCGTGGAAGATAGTACAAAGAATATCTTGTGAAGTGGAAAGGTAGACCAGTGGAGGATTCTTCTTGGATTTCTCAGGCTGGGGTAGACCGTCTTGGTTTTCCTTTGGCCCCTGCAAAATGAGAGACTCACTTTTCATTAACCCCGAATGTTTGATGCAGGAGCATCCTTGGTTCTTGGAAATCTTGCATCAACAAAAAATATTTTCCTTTCAGTTTTGTCCTTGTTTTGTTTCTTTCTCAGTTCATGTTGGTAGATTCATCATCTTTGCTCACTAGACCCTGTGGATCTCTACGTACATCATGGAAATGTTAATTTTCCTTATTCCAAGATTTGAGTGAGGTTGGATCATTTTTCGGCAAGTTATCAATTCTGGATTTTATTTCAGTTTCTTGAACTGGCACCAGAATAGTTTTCAAGCCTAACGACTAATCTGATCATTCATGGATCATTCCCGTGACTTGAGGATCTTAATAGTGTAATTTTAAATGTTCCTTGGAGTGTCCCCGACCTTCACTATAGGTCCAAACTTTGTCTTATGCACCCATTGATGGAGTAATTCAAATTTGAGGCTGACTTGTTCATGCACCTGTTACATTTTCTTTCATTGGAGAATGTGATGATCTTGGCCGACGCGAAAGTTTCTTGAGTTGTGGATATGCTATAAAGCTTGTAATCGATCATTATAATAGGTAGTGGAGATAGTGATAATTGAATTAGTAGTGGATAGATTGTATTTATAAGAACTCGCTCGCATATAGGAGCATGTTAGAATGTTGCATATTTGATTAGGCACGTGAGTCAAATCTATAAGCCCAGATGTTGCCGATCGAATGTAACTAAGATTTCTATTAATGAGAATGTGTTAATCTTCATTTGCCTCCATTTTTTTTTTCTTTTTTTTTTTCGTTACTCTTGCTGCACGGTCCAGACTGTTCTCTCTGAGGACCCTCCTACTGTGGCTACACCACTGCTTTAGCAAGGTATACACCACTACTTGTCTTTTCAGCACTTGTAGGCTAGTCCAGTGGAGTAGGAACACCCCAATTGTTGGGCCTAGTATTCCACATTCTATTTTTTCTTTGGGCTGGCCTCCTTTCAAAATTATGGTTAGAATTTTGTCCTCTTTCATAGCTTTGTCCCAAGGAAGGACCTACATCATGACCGTCTTTGCTTTCTTTGTTACGGTTGGCTTGAATGCTTCATTGGGAAGCTTGTAGCTGATTGTTCTAATTTCTCAGGTGTGTCATCTTCTTGGAAATTTTCTTGATCATTTTGGTTAGCTCATCAAGACGATCTTTCTCAATGATATTTGGCTATGACACTTGATTTTGAAGAAAAACGGGTGGGGAAGTTGGCTAATTTTGATGTGCTGGAGGAAATTTTGGTCCTTGTAGATATAATGCTATTTGAGGCTGCTGAGAGTATGCCTGCTATTATTGGGGATCCTGGGAGTAGGTTTTCTCTTGTTGGGGCTACACGTATGGAGGCACAAGAGGCGCTTGGTTCATCGGCTGTCCTGGATGTGGGATTATGGGCATCTAAGGCACCTAGTTCATAAGAGATGTCTGATGAGAGAACACTTGGTTTAGCCCTTGAACCTGCATCGAATGAGCCATTGGGCCCAAGGAGGGTAGCAAACTAGAAATGTTTTGTCCCAAGTCTATACTAGCAATAACTGCCTCTGCATAGGCTTCCATCAGTTTCGTTAGAGGTGGTCGCATTCTATTTACCAATGCAGCTGTGTAATAGATCGGTAGGGTAACATCATTGAGCACATACAGGGCTTGCAGCCTCGTATGGGCTTGATGAAACTGGTCATTGAAGGAGCTGATCAGTTCATTGATTTCCCTATGAACTAATGTAAATTGTCAATATATCTCCAAAGGGTTGATCAGGATCTTGTACTTCTACAAGAAGGAATTCATTATCAAATCCCAAGATGTAATGGATCCTGCTAGCAAGTTAATATACTAATAGAAGGCCTCTTCCCCCAATGAGTAAGGGAAGAGTCTACACGCCACATCTTCCTGATCGATTTGCATGTCCTTCAACTTTGTTTGGAAGATTTTGATGTGCTCCTCGACTATCCTCTATGGATCCTGAGGATTGAACTTTGTACAAAAGCTCTCTGAATTCTTAGTCATGTCATGGTAGGCATTGAAGTGCAATAGAGAAGGGTTATTCCCCAACCAAGCCATGAGGGGAGGCAGAGGTGGTATTTGTTGTTGAACAGTGACTTGGGGCTGCACAGGGGCAGTGGCAGTTGGGATTGCGCCTTGGACTTGGAGGGCAGGGGAAGGGGCAACACCCCAGCTGTGGGAAGCAAGAGGTGGAAATGCTATGAGGTATGACTGAGCAGAATGGATGAAGGTGAAGGAAGTCTGTTGAGTTTGAGGTGAATGGAAGGAGAAAGGAGGTGAAGGAAAAGGTGAAGTGGGTGGGACAAAGGAGGAAGAAGAGGCTGTGTCCCCTCCTTTGGTTCTTCTAGCCCTTGAGGGAGGCTGTAATTCTTGAAATTCCCATTTGTTTGGAGTAGACCCTAAAACTCTTCAGGAACTCTCAGGGGAGAGTGAATCACCTCGATCCAGCTTAGCTCAAATGGCCCTCCTTCTAGCGCTAGTTTTGTTGATGTGTTTTTTATGCTCTTCAAAACATAGGTAGTGCATAGATGCAATACCTCTCTTGAAAGGTAATCTCCAACAAGTTGCTGAAAATCACCCCAAGGTCTCTCCGGTGTCAGGTCATGACATGCATGGAATTTATTAGTTGATTTTTGATGTGATTTTTCTGGTAATCATAGGGAAGACTTACAGAGTTAAGCTGGAAGAAAGGTGAATCTCAAAATGGAGTTCCACTTGATGGGAAGTTAGCATGTAATTTTCTACAGGTTCGAACAACAATCTTAAACTCCTATTTTATCTTAAGATTTGGATTTACAATGTGCAATGAACCTTGGCATAGGATACTTATTAAAAAAAAGAAAAAGGCAGGGAAGAGAAGAGGTTCTTGGATTTGAAACTAGAAATGAATAGTGATCATGGAGGGTTCTACTGTGAACAACTTCCTTAAAATAGAATTTCACTTAACCAAAATAACCCACAATATCATGAGACTTGTGCAAGCTTCTAAGGAATACAAATATTCAACCATTCATTCACCATAAACATGTATGAAACAAATATAGAAGTTTGGAGCAGCTTTCAGTTTATGCCTATACTAACTTTACATAGCTGTCTACCATCAGTAAACAACAAAAAGTATGGACAAGAAAGGTATCAACACAACAAAAATATACATAACCATTGAACAACATTAACTAATCTATCAAAGTAATCTAAAACACTAAGAACGACAAAGTAAATTTATTTAAATCAACTAACTATGGGAGATGAACCATGTAACATGTAATAGAAACTCAAGAGTCCACCAAAAGCCAATAAACTTCTATTAAATTTTTTGCAGCATGCATTTACAACAACTCAACTCTCTTGAAAATGAGAGGAGACCCCCTATTTATAGTGTTCCAAAAGTAGAATGAATGGCCAAGATTGATTTGCATTGTGTGGCCAAGATTCACTACAAACTAGGGTTTCACCTACCCCCAAATATATTACAATTTAAAATACATCCTTGTCTTTTCCCTATTTTTTCCTCTTGTGGCAGCATTGTAGCACTTTGTCTTCTAGCTGATTTCCTTTGTTGCAGCTATTATGTGATGAGCTTTTCATCAATAACTGGGTTTCCTTCCTGCTTCTTCAAAGCAACATACTCTATGAAATTTCTGATTACTTCCTGGAGCTTATCAATCTCCATTATGTTAGATTGAAGCACTTGTTAGTTCCATTACTTGGATTGGCTTGTGAGTGTATCCCATTCTCCATCACATTTAGCCACGTTGTCCCTAAATTGTTGAGATTGGGAAAATGCCCATGCAGCAAAACTTATAAAGTCTGTGGTAAGCTCGCCTAACATTCCATCTTCCATCTTCTTATGAAAATAAGGCTTTATCTTTTCTAGATCAATCACGATGACGGGCATATCATAACATGTCATTAATTTCAAATACTGAATACATTCTGCCCTAACGTCCTTGGCCCAATCAATATCAGGCTCTAGTTTATAGAGTACTTGATCCAACTTCTCTTTCCTATGATCAAAGTCCAACTTCCACATATCCACTAGCCAATGATTGTCCTCTGTAAGTGCAAGCTCCTTTTCCCATGTCTTCTGAGGCAGCTTGAGGATGGCCACAATTTTAGGATAAGTGGACTTGTATATCTTTGGGAAGTTAGTGCAAAACTTCCTCATACCCTCAAGGTAGTTTTGTACCTCTAAGAACTTGTTTGCTATCTTGACAACATGATTGATGCCCATGTTTCCAGAATACAAGACCTATCAAAACGAATCCTCCATAGTCTTAGTCCAGTTCTTTCTTTTCTCGAACTTGTCGATATGGTCCTTAGACAATATTTGTGGTGGAACCAAGGATGTAGTGGGGAGCTCTTCCACTGATGACCATTACTAAATATAGTCAGTTAGATCAGCCAGCTATGCCTTTAGATATTCCTTGGATACCATATCCTTCTGTATCAAATGTACCATTGTGGCAATGAACTCTTGGAGATGATCGATTTTCTGCTCTCTAGAAGTTGTCCCCAAATTGATAGTGGAGATGTTGTAACCTATTCCTTCTTTTCCCACCACCAGTGTGGCTACTTGCACAGTCCTAGATCCAGAGGCATCCATTATCAACTTGGATCTAACTTTAGGCTTCTTTTCTTTCTTATTGCTAATTTGGGCTCGGGCCAAGATGGCCTCCAATCATTATTTTGGATCCTTTGGGGTAGGAGCTTTCTTCTCCAATTTTTTCTCAAGCCACTCAGGCATCTGAGATTCTCCCCTTGGTGACTCACAATCATGTTATTCTTCATGGGTACGTTCAATTTCCATCACCTTTCCAGCTAGAGTCTCCTATTCATCCCTTTCTCCTTCTTCTTCATCCGAATCATGAATGAATATAGTTTCCTTTTGTGGAGACTTTGTGGCAGTATGTTCTTTAGGGCTATCCTCGCCCTTGGTAGTTTCCTTTGCTTCCTCTTCTTCATCATGCCCATGTTCTTTAGGCTGCTCCATTCCAGGGCTATCATTGGTGTCAGCCTCTTCTTGGGGTTTGTCTTCTTCTTTCTTTTCCTCTTCCTCACATTGAGGTGGCACATCTTGTTCTTTCTTTTCTTGCTCCTCATGCTCTTCTAAGAGAGGCATTTCCTCATCGTGTTTGGGGATTTTATAATGCTCCCTAATTAGAGGTTCAGTGTCCTCCATCTTATCACTTGATTCCTTTTCTTCCTCAGAAGGTGGATTCTCTACCTTTTCTATAACATCCTTCAACTATCGAGTTAACTCCTCCTCAAGATCCGCATCAAAGGTATCCACAATATATTTGGTGCTGGCATCTTCTTCATCACTCTCGGAAGACTCTGTTTCTTCTCCTTCGCAGACCACCTTATCAATTTGCAAATGTTGGTGCTTTGGGTGCTCATGGTAATCTTCTGCTTCCTCCTCAATCCCTTTTGTGGCTTCTTTCTCTCATCGCTCCAATTCCTTAGATATTTCCATTGCGGCCTTCACTTCAGGTGGTTTAGTTGGAGGAGTGGAGACGGGAATATTGGCAAGAATTTGTGCCAGGACAGCTTGAATAGCTAGGTTCATTAGTACTCCAGATAGCTTTGAAGGAACATTCTGCATATGTTGGGAGAATGCCTTTGGTAGTGAGAGTGTGGGCATTAGTATTGTTGTTGTTACTATGGATAGTGTAGTTGGAGACATGGAAGTAGAGGAAAGCAGAGAGGTGGTGGCAGAAGAAGAGTTTATGGTCACAACCTGCATGACGGGTGGAGAAGAGGCAAGGTGGACACAAATATCCATCATAGGCGAAGAAGTGGCAACCATCGCCTGAGAAGTAGGTAGAGGATCAACAATAGAGGAGACAACAAGTAGAGATTTTGGTTGCCATCCTCCATTTCCTCTCCCTCATGGAGTGGATCTTCCTGAATGGTCGACATTACTGTGAAACTGTCCGATCTCTTATGTTTCTTGGAAGGTGCATCCTTCGAAGCCTTTCTCGCATACACCTTGGGGTTGGGCTGTTGCTTCATAACTTCTTTCATATTTCTTGACCTAGTGGTTGGAGGAGATGTTGAGGTTTCTCTTGATGGGGAAGTAGTTGTCCCACTATCTATTTCAATTGTTGGCTCATTCTCAAGCCCCTCATAGGTCAAGGTGACCCCTTGCTACTTCAATTGGAAAATTTTTCCATCAACCCACTCTTTTGTTCTAGCCTTGATGGGATTGGTCAGAATATCGCGGTCATCAACCTCTTGCTCATCCCAATAAATCAGTGGCAGTGGGAGATTGGCAACTGCACTATACTGAGGATCCATGACTATGCTTTCATCTTCTTCCACCTAGTTTGGTACGGGGAATAGATTGGCCTTCTTTACGAAATATGCGATCATTCACATATAGTACCTCATTCACGCTTCATTATCATTTTTGCAATTAGACCAAAAGTCCTAAATGCTATGTAGAAGGGCGTATTTAGGTCCAAGTGACTTCTTGAGTTTTCCATAGGGGTCTATTCATGGCCGGGTAGTATGGAGTCTCAAATGGTATTCTGCCAGTTCCTTCTCTAAATTATCAACACACTGAGAGGTATGGAGTTCATATAGCCCTTGGTCGAAGGAGAGGGGATAAGGCATCCCTACCTTATGCTTGCCACTCAAAAGGGTGTGTGCATGCCGTAGCTATTGAGAAAGTTCTAACAATATTATTTGGTCATTGGGATACCGAGGCTACTTGTATGGTCTTTGTGAGAAGCCTTCAACACAAATATAGGTGAACTTTGGATATTGAATGAATAAGGAAAACTATGTTAAGAATGCATTGGAACTATGGGAGACTCTTCTTTTGAAGTCACCCTAATCAATCAGATAATATTACCTATGAAAGTGTCATTGACCCCGCAGTAGTCCCTCTTGAACTTTCTGAATTGTAGCTGAGGGTACTTATCATAGAATTTTAGCTCCCTTCTCGGTTCTTCATCTGGAGCTCTGAACAAGCCTCTGTATTGCATCTATTTGGCCAATGAGTAGACCAAATATGAGGTCATGTAGAATCAGGAGGTCTTCATTACAGCCATGAATTGCTTGTGGAAGCAATCACTAATTATTCCTGCCCAGTAGAACCAAGCCTCACCATGGAGAATCTTGTTAATGAAGTACAACATCCTCTCATGGAAGTAAGCAATAGTAGGAAGGCCCATTACTCTTCTTAGTAGGGTTACCAAATCATGGTAATCCTCATAAAAGTCACTGTGGAAGAGCTCTTGGGGAATCTTTGCAGCATTACCCCTCTTCTCCTTCAACCAATACTGATTGATAAGTCTTTTACAACTTAGGGAGTCCTGATCGCACATGGCTTTATCATCATCCCTGGTTGGTATATCCATCACCCCAAAGGTAGGGATATGAAAAGTTCTTGTTATTGCCTTAGCAGACATGTCAGCTAAAATATTTCCATCCATGTCTACAATTGTTTGAGTCTCTTCCTGGTATGCCTCTCTGTAGGCCATAACGAGCTCGAGGGTGACAACGGTAGGAGGAAAGCCCACCGCTTTAGCTAACCCACTGCTTCTGATATTTCTCACATTTTCTATTTTAGGGCTGATATGGACCCTTTGCTTGAATTCATCAAGGTCTATATGTGAAATGTTTGTGTCAGAGACCTCCTTCAATGTTGAGGTGACTTTGGAGTTCAGAGGTTCCCCCTAGAACTTGTACTTCATTTGATCTTTATCGTCTTTTCCATGGGGTTCCTTGCTTGTTTTCTTTCCTTTATCTTTATCCACGACCTCTCTTGAGGGTCTTGCACCTGATTCCATATATCCTATAGGAAAAAGAGAGTTGAGCATATCCTTGCATGAAAACATGGAAACGTTAGCCAAATCCCTACAAAATGGAGTTAGATTGGATAATTCAACATTTGAGAAATCTAACATATAATCTAGATTACCATTAGTAGTTCATAGGAGGGAGTTTTACCAAGTAAGACCCCAGGGGTCAGAATTCCCTAGGCTGATGGATTTTTTAGAGTTGCTACAGGAGGGATGATAGTCAGGGCACAGCGGCCTGCTTGTCCTGGCCCACGTTCGTGTTTGATCAATTTGAAGGGTCCACTGAGGAGAGTGCCCTATTTCAACATGTGGGTCAAAGTTAGTGTGATGATTGGAGAGCATCAAGATCCTTACTTTAGCAATCAGAACCAAAGAGGAGCTCTGCCGTTAGGAGCCTGCTATTAGGGATGGCCTTGATAGGATGGCATTTCGGTGGTAGAGTTCCGTTGGGTGGGACCCATGGCTCTGGAGGGCGGTCAACACAATTTCTTATCGCTCAGGCACCCTTCACTTATCTTTTAGGCACTTTGGGTTTGAGGAGGCAGAAAGCCATTAGGAATGGAGGATGTGGTGTGGTGGTCCGGTGGGAGCAATCTAAGGGATCGGGTCCAGATGGAGGTGTAGCCTTCGCGTTTACTTCATTGATCATTTGAAAGTTTAGCGGCTAGGGTGAAGTTGAGTTTCAAATGCTAGGAGGACAAAGATAAATTTCCCTAAGTTATGGTGATGATGGGATGGAGTCCCAATTGTGGCGACCTGACATGAGGGGTCCGACAGAGGTTGAGCACTTAGCACTTTTTACATTTTTGTTTAAGGGTTATGAGGGATTCGGGAGTCGAAGGGTGGAGGGTAGTCAATAAAAAGCTATCAAAAGATGGCATTGTCACCGCAGTGGCCCGTAGATGGAGGTCCGCCAGCTGGGATAGGAATGGTGCTCAACATATGGTCATTTTTAAGTTCAATGTTACACAACGAATGAAGGAGTGAAGCCTGAAGGATGGACAACTAGGTTGTGAAAGCTGCCTGAGATGACAAGACGCAAACGGAGTTCCACCAGGGGAAATCTATGAGGTGGGATTCGGGACAAGCCAGGATTTTAAGATTTTCAAGCCTGAGTTCTGGGGCAGCCATCAAGTTAGGACCTAAGCACCAAAAAGATGTGGCTAGAAAATTGTTTTTGGGGTTAGACAGTGAAAGGAAGGGGTCTCTCGGCAATGGCAGACCTGGAAGAGGCGTTCGCTTCTCATGAGAGTTTTAACTTGTTTCAAAGTTATCAACGAAAATGAGGATGCCCAGGCCCACAGAGAGTGAATGCTCTGTCTGAAGAATAGCGCCAGGAGGACAAGGTTCCGCGAGCGATGTTTGGGTCGATTTTGGGGTTTTATGAAGATTCAAGCATATGGGTTTTGCACACAATGTTTTTCTCTATCTAGCTCATGTGTTTTTCTCCTTTTAATTCATCAGTTTTGTGAGAAATTAAAGAAAAACAACAAACGGGGCATGGGTAGTAGACTCACCTCAAGAACTTAATGAAGGAGGCAATTAAATGAGCCAAAAAACTTGTTGGATTGGAAGTGGCATGAGGAGATAGCTATCTGATTGACTCTGATTCGCTCTGATTAAACTGACATGTGAAAATGACAGTTTAGATCCAGCTATATATAGAAAAGAAGGCATTAAATGCGGCCATTAAATACTCTTATGGAAGACCAAAGGTTGGTAAGTTGAAATTTGAAAACGGCCATGGGAGCATCGTGGTCCAACAGTCAGACGTCCATCAACATATGGTAGTTATATTTCTTGGTGATGATTGTACAACCTTGTAGGGTTTGGGTTCTGACGGGCAGAATGCCACCCGTGAACGACCATTGGGAATGATGAAAAGGCAACAAAAGTCCAAGAGGGGAGGCCTGATAGGGTGGGCCTGACCAGCTCCATAGACGCCACCTTAATTGAGCTAAGGAAAAGAGTCAATTGGATTCTACAAGGACTAAGGAATTGGAAAATTAGAGGGGGTGAAACATGGTCAACTTAAGATGACTTCCCTAAGAGCTTACTAACCATTTTGAGCGCTGAAACAGGGGGCATGCAAAATGAGACGACAACAAAATGACCCGTCGAGGTGAAGGAAAGAGAGGGTCCTCGTTCCGAACGAGGCGTGTGTGCTAAGGGCACAAAAATTGGAAAGCTGGTTCCAGACACTATCCAATGGTGCAGGTTTGATTTTCTAACTTTTTTCCTTTTTGATACTTTTTTCTACCTCTGAAGTCAGAAGTAGCTATTTTTAGTCTGGGAGGCATAACTTTTGACTTCTGACTCCATTTTTTGCCATTCTCATAGCATTGAAAAGCTGACTTTGCCCTGTACATAGATCTCAGACCTGATTTTTGTACAATTTTCACTAGGTATCTAATTCTTTGTCAGATCTCAACTTTGTTTTCTTGGCTATTTTCTTGGGAAACATGTAATTTAGGCTATTTTTTTGAGATAAAAGAGAATTTATTTTTGTATTGAGAGTATATATTGCTGTTTTCATCATGGATTCACATAGTATTGTATCCATTACTCCATTCATCTACTTTGGCTGGAAAAAACAAATGGAAATTCATTTGATGCACAAAGGGTTGTACAGGGTGATGATGGCTACCGAAGTTGAACCTACAAGTGCTACTAAAAAGAGAAAGTGGTTTAATAGGTGTGATGAGGTTTTGGTACTTTATGCTCTTCTATTTCTCCTAATCTTCTTTTCCATATTGAGTCTTGCACGACACCCCATCATTTCTGGACTACTTTGGAGTCTATGTTTGGGAAGCAAGATACTATGAAAGGGTTTCAGTTGAAGAATGAGCTTATCGGCTTAAATCCTAGGGATTTTGATAGCATCCAAGAGTTATTCACAAAGCTTACGTCTTTTAGATTACATCTTTCACAGTGTGGTGTTCAGAAGGAAGATTCTCAGTTGATATTGTGCATTCTTTCTAAGCTTGGACCAAATTATTCAATTTTTGTATCTACCTTTTATGCCACTAGGGATGCTCTTGGTACTAGGTTTACTATGCCTTCCTTTGATGATTTTGCTTCTTCTTTCACTCAGGAGTAGGCCAAGTTGGCTAGCATTGGAAATTTGAAACCTTCTACATCACAGGCACTTATTTCATAACAAGAGCCCAAAGATTAGAAGGCTTCTATAGGAAAAGGAAAGAAACAAAAATAAAATGATTCCAAATCTCATGAGCAACAAAAGGAGTCCTTAGATTCATCCTCCTCTTTTAAGGGGAAATCATCTAAGAAGGAGAAGGTAACATGTGCATATTTCAAGAGGGAAGGACATGCAAAACATGGTTGCTATAAGGACATTGATGAGCTGAAGCATCTTCTTTAGAAACATTAAATTGATTTTCCTTCTAGGATGTCTGCATCATCTCCTTCCCCTCATTCTTCTTCTCTAGAGCAGCATGACAGGGGCACAATTGGTTTACATACTTTGTCAAATATGAAGGGACATGCTCTTTGTGTTTATTTAGGTCTTGGATTAGGGAGATGACTTCTAGATTCAGGAGCATCTCATCATATGGCATCTTCACAGTCTATGTTCACTTCCTTTGAGCCTTGCACTATGTCTCCTATTTTGATGAGAAACAATACATACATGAGTGTTACAGGGAAGGGGTCTATTATTTTTTGGGACAACACTTTTTAGGATGTCTTGTGTGTTCCTAATATGATGAAAAACCTTCTTTCCATATATCAAATCACACATGGAGGAAATGGGAGATCTATGGAGTTCACACTTGATTCCGTTATCATTAGAGACTTGGAGAGTAGAGAGGTTATTGCTACTGGGGTGGTGGATCACTCATCTCAGTTGTATTCCTTTGTAGATTTTGCTTCTAATGATGTTTCTATTCCTACAGTTGTTCATCACACTTATAGTGTGAATCATCAATCAAAGGAGACATTTGGCTTCTTGAACATTGGTGTTCTCACTTTAGATCTAGTTCTTGAGCCATCCATTCCATCTCCTCCACCTACTGTTGCAGTTGCTGATACCTCTATGGCTACAGATGTGGTTTCTTCTATTTTAGTGCAACATGACCTAGTTGATCATTCATCTTTGGAGGTTTCTCTTCATTCTTCAGCTACTTTGACTTCTTCATTGGCTGAGGTCACACCTTCTTATGTGGAGACATCTTGGGATACACCTAATTTACATTCAAATATTGCATTCATGAGGCTTCTTCCCTCTCACTTCTTCAGGAGATGCAATTTCTTCAGTCTTTTTAGAGCTAATTCATTATGGGGGGGCAATGTGGTCTCTTTCTTCCTCTCTTCTGGGGGGGTTTTTCATGTATCTTTGTTATGGATGGTGTCCTTGGTGGGTCTTATGGAGTCCTCCATCTTTCATCACTTATTTATGTTTTGCATCCTATTTTGGGGAGGATTTTTGTTCCCACGTGGTTTTCTCCTTTACCCCGTTTGGTTTAGTTTTCATTGCATTTGTTCATGGGTACGTCATCAAGCCTTCTTACCGGGACCCATCTTTGCTTTCATGCATTTTGTCCTTATTTTTTTTTAGCTTCTCCCTAAGTTCATCTTAAGGGGGGGTGTTAGAGTAATAGGTTAATTACTTAATTAATTTAATCATGTTGATTAATTAATTAAGTCAACTTTACTTTATTTTTCACTTAAGCTAAATTTAGGCCTGTTGCCCGATTTTCACCTACGGGCTCATTAGGTAGGACAAGTTGTGTTTCAGGTGTTCATAAAGGCCAAATGGGGAATTTGCATCAAGGGTTAGATCATGCACCTGAGGATATTTCAAAAGGAGGTATGTTGGAAGGCATGCCTCTATCAGTTTTGGCAAAAAAACTCATCATAGAAGAAAGTCGGCAGGACCCTCCTGTTGTCTTGCTGACTGGCAGTGCGTTCTACTTAGTTTAATACACTCATTGCCAGGACATTCGGGTCGCCATGTGTCTTCATGTGTCTCTCTAACTGCATGTGGTCTCAGCGAAAGGAGGCATCATTGCTATATGGTCTTTTTGACATGGTGTGGTCTCAGCGAATGGAGGTGTCTTCAGGAAGAAGTCTTCCCGACCAGCGAAAGTCACGCAGAAAGTTGTTCACAGGGCCGACGTCGAGGAGAAGGGTTCACTTTCGCTGAGAGGTCTCGGAAAAAGGAAATGTCATCATGAAGAAAGCAAGGGCCTCACTGTAATGTCTCAATGACCATTGAAGGTCTCGGTGAAAGCTTGTGCCTTCGCTATGATGTCTCCTCGACCGAGGGTGGTCTTGCTGAAACAAGCGGGCTCGATGTAATGTTTGGCACTTGGTGTAAGGTCTTGCTGACCGCTGATAGTCTTTCCATTCACCATAAAGTCTCATCGATAGGATGTCTCACCGAAGTGAAGCAACATCGGCAAAGGAAAGAAGTTTGACAAAAGGTTTCACCGAAAGCCGAAGGTCTTGCCAAACAAGTAGGAACTCGAGGAGATGTTTTAGCGAAATGAAGAGAGCTTGGCGAAAGGAGGTGTTATCGACAGGATGTCTCTTCGATGGTTGTTAGTCACACTGAAATGTTTTGTGCCTTTGGTGTAATGTAAAGAGCTCAACATAATGTCTCGGTGAACGAGGGTAGTCTCGCTGAGAGATATTGCCTTCGGTATGAGGTTTGGCTGAATGATGAAGGTCCTGCCGATAGGGAGTGCCTTCTGTATAATATTTTGAGGTTGGGGAGAAGTATCCCCAACCTGATGGTCTCGCCGACTATTGTGAACAGGAAGGTAGGCTCCTTCCAAAACAAGATGGCTTCAACAGGATGTCTCACCTACCCGATAGGGTCTTACCAAAGTGAAGTGAACTTGGGGAAAGGAAAGGACCTCGCTATGGGGTCTTGCCGACCATCGTATGTCTTGCCGAATGCTGCTGCAAGGGCTAATCGCATCAAGGAGACATGATTAGTGTCTCACCTACATGTGATTTTGTCTGAACAACCTTTGACCGTCTAGTGATTCCATGTAGCATCTGTTCAACCAATCAGAGGAAGCTACAGGAGAACCGTGGCAGTTTGAACCCTATTAGGAAGATCAACCGAACATAAGGAATGTGGATCTACTCTGAGAATAAAGCGATGAATCAATTCGATATCTTGGAGGTGTTGTTAGTAAATAGAAGGGCAGAGACTGTAGGGACAACAGGGATGTCAACTGAAGAGAGGGATCAACATTAATGATAATGCTTTAGAGCATTCAAAGCGGTCCTTCAAGGAGGTTTGAATATAGAAACGAAGGCCAAAAGTAAATGCAAGTATTGCATAAGATCTAAAGGCTTCTCTTGAGGGTGATCCTTCACTGACATGGATAGTACGGACGCAACATTAATTTCATAAAAAAGATCTAAGGGGCAGATCTTTCCGAAGGCTGATATTTTTGTAAGCCCTAGGGGGCCGACATCTTTTGTATATAGGGCATTTTTTTGCCTCTTTGTATGGAGAGTTTGGATTATGCACTCTCAAGAGTTAGTGATTTTTAACAATCCTTTCTCAGCTGATGTATGCTTTGTAACTCATTTCGATTCTGGAATATAAAAACATAGAGTTTACCTTGGAAACCAGTGTTGGTGTTCAGACTACTCTCATTTCTGTATTTTTGGATTATGCAAGTTTTCAACTATGCTTTTCTAAGTCCGCATTCATACCTTAAAGCTGTGAAAGTTATCTTTCCTCCTTAAAATATGCATGTAGATCATGCCTTTTTTAGAATGATGCATAAGTTCAAAAGGGTTATGTTGAGTAAATGAAATAGCTACCATTAGTTTTCCAGTGTATGTTCATCTTGTTTTCATTTCATGATTTCTTATCAATTGGGTGTATCACCATAGTATTTAGTTTTATTTTTATGCACTCCTTCTCCCTTTTCCTTTAACAAAATCAGTAGTTTAGGTGATACCAAAGGAAGCCAGCCTTCTCTAGAGGTTGACCTCTATCTATAAGTGACCGAAAACTTTGGAGGTCTTCCCATGTTACACTGAGGTGTTCAACAGGGTGTAATTTTAGGTGATAACAGTTCTGGCATGCCCAGTGGGAAAAGTTCCACATTATACTGTTGGTTTGGTATGCAACTGACATGTTCAGACTTTGCATAAGTCATTCTTGCATACTTGGCGACTCCATAAAGAGGAAGGAATTTAGAATCAACGCTTTTATAGTTTATGAGAAGAGTTTAGACAAGGAGCAGTTCAGGTCCTTTTGAATATTTGCAGCTGTCACCACCCAGAAGACAAGGCAGGGTAACAAAGAGGTCAAGGATAACATTTATCTATTCTAGAAGAACCAAATCTACTTGTCCATCTGTGAGATTCTAGACTGCTGTCCCGACTTTTGTTTCACCAAGAGTGCAGGAAAATCCACCTCTAATGGCTGCTCCCAGAAATCAGCCTTTTGTGCCATTTAATGGAGGTAGTCCATTAAATTTGACACAACACAATGATATTCCAATGGAAGCTTTTAAAAGCTTGCCAACTTTCACTGGAGAAGACCAGACTACCCCGATTGAACATATACGAGATGTGGATTCCTTATGTGGTGTGCATTACATTACACAAGAAGATGTAGCTGTAAGACTTGTTATAGCATCATTCAAGGGAAAAGCATTACAATGGTTCAGGAGCCTTGGAGTAGGTTTAGTCGCCACTTGGGATGAGTTGGGTGACATATTACACAAGCAGTTTCAGGATAGGTCTAATAATCTGCCTTTGTTGGAGCAATTAACTACACTTAAGAGGACTCCTCAGGAGCAAATGAATGATTTCAATTTCAGGTTTCAAAGAACCTGGGATAGAATTCCTACAATGGTGAGACCACCTCCAAAATATGCATTTTTGTACTTTTTGAAGGCCCTTAACATCGATATAGCTATTACGATACAATCAATGGGGGGTGTTTCTCTACCAAATGCATTTGAAGTAGCAATTAGAGTTGAAAATAGCCTAATACAAGCTGGTAAACTTGCTCCTAGGCCACCAATGCCCATATTTTCATATATTCATTTGAATATCCCTTTGCAAATACCACCTTTTGCACCTTTGCCACCTGTTCCAGCTACCATAACTCAAGAGACTATTGCTAGAAAATCTTCAAATGAGCTACATGAGATCAAAAGTTTATTACAAACTTTTGGAAATAAGCTTGTGAGCTTGGAAAAGCAACAATCATATAACAAGCCTTATCAACAGTAGAATTCAGGTCAGCAACAACAATATCAAGGTAATAGACAAGCTTATCAAGGAAACTATCAGGGCCTGAGACAGGGGGTAAATACGAGACCTTTTCAAGCTTATGCCCCAGCACTTGGTAGTGCAGTCAAGGATCTTGTCCCTATTCAGAATAACTTAGCAGCAGATTATGAGTGGTTTTACCCTTGCAACCAATCTCATAATCAAGCCACTTGCTCAAATGGACTAATTAAATAGGCACTTATGGTACAAAATGCCTCAAGTGCATAGCATAATGAATTCAATGATGCATCTCCACAACACCAAGATCAACCTACCAATGACACTACTCTTCTTAACTGGCAAGGTGAAGAATTTTGTTGATTGAATGTAGATGATTCTTTAGTTGTAGCTAACACAAGGGAAAAGAAAAGAGCTTTCGAGCTTGATCAACCAACTGATAAAGAAAAAGCAACAACTACAAAACCATCTACATCTCAAGGGACCCATGGATCACAAAGAAATCAGCAACTCCCAGTGAAGGAGCAGCCACACTTGCAAGCTGACCACACTGGCATAAAGGTACATCATAAAGTAAACTCAGCCATACCTTATAATATTCTTGACAGTATGAAAAAGATGAATGTAACGATGTCTATGTGAGATTCATTAGCTATCCCAGCTCAAAAGGATATATTACACTCAAATTTGTCAAATTTTAAAGTGTTTGATGAGTCTAAGTCTTCAATAGGTCAGGTTAGAACTATGTTGACAAATAATACTCAAGGAAATGATAAAAATCCCAACAAAGAGATAGGAGAAGAAGTTAAACCACCTCCATTTTACATGTTAGTAATCATAGGTGATAAGTTAGTTCATAACTGTATGGTAGACAGTGGAGCCAGTAGCTCAGTAATGCCAAAGCAAATTGCTGACAAACTTGGATTGAAGTATTAGCCTTTAGAGAAAGGAGCGATTCAATTGGATGGTACTTCGGTTAATACATTGGGTGTTATTAAAGATTTGAGTCTTACCCTTCATGCTTGTCCTAATTTTTCACTTCCTCAGGACATATGTGTCATAGATCTCCCACCTTTCTTTTCTTTGTGCCTCTCACGAGACTTTACAACTAAGATAGGTGGTTGTGTCAGATGACTGGTCGCATATACTATTTAGAACAAGATATGGAACTAAGGTTACCATTAAATCTGAGAGGTTGGCTAAAGATCATATTGAGCCATATAACCCAAGTCCTATCAATGCTATTCCTACTGCTGCAGACACAAATTGTGTCATTTTTACTGACAGTGAGCTGGCTGCTGCTGAGGAATTTCAAGTAGAAGTTGTTCCTGATGTGCTTCTACATGAATGGGTGGCTAAAAACATGTTGAACAGTCCTATAGATCTTATTAAAGATGCCGATATGGGTAATTATGTGATGCTTGAACCTGATGCAGAGATTCCAAACCTTGAAAAAGGTACAGATCAATTGTTACAACATCAAAGTGGACTTTGGGAAATGTTTCTTGATGGTTCCAGAAGCAAGAATGGAGCAGGTGGAGGTGCAATGCTGGTTTCTCCACAGGGTGATAAGTATTTTTCATCCTTTCATTTTTCTTTTGCGTGTTCTAACAACAGTGCTGAGTATGAAGGACTTATCCATGGCCTTGAGTGGGCAAGGAAAAGAGGAATTGACTGTTTGAAAGTCTATGGAGACATTGAATTGATAGTTAATCAAGTTAGGGGGCTCAATGTTGCCAGGAATGATGCTTTGAAGTCTTACAGAAATAGAGTATGGAACATAATTGAAGAATTTAATGCCTTCAATTTGATTTCTATTCCACAAAATTAGAATAAGCATGCTGACAGACTTGCAACAATTGGAGCACAGTTTGATATCCCAGGTGATATTAAAAAGGACAAAATACAATAGTATGTTAAGGTCATTATCAGACCATCAATTCCTGATAACAACATTAACTGACAGGTATTTGAAAATGATGAACAAATTTTAACCTTTCTGCTCCAAGAAGATCAATTTTCTGTAGTAAACCAAGAAAAGATCAAACAACAGTATGATGATCAAGTGATACAACTGAAGAAAAATAAACTTCCCAAAGGACTGGTTACCTTGGAATCCATATTAAATTCTGATGATCAGCTTAAGAAGAACAAATTCGACATTTAAGTGAAAGAAGATCATTATGAAGAAGTGAAAATCTTTAAAGGTAAGCTTCTCAAATTAGGCAAAATTTGTTCAGCTGAGGATAAGAGAGCTTTCATTGTTTTATGCCAAGAATATCATGATGTTTTTGCGTGGAAATATTTTGATTTAAGAGGGTTTGATCCTCATATTGCACAACATACAATTGAGTTAGAACCCGATGCCAAGCCTGTTAGACAAAAACAGAGACCATTGAACCCCAAGCTTGAACCCTTGATGATCAAAGAGCTAACCAAGTTAGTTGAGGGGGGTATCGTATTTCCAATTAAACACACATCTTGGGTTTCTAATCTTGTCCTGGTTAGAAAAAAGAACGATGAAATAAGATTATGTGTGAATTTTAGAGATCTTAATAGAGCATCTCGGAAGGATCATTACCCCTTATTGTCTATGGAACAAATTATTCAAGCTGTTGCTAGATCAGAAAGGTTTTCTCTTCTGGATGGATATTTTGGTTATAACTAGATTCTAGTCAAAGAGGAGGATCAGTATAAAACAAAATTTACAACAAGATGGGGCACTATGGCCTACAAGAGAATGCCTTTTGGTTTATCTAATGCCGGTGCCACCTTTCAGCATGCCATGGATATGGCATTTCAGAATCTAATTAAAAAATTTCTGCTAGTTTATTTAGATGACATAACTGTATATTCAAAAAATGCAGATGAACATTTGTCACATCTCAAGCAAGTTTTTGAAAAATGCAGCGAATATGGAATATCTCTCAATCTAAAAAAGAGTATTTTTGCAGTTCATGAAGGTAAACTATTAGGCCATATAGTATCAAAAGATGGAGTTACCATTGATCCTGAAAGAGTCAAAGCTATACTTGAACTACCATTACCCAATCACAAGAAAGGATTGCAGAGCTTTTTAGGGAGAATTAACTTTATGAGAAGATTCATTCCTAATGTTGCGAATTTACTATAGCCCTTGACCACCATGCTTAAAAAGAATGCAGTTTTCAGTTAAACTGGAGAAGAAAAATGTAGTTTTGAAGAAATCAAGGAAGCTTTAGCATGAGCTTCGACATTGGTAAATCCATATTTCTCTAAAGACTTCTTCTTGTATGCTTTTGGCGGCGTTGGTTCAATCTCTGTTATGCTGGTTCAGAAAAATAGGGATAATTTAGAGCAGCCCATAGCTTTCTTTAGTCAAGTACTTGCTGATTATGAAGAGAAGTATACATTTGTTGAGAAACATGTTCTCGCTGTGATCAGAAGCCTAAAGAAGTTTAAGCCTCTAGTTTCAAACAATAAAATTCATATTCTAGTTGCACACTCAAGTGTGAAGGAATTATTGTTGAACAAAGATCTGAGTGAGAAAAGGGCAGGGTGGATCACAAAAGTAATTGAATTTGATGTTAACATCAACATCAAAAAACTTGTCAGGGGTAGAGGACTTTGTGAGCAACTTTCCTCCACTTCTGAAGATACACAAAAATCAGAAGCTGGTGTTGTTTTAACTAATACGAATGAGTCTCAAAATGTTCAGGCTGCCGCACCTACATCAGTTGCAGGCTAGGTTCAAGAGATGACCCACTTTCTTCATACTGGTGAATGTCCACCAGGTCTGGATAGAGAAAAAAGAAGATACTTTAGATTGTAGTCAATTCCTTGTGTCCTTATTGATAATATCCTTTTCAGGAAAGATCTGAATAGTGTCTTATTAAGATGTATTTATACTAATCAAACAAAAAGAGTATTGCATGAGTTGCATGATGGAGTTTCAGGAGGTCACTTTGCTCCAAGGACAACTGCTTGAAAAATCATGAAAGCTGGTTACTACTGGCCCAACTTGTTTAAAGATGCATACGCATGGTCAAGAAAGTGTGTTAAATGTGCTTTATTTTCAGGAAAAGAAAAGCTACCTGCTATGCCTCTACATCCAATTTAGGTGGATCAACCCTTCATGAGATGGGGCATCAACTTCATTGGGCCAATTAATCCACCATCCAGTGCTGGTCACAAGTGGGTGCTTACTGCTACAGACTATTTCACATGGTGGACAGAGGTAGTAGCTTTGAAAGAAGCAAATGAATCTTCAGTTCTGAGCTTTTACAAAGACATAATCACCAGGTTTGGAGTTCTTGACTCCATCATTTCGGATAATGCTCTTGCATTTGTTGGATTGAGAGTCACAAATTGGGCTATTAAACACGGATTCATTTGAATAATTGTTCCAATTATTACCCACAAGGTAATGGGTTAGCTGAAAGTACAAATAAAAACCTGATTAGAATCATTGAAAGGACTATGGAAGACAATCAAAGAATTTGGCATACCACATTGAAATCTGCACTATGGGCAGATAGGATAACTCCTAAGAGATCAGTTGGTAATTCACCATATGTGCTCATTTATGGTAAGTAGGCCAGGTTACCTCTATCTGTAGAAATTCTAGCTCTAGACATTGTTCACCAGTTGGAGATGTATGAAGAGCAGGACCCAATGTCCATGAGATACGCAGAGCTCATGGAGCTTGAAGAATCAAGAGATAAGGCAATGAAAACTTTGGAGTATCATTAGCTCCAAACAAAGAGAACATTTGACAAGAAAGATATAGTCAAAATTTTTAAAGAAGGTGATATTGTTCTCAAATGGGATGTTCTAAAAAGTAGGCCAGGCCATCACACCAAGTTTGACAACATGTGGATGGGTACATTTATTGTTAAATACTGCAAAGAGCACAATGCATACCAACTGGCCACAACTGAAGGTGAAGTGCTTCCTACCCAGTCAATGGGATACACCTCAAGCTTTGTTTTGAAGTCTAATAGGTTCCTCCATTGTACATATCAGGTTAGGTTTTATACTTTCAATAGGTGCTACTTTGCTTTAGTTTGATTATTGTTTCATTCCCTAAGTGTTGTTCTAGCATAGTAAATAGTTTCTTTCCAGTTTCTCCGGTTTCATAAGTTTCCACTGTCCTGATCTGTTGTATGAGTCTCAAGTGAGTTGTAGGAGATGCAAGCTGCTTTTGAATTTTTTTTGAGTTTTCCTAATGACCCCATGCCCAATGGACAAGTTTTGGCTACTAGTTTCTATGTTTAGCAGGCAAACATCTAGCAAGGGTCACCAAAAATGTTGCCCGATTTTCACCTACGGGCTCATCAAGCAGGAAAAGTTGTGTTTTAGGTGTTCATAAAGGCCAAATGGGGAATTTGCATCAAGGGTTAGATCATGCACCTAAGGATATTTCACAAGGAGGTTTGTTGGAAGGCATGCCTCGATCAGTTTTGGTGAAAAAAATCATCAGAGAAGAAAGTCAGCAAGACCCTCCTGTTGTCTTGTCGACTGACAGTGCGTTCTACTTGGTTTAATACACCCATCGCTAGGACATTCGGGTCGCCATGAGTTTTCATGTGTCTCTCTAACTGCATGTGGTCTCGGCAAAAGGAGGCATCATCGCTATATGGTCTTGCCAACATGGTGTGGTCTCGACGAATGGAGGTGTCTTTGGGGAGAAGTCTTCCCGACTAGCAAAAGTCACGCTGAAAGATGTTCGCAGGGCCGATGTCGAGGAGAAGGGTTCACTTTTTCCGAGAGGTCTCAGCGAAAAGAAATGTCATCGTGAAGAAAGGAAGGGCCTCGCTGTAACGTCTCAGCGACCGTTGAAGGTCTCGGTGAAATCTTGTGCCTTCGCTATGATGTCTCCTCGATCGAGAATGGTCTTGCCGAAACAAGGGGGCTCGATGTAATGTTTGGCGCTCAGTGTAAGGTCTTGCCAAAATAGAAAGGGACATTGGTAAGACTCTTTCTGTTCACCATAAAGTCTCATCGATAGGATGTCTCACGAAGTGAAGTGGCATCCACGAAGGAAAGAAGTTTGACAAAAGGTTTCGCTGAAAGCCGAAGGTCTTGCCAAACAAGTAGGAGCTCGGGGAGATGTTTCAGTGAAATGAAGAGAGCTCGGTGAAAGGAGGTGCTATCGACAGGATGTCTTGCTGATGGTTGTTAGTCATGCCGACATGTTTTGTGCCTTCGGTGTAATGTAAAGAGCTTGACATAATGTCTCGATGAATGAGGGTAGTCTCGCTGAGAGATATTGCCTTTGGTATGAGGTTTGGCCGAATGACGAAGGTCTTGCCAACAGGGGGTTCCTTCGGTATAATATTTTGAGGTCGGGGAGAAGTCTCCCCGACTCGATGGTCTCGCCAACCATTGTGAATAGGAAGGTAGGCTCCCGCTAAACTAAGATGGCTTTGGCAGGATGTCTCGCCAACCCGATAGGGTCTTACCGAAGTGAAGTGAACTTGGGGAAAGGGAAGGAGCTCGCTATGGGGTCTTGTCGACCATCGTATGTCTTGCTGAATGCTGCTACAAGGTCTAATCGCATCGGGGAGACATGATTAGTGTCTCACCTACATGCGATTTCGTTTGAAAAACCTTTGACCATCTAGTGATTCCATGTAGCATCTGTTCGACCAATCAGAAGAAGCTACAAGAGAGCCGTGGCAGTTTGACCCTTGTCAGGAAGATCACCAGAACATAAGCAATGTAGATCTTCTCTAAGAATAAAGCAATGAATCAATTCATTATCCAAGAGGTGTCGTTAGTAAATAGAAGGGTGGAGACTGCAGGGACAATAGGGATGTCAATTGAAGAGGGGGATTGACATTAATGATAATGCTTTAGAGCATTCAAAGTGGCCCTTCAAGGAGGTTCAAACATAGACAGGGAGGCCAGAAGTAAATGCAAGTATTACGTAAGATCGAAAGGCTTCTCCTGAGGGTGATCCTTCACCGACATGGATAGCAGGGATGCAACATTAATTTCATAGAAAAGATCTAAGGGGCAGATCTTTCCGAAGGCTGATATTTTTGTGAGCCCTAGGGGGTCGACATATTTTGTATATAGGGCATTTTTTTGCCTCTTTGTATGGAGAGTTCGAATTATGCACTCTCAAGAGTTAGTGATTTTTAACAATCCTTTCTCAGCTGATGTATGCTTTGTAACTCATTTTGATTTTGGAATATAAAAACATAGAGTTTACCTTGGAAACCAGTGTTGGTGTTAAGAATACTCTCATTTTTGTATTTTTGGATTATGCAAGTTTCCAACTGTGCTTTTCTAAGTCCACATTCATACCTTAAAGCTATGAAATTTATCTTTCCTCCTTAAAATATGTATGTAGATCATTCCTTTTTCAGAATGATACATAAGTTCAAAAGGGTTATGTTGATTAAAGGAAATAGCTACCATTAGTTTTCCATTGTATGTTCATCTTGTTTTCATTTCATGATTTCTTATTAGTTTGCTGTATCACCATAGTATTTAGTTTTATTTTTATGCACTCCTTCTCCCTTTTCCTTTAACAAAATCAGTAGTTTAGGTGATACCAAAGGAAGCCGGCCTTCTTCAGAGGTTGACCTCTGTCTATAAGTGACCGACACCTTTGGAGGTCTTCCCATGTTACATTGAGGTGTTGAACATTAGGTTCAACAGGGTGCAATTTCAGGTGATAGCAAGGCCCATTAATAATTAATTAATTATTAATTATTAATTACTCACCTTTAGGGTTTTAATCTCCTTTCATAAGGATTGATCTCTTTGTAATTATTCTATTCTTGTTTTATGCATTTTTTGCTTCACGGGGAAGCAGAGCACTATTCTTGTGTTTTTGGTATCTCTTCTATGTGATAGGTTATTTGCTTGCAGGTGTTCACTGGGTTCTATGAGGTTTTATTTCTCAATGTCAATAGGAGATATAGTCACTTGGTTGACTCATTTGTACTCAGTTCTAATTATGCACTTTTCTGGACTTGGTGACTTTTCTGTCCTTAGATAGATTTTGGCATACTTTTGTAACTCATTTTTGGGATATGAAATACAGTGAAGGCCTTGGATATTATTTATTTGAAGTTTATCCTACTTGTTCTTTGCATTATTGTGTGCATTAAAGTGATCGATCAAGTTATTTGTGAGGTATCATTCATTTCCTTATAACTTTTTCTCAGATGTTAGCACCTTTATGCAAAAGTATGATAATGCAGGTTGCAAACTATGTCAAAAATGCAAATGACTTTTAGCTGTGGAGTTATATTCCTCTTAGGAGTTTGAGCATTAGGACTCTTTGTGAAACACTTATGCAAAGATATGCAGTAATGAGTTGTGCAAGTTTACTTTATGTCATTGTAGTCAAGTGTTTACAAACTGAGTTTTATGTCCTAGTTTAGATTGGTATATCACCTTCTTAGTTTTCATTTTACAGCATTTTCAGTTTAAGCATTTTTCTCCTCCCCTTTTCCTTGGTAGAATAGTTGAGTAGTTTAGGTGATAAACATATAGGAAGCCAACCTTCTTCAAAGGTTGATTTCTATTTTCAAATCCCACACTTTGAGAGGTCTTCCAATGTTTCACTGAGTGGTTGAACAGGGTTCAACAAAGGGTGCACATTCAATTGATAAAAAGTTTAAGGGTTAAGGGATTAGGGGTTGAGGGTTTAGGGATTGATGGATTAGGGTTGAGGGTTGAGGGACTAGGGTTTATGGTCAGGGGTTAGGGTTTAAGGGTTAAGGGTTGAGGTATTAGGGTTTAAGGTATAGTGTTGAGGGTTGAGGGTTGAGGGTTGAGGGTTTAAGGGTTGAGAGTTGAGGGTTTAAGGTTTGAGGGTTGAGGGTTTAGGGTTTAAGTGATGCAGTATAGGATCTAGACTAATGCGATATTTAAATGCTTAATTTTACAATGCTTTTACAATGATTATTCCAAGTTAATTAAATCAAGAATTAGCTTAAAGGAAATATGAGAATGAAAGTAATAACAAGGTGATTATAGCGAAAGGAAGGAAATGAGAGAAAAGAAGAGAGAGAAGAGAAGTGCAAGCGGTTGATAGCGGAGTTCGTCACAAATGTGACTACGTCTCGAGTCCACTCCAATAGAGAGCCCGATCCGATTAACTCCAAAATCAATTACAAAAGCACCACCATCTCCAAACTTCGGCAGCATAACAGCGCTCTGACAGTGCAAGAATGACTCAAAATCTTCCAACAAGACCTCTCTTTCGTGTCACCTCAGCATCAGGACTTCATCACGTGAAAAAAACTTCGATAGCAACTCTCACCTCACACCCCTTTAAATACATAAAATTTCCTCAAATTGGTTACTAACCAATTGATTTACAAAATATTCCTTATCTCTCCAAAATACATAATAATCTTTAACAATCTCCCATTTTTACATATTCCAAATCACTATATCCCCCTCTTTTACATAATATTTTCAACCTCCTCCATTTTTAACATATATTAATCTTTAAAAATCCCATAAAATAATTCCAAGCCCTTCAACTTAGCATTACTCGGGCTTAGGGTTGTTGGAAGGTTTTGGTTTAACCCTTTTAAAAAGATTTGTTGAAATAGTGGAGGATTTGTTAATTCAAATTAAGGCTATCAGGTTCAATAGTTAGACAAAAAGAACTGATGCCACATACTAACCATAAGCCATTCGCTCGCTCAACGGTGATAATATATTTTGATAGCCCGGCGGTTCCGGGTTCAAGCCCTGGCCGTCAGGTTTTTCTCACCAAATTCTAACAAACTCTTAACAAAACAAAACCCATTTCTATATATAAATAAGCGCCGGTATTTTGGTGGAACGGTCGGGCGGAAGATTCGCTGGTGGAAGGTTGCCATTTCAAATCCCATGCAGCCAACCCATAATTTTTGCTAACAAAACAACCAACGCCGACGGAGAAGAGAGGCCATGTGCCGCACCAGGAGGGTGCCACGTGGCAATATTTAATTCACCAACAAAGCTGATGTGTGCCGACCGAGATGATGACATGTATGCTGACAAGTGCTGACTGGATGATGACTCATACGCTGACATGGACTGCTGACCGTGTTGATGACGTGGTGTACGGTTGCCACGTGTCCGAATCTGACTGGTCCATATAATGCCGATGTGGATGCCACATGTCGAATTTGCTTCATCCACTTCACCCCGTCCGTACAGTACGGAATGCTGACGTCAGCATCCGTACGGTCAAAGTCAACCGTTCATAGCAAGATCTTTGACTGCCAATATCTGGAGCATACGGTGTCGGATTTCGACGAAACAAACTCCATTGGAATCATGTCGATGAGCTCTTCGTGATGATGTCAACTTCAAAAAATTTTGATGACATCATTTTTTTCGTTTCCTAGACGCCCTCTGATCCCAGTTTGACCCAAGGTTTGACTGGCCATAACTTGCACAAACGGACTCCTTTTCGCTCCATTCGAGTTGCGTTGGAATCAAGACGCTAAGATCTTTCTGATGGTGCAGATTCTGGAGAGAAATAAGACACTTCAATTTTCACTAAAAATATCCATCGGATCAGGCCTCCCCACTGAAGATTTTTTGGACCTCCAAAAGTGGCATTTAATCTGACATTAAGTGAGGACTTGGCCTCCCCACTTGTCCTGTATCCTCTGTACATCTGAATACCTGGCTCACAAGCATAATCAACACTGCAGAAATATTGTTGAACATAAACATAACTTTGTCACTTCCATAAGCATCTACATCAATTGCCGTAGCCACTAACCAACAAAAATTGACTAGCATCAAGCTGAACAATAATGCAGAAATGAAAGAAAGTAAGTCAACAACATATCGATCCTTCACAACAGGAACATTATTACCCAAGGATCCATCAATGCTTTCAATAATCATTTTCTCATCTTTGTGTGCAGAGTGCATCCTGCAACCTCGACCGCACAGTTAGCTACTCCCAAGTTCAAGTGTACAGAACCACTGTCTGTGGAGACATAAGTTAACTCTTTACTTGCATTAATTACCCTCTTTAGCGCCTTTTAGACCCATCTTGTTATCTTAGTCTCATCATCGGATCTAAACCAAGATCCATAACAACATTAGGTGGATTTCTCCCTTACCCTTCGTTTACGATTCCATCTTTGAGCCCACTTAGGCTTCAGTTCTGGATGCAACTTCCAACAATGTTCTTCATCATGACCATTCTTGTCACAATGAGAGCAAGAAAGTTTCTCATCCTTCTTAACTGTAGCTGCCTTCTTTCCTTTCCCTGTCTCTGCATTCTTAGAAGATTTCTTTACATCATTATCAATAAAAGATTCTTTACCCCTTGACTCTAAGTGTGTAGCTTGAACAGACACTTCATCCAAGTTACAAGGGTTCAAAACCAAAATGGAATGCCTAAGATAGGAATGTAGACCTCCTATGTACTTCAACAAAGTGTCCTGGGTATACAAAGGAACATTCAAAGCAATAGCCTTGTTCCTAAATTCATGGGTGTACTCTTGGACAGTTTGACCCTTCCCTTGCCTAAACATTTTCCAATCCATCATTAACTGCTGCATATGTCCTAAGGGATAAAACTGCTTCTTAAGAGCATTAATAAATTCTGCCCAAGTTAAACTGACTCTACCATGTTGTGAATCTTCTGCCTTAGACTTACTCTCCCACTAGGTTAAGGTTGTACCTCCTAAACGAAGAGTAGCTAATTGGATCCTATCAACATCATCTAATAGGTTCTGGACTCTACAATAAACCTCAATTTGTTGAATCCAATCATCCAATTTTTCAGCATTAAGTTCACCACAATATTTAGGCAAATCAAATTTTACATCCAGTTTAATTTTAGGCTTATACCCACTCTTGAAAGGATTAGAAGAAATAGAATGAGGAGAAGATGGAGAAGAAGGAGAAGGAGAAGAGGGAGGAGAAGAAGAAAAGGGATGATCTTGTTTCTTGCCACCATCTCTATGTTGTTCCTCTTTCTTGTCTTTGCGATCTTCTTGCTTCGACGAACCTTCTTCACGTTCCTTCCATTCTTGTCTCTCCTGAAAAAGAATATCCACCTTAGCCTTCATCTCAAGGAATGCTCTTCGAAATTCCTGCTCACTGATTTCTTCAGGAACCTCCATTCTAGAAACTGACATCTTTGGAAATGATCTTCGCTTCCCGATCTCAGGATCAAAGTCTTCGAGCTTGCCTTCACCCTTCTGAATCCTGGATCTCGTTAGCATTCAAAAACAAATAACTGCAATAATAGTCAACTAAGCTCTGATACCACTTGAACTGTATAGGATCTAGACTGAATTGCAGTATTTAAATGCTTAACTTTTACAATGCTTTTACAATGATTATTCCAAGTTAATTAAATCAAAATTAACTTATGGAAATAACAAAATGAAGTAATAACAAGGTGATTATAACAGAAAGGAAGGAAATGAGAGAAAGAAAGAGAGAGAAGAAGAGAAGTGCAAACAGTTGATAACAGAGTTCGTCACAAAATGTGACTACGTCTCCAAGTCCACTCCAATAGAGAGACCGAACTGATTAACTCCAAAAATCAATTACAACAGCACCATAACCATTCTCCAAGCACTTCGGCAGCATAACAATGCTCTGGCATACAAGAATGACTTGAAAAACTCTTCAACAAGACCTCTCTTTCGTCACCTCAGCATCAAGACTTCATTACCTGAAAAAAACTTTGATTATCTCCACTCTCACCTCACACCCCTTTAAATACATATAATTTCCTCAAATTGGTTACTAACCAATTGATTTACAAAATATTCCTTATCTCTCCAAAATACATAATAATCTTTATCAATCTCCCATTTTTACATATTCCAAATCACTATATCCCCCTCTTTTACATAATATTTTCAACCTCCTCCATTTTTAACATATATTCATCTTTAAAAATCCCATAAAATAATTTCAAGCCCTTCAAATTAGCATTACTCGGGCTTAGGGTTGTTGGAAGGTTTTAGTTTAACCCTTTTAAAAAGATTTGTTGAAATAGTGGAGGATTTGTTAATTCAAATTAAGGCTATCGGGTTCAATAGTTAGACAAAAAGAACCGATGCCACACAGTTTGCATAAGCCATTCGCTGGCTCAATGGTGATAACATATTTGGGGAACCTGGCGGTTCCGGGTTCCACTCCCGGCCGTCGGTTCCCTTTCCACCGTTTATAACAAC
>VDFB02193867.1:161326334-161341154 GCA_007258455.2 Sequoia sempervirens | reverse complement strand
TAGAAAAGGGGAAAAATCAATGAAAAAGGAAAAATCTGATTTTGTAGAACCGAAAATGGAAGCTTCTAAGCTTGGTAAAAAGGGGTTAGGATGGGTAATGGTATGATGGCGATTATTCGCAAGATTGTAATAGGTTTTACACTGGATAATAAAAGTGTTGGATGGCTGCGGTTTGGTGGATGTAGCCCAGAATTGGGTGAACCACGTTAAATCTCTGTGTTATAATTTATTCTGTGAATGTTTTAGTTTCTCTGTTTTTGTTTATTAAAATCTGCATTTAATTGTTAGATCTGCCATCTCTAACCCTAACAAAAGGAAGTGAACATAGACTGTGAAGATGCCATATGATGAGATGCTCCTGAATCTAGAAGTCATCTCCCTAATCCAAGACCTAAATAAACACAAAGAGCATGTCCCTTCATATTTGACAAAGTATGTAAACCAATTGTGCCCCTGTCATGCTGCTCTAGAGAAGAAGAATGAGGGGAAGGAGATGATGCAGACATCCTAGAAGGAAAATCAATTTAATGTTTCTGAAGAAGATGCTTCAGCTCATCAATGTCCTTATAGCAACCATGTTTTGCATGTCCTTCCCTCTTGAAATATGCACATGTTACCTTCTCCTTCTTAGATGGTTTCCCCTTAAAAGAGGAGGATGAATCTGAGGACTCCTTTTGTTGCTCATGAGATTTGGAATCCTTTTATTTTTGTTTCTTTCCTTTTCCTATAGAAGCCTTCTAATCTTTGGGCTCTTGTTATGAAATAAGTGCCTGTGATGTAGAAGGTTTCAAATTTCCAATGCTAGCCAACTTGGCCTACTCCTGAGTGAAAGAAGAAGCAAAATCATCAAAGGAAGGCATAGTAAACCTAGTACCAAGAGCATCCCTAGTGGCATAAAAGGTAGATACAAAAATTGAATAATTTGGTCCAAGCTTAGAAAGAATGCACAATATCAACTGAGAATCTTCCTTCTGAACACCACACTGTGAAAGATGTAATCTAAAAGACTTAAGCTTTGTGAATAACTCTTGGATGCTATCAAAATCCTTAGGATTTAAGCCGATAAGCTCATTCTCCAACTGAAACCCTTTCATAGTATCTTGCTTCCCAAACATAGACTCCAAAGTAGTCCAGAAATGATGGGGTGTCATGCAAGACTCAATATGGAAAAGAAGATTAGGAGAAATAGAAGAGCGTAAAGTACCAAAACCTCATCACACCTATTAAACCACTTTCTCTTTTCAGTAGCACTTGTAGGTTCAACTTCGGTAGCCATCGTCACCCTGTACAACCCTTTGTGCATCAAATGAATTTCCATTTGTTTTTTCCAGCCAAAGTAGATGAATGGAGTAATGGATACAATACTATGTGAATCCATGATGAAAACAGCAATATATACTCTCAATACAAAAAGAAATTCTCTTTTATCTCAAAAAAATAGCCTGAATTACATGTTTCCCAAGAAAATAGCCAAGAAAACAAAGCTGAGATCTAACAAAGAATTAGATACCCAGTGAAAATTGTGCAAAAATCAGGTCTGAGATCTATGTACAGGGCAAAGTCAGCTTTTCAATGCTATGAGAATGGCAAAAAATGGAGTCAGAAGTCAAAAGTTATGCCTCCCGGACTAAAAATAGCTACTTCTGACTTCAGAGGTAGAAAAAAGTATCAAAAAGGAAAAAAGTTAGAAAATCAAACCTGCACCATTGGATAGTTTCTGGAACCAGCTTTCCAATTATTGTGCCCTTAGCACACATGCCTCGTTCGGAACGAGGACCCTCTCTTTCCTTCACCTCGACGGGTCATTTTTTTGTCGTCTCATTTTGCATGCCCCCTGTTTCAGCGCTCAAAATGGTTAGTAAGCTCTTAGGGAAGTCATCTTAAGTTGACCATGTTTCACCCCCTCAAATTTTCCAATTCCTTAGTCCTTGCAGAATCCAATTGACTCTTTTCCTTAGCTCAATTAAGGTGGTTTCCATGGAGCTTGTCAGGCCCGCCCTATTAGGCCTCCCCTCTTGGACTTTTGTCGCCTATTCATCATTCACAATGGTCGTTCACGGGTGGCGTTCTGCCCGTCAGAACCCAAACCCTACAAGGTTGTACAATCATCACCAAGAAATATAACTACCATCTGTTGATGGACGTCCGACTGTTGGACCATGATGCTCCCATGGCCGTTTTCAAATTGCAACTTACCAACCTTTGGTCTTCCATAAGAGTATTTAATGGTAGCATTTAATGCCTTCTTTTCTATATATAGCTGGATCTAAACTATCATTTTCACATGTCAGTTTAATCAGAGTCAATCAGAGTCAATCAGACAGCTATCTCCTCATGCCACTTCCAATCCAACAAGTTTTTTGGCTCATTTAATTGCCTCCTTCATTAAGTTCTTGAGGTGAGTCTGCTACCCGTGCCCCGTTTGTTGTTTTTCTTTAATTTCTCACAAAATTGATGAATTAAAAGGAGAAAAACACATGAGCTAGATAGAGAAAAACATTGTGTGCAAAACCCATATGCTTGAATCTTCATAAAACCCCAAAATCGACCCAAACATCGCCCGCAGAACCTTGTCCTCTTGGCGCTATTCTTCAGACAGAGCATTCACTCTCTGTGGGCCTGGGCATCCTCATTTTCGCTGATAACCTTGAAACAAGTTAAAACTCTGATGAGCAGCGAACGCCTCTTCCAGGTCTGCCATTGCCGAGAGACCCCTTCCTTTCACTGTCTAACCCCAAAAACAATTTTCTAGCCACATCTTTTTGGTGCTTAGGTCCTAACTTGATGGCTGCCCCAGAACTCAGGCTTGAAAATCTTAAAATCCTGGCTTGTCCCAAATCCCACCTCACAGATTTCCCCTGGTGGAACTCCGTTTGCATCTTGTCATCTCGGGCAGCTTTCACAACCTAGTTGTCCATCCTTCGGGCTTCACTCCTTCATTCGTCGTGTAACATTGAACTTAAAAATGACCATATGTTGAGCACCATTCCTGTCCCAGCTGGCGGACCTCCATCCGCGGGCCACTGCGGTGAAAATGCCATCTTTTGATAGCTTTTTATTGACTACCCTCCACCCTTCGACTCCCGAATCCCTCGTAGCCCTTAAACAAAAATGTAAAAAGTGCTAAGTGCTCAACCTCTGTCGGACCCCTCATGTCAGGTCGCCATAATCGGGACTCCATCCCATCATCGCCATAAGTTAGGGAAAATTATATTTGTCCTCCCAGCATTTGAAACTCAACTTCACCCTAGCCGCTAAACTTTCAAATGATCAATGAAGTAAATGCAAAGGTTGCACCTCCATCTAGACCTGATCCCTTAGATTGCTCCCACCGGACCACCACACCACATCCTCCATTCCCAATGGCTTTCTGACTCCTCAAACCCGAAGTGCCTAAAAGACAAGTGAAGGGTGCCTGAGCGATAAGAAATTGTGTTGACCGCCCTCCAGAGCCATGGGTCCCACCCAATGGAACTCTACCACCGAAATGCCATCCTATCTTGATGCTCTCCAATCATCACACTAACTTTGACCCACATGTTGAAATAGGGCACTCTCCTCAGTGGACCCTTCAAATTGATCAAACACGAAGGTGGGCCAGGACAGGCAGGCCGCTGTGCCCTGACTATCATCCCTCCTGTAGCAACTCTAAAAAAGCCATCAGCCTAGGGAATTCTGACCCCTGGGGTCTTACTTGGTAAAACTCCCTCCTATGAACTACTAATGGTAATCTAGATTATATGTTAGATTTCTCAAATGTTGAATTATCCAATCTAACTCCATTTTGCAGGGATTTGGCTAACGTTTCCATGTTTTCATGCAAGGATATGCTCAACTCTCTTTTTCCTATAGGATATATGGAATCAGGTGCAAGACCCTCAAGAGAGGTCATGGAGAAAGATAAAGGAAAGAAAACAAGCAAGGAACCCCATGGAAAAGACGATAAAGATCAAATGAAGTACAAGTTCTAGGGGGAACCTTTGAACTCCAAAGTCACCTCAACATTGAAGGAGGTCTCTGACACAAACATTTCACATATAGACCTTGATGAATTCAAGCAAAGGGTCCATATCAGCCCTAAAATAGAAAATGTGAGAAATATCAAAAGCAGTGGGTTAGCTAAAGCAGTGGGCTTTCCTCCTACCGTTGTCACCCTCGAGCTCGTTATGGCCTACAGAGAGGCATACCAGGAAGAGACTCAAACAATTGTAGACATGGATGGAAATATTTTAGCTGATATGTCTGCTAAGGCAATAACAAGAACTTTTCATATCCCTACCTTTGGGGTGATGGATATACCAACCAGGGATGATGATAAAGCCATGTGCGATCAGGACTCCCTAAGTTGTAAAAGACTTATCAATCAGTATTGGTTGAAGGAGAAGAGGGGTAATGCTGCAAAGGTTCCCCAAGAGCTCTTCCACAGTGACTTTTATGAGGATTACCATGATTTGGTAACCCTACTAAGAAGAGTAATGGGCCTTCCTACTATTGCTTACTTCCATGAGAGGATGATGTACTTCATTAACGAGATTCTCCATGGTGAGGCTTGGTTCTACTGGGCAGGAATAATCAGTGATTGCTTCCACAAGCAATTCATGGCTGTAACGAAGACCTCCTGATTCTACATGACCTCATATTTGGTCTACTCATTGGCCAAATAGATGCAATACAGAGGCTTGTTTAGAGCTCCAGATGAAGAACCAAGCAGGGAGCTAAAATTCTATGATAAGTACCCTCAGCTACAATTCAGAAACTTCAAGAGGGACTACTGCGGGGTCAATGATGCTTTCATAGGTAATATTATTTGATTGATTAGGGGTGACTTCAAAAGAAGAGTCTCCCATAGTGCCAATGCATTCTTAACATAGTTTTCCTTATTCATTCAATATCCAAAGTTCACCTATATTTGTGTTGAAGGCTTCTCACAAAGACCATACAAGTAGCCTCGGTATCCCAATGACCAGATAATATTGTTAGAACTTTCTCAGTAGCTACGGCATGCACACACCCTTTTGAGTGGCAAGCATAAGGTAGGGATGCCTTATCCCCTCTCCTTCGACCAAGGGCTATATGAACTCCATACCTCTCAGTGTGCTGATAATTTAGAGAAGGAACTGGCAGAATACCATTTGAGACTCCATACTACCCGGCCACGAATAGACCCCTATGGAAAACTCAAGAAGTCACTTGGACCTAAATACGCCCTTCTACATAGCATTCAGGACTTTTGGTCTAATTGCAAAAATGATAATGAAGCGTGAATGAGGTACTATATGTGAATGACCGCATATTTCGTAAAGAAGGCCAATCTATTCCCCGTACCAAACTAGGTGGAAGAAGATGAAAGCATAGTCATGGATCCTCAGTATAGTGCAGTTGCCAATCTCCCACTGCCACTGATTTATTGGGATGAGCAAGAGGTTGATGACCGCGATATTCTAACCAATCCCGTCGAGGCTAGAACAAAAGAGTGGGTTGATGGAAAAATTTTCCAATTGAAGCAGCAAGGGGTCACCTTGACCTATGAGGGGCTTGAGAATGAGCCAACAATTGAAATAGACAGTGGGACAACTACTTCCCCATCAAGAGAAACCTCAACATCTCCTCCAACCACTAGGTCAAGAAATATGAAAGAAGTTACAAAGCAACAGCCCAACCCCAAGGTGTATGCGAGAAAGGCTTCGAAGGATGCACCTTCCAAGAAACATAAGAGATCGGACAGTTTCACAGTAGTGTCGACCATTCAGGAAGATCCACTCCATGAGGGAGAGGAAATGGAGGATGAGCAACCAAAATCTCTACTTGTTGTCTCCTCTATTGTTCATCCTCTACCTACTTCTCAGGCGATGGTTGCCACTTCTCCGCCTACGGTGGATATCTGTGTCCACCTTGCCTCTTCTCCACCCGTCATGCAGGTTGTGACCATAAACTCTTCTTCTGCCACCACCTCTCTGCTTTCCTCTACTTCCATGTCTCCAACTACACTATCCATAGTAACAACAACAATACTAATGCCCACACTCTCACTACCAGAGGCATTCTCCCAACATATGCAGAATGTTCCTTCAAAGCTATCTGGAGTACTAATGAACCTAGCTATTCAAGCTGTCCTGCACAGATTCTTGCCAATATTCCCGTCTCCACTCCTCCAACTAAACCACCTAAAGTGAAGGCCACAATGGAAATATCCAAGGAATTGGAGCGATGAGAGAAAGAAGCCACAAAAGGGATTGAGGAGGAAGCAGAGGATTACCATGAGCACCCAGAGCACCAACATTTGCAAATTGATAAGGTGGTCTGCGAAGGAGAAGAAACAGAGTCTTCCGAGAGTGATGAAGAAGATGCCAGCACCAAATATATTGTGGATACCTTTGATGCAGATCTTGAGGAGGAGTTAACTCGATAGTTGAAGGATGTTATAGGAAAGGTAGAGAATCCACCTTCTGAGGAAGAAAAGGAATCAAGTGATAAGATGGAGGACACTGAACCTCTAATTAGGGAGCATTATAAAATCCCCAAACACGATGAGGAAATGCCTCTCTTAGAAGAGCATGAGGAGCAAGAAAAGAAAGAACAAGATGTGCCACCTCAATGTGAGGAAGAGGAAAAGAAAGAAGAAGACAAACCTCAAGAAGAGGCTGACACCAATGATAGCCCTGGAATGGAGCAGCCTAAAGAACATGGGCATGATGAAGAAGACGAAGCAAAGGAAACTACCAAGGGTGAGGATAGCCCTAAAGAACATACTGCAACAAAGTCTCTACAAAAGGAAACTATATTCATTCATGATTCAGATGAAGAAGAAGGAGAAAGGGATGAATAGGAGACTCTAGCTGGAAAGGTGATGGAAATTGAACGTACCCATGAAGAATAACATGATTGCGAGTCACCAAGGGGAGAATCTCAGATGCCTGAGTGGCTTGAGAAAAAATTGGAGAAGAAAGCTCCTACCCCAAAGGATCCAAAATAATGATTGGAGGCCATCTTGGCCCGAGCCCAAATTAGCAATAAAAAAGAAAAGAAGCCTAAAGTTAGATCCAAGTTGACAATGGACGCATCTGAATCTAGGACTGTGCAAGTAGCCACACTGGTGGTGGGAGAAGAAGGAATAGGTTACAACATCTCCACTATCAATTTGAGGACAACTTCTAGAGAGCAGAAAATTGATCATCTCCAAGAGTTCGTTGCCACAGTGGTACATTTGATACAGAAGGATATGGTATCCAAGGAATATCTAAAGGCATAGCTGGCTGATCTAACTGACTATATTCAGCAATGGTCATCAGTGGAAGAGCTCCCCACTACATCCTTGGTTCCACAACAAATATTGTCTAAGGACCATATCGACAAGTTCGAGAAAAGAAAGAACTGGACTAAGACTATGGAGGATTCGTTTCGATAGGTCTTGTATGCTGGAAACATGGGCATCAATCATGTTGTCAAGATAGCAAACAAGTTCTTAGAGGTACAAAACTACCTTGAGGGCACGAGGAAGTTTTGCACTAACTTCCCAAAGATATACAAGTCCACTTATCCTAAAATTGTGGCCATCCTCAAGCTGCCTCAGAAGACATGGGAAAAGGAGCTTGCACTTACAGAGGACGATCATTGGCTAGTGGATATGTGGAAGTTGGACTTTGATCATAGGAAAGAGAAGTTGAATCAAGTACTCTATAAACTAGAGCCTGATATTGATTGGGCCAAGGACGTTAGGGCAGAATGTATTCAGTATTTGAAATTAATGACATGTTATGATATGCCCGTCGTCGTGATTGATCTAGAAAAGATAAAGCCTTATTTCCATAAGAATATGGAAGATGGAATGTTAGGCGAGCTTACCACAGACTTTATAAGTTTTGCTGCATGGGCATTTTCCCAATCTCAACAATTCAGGGACAACATGGCTAAATGTGATGGAGAATGGGATACACTCACAAGCCAATCCAAGTAATGGAACTAACAAGTGCTTCAATCTAACATAATGGAGATTGATAAGCTCCAGGAAGTAATCAGAAAGTTCATAGAGTATGTTGCTTTGAAGAAGCAGGAAGGAAACCCAGTTATTGATGAAAAGCTCATCACATAATAGTTGCAACAAAGGAAATCGGCTAGAAGACAAAGTGCTACAATGCTGCCACAGGAGGAAAAAATAGGGAAAAGACAAGGATGTATTTTAAATTGTAATATATTTGGGGGTAGGTGAAACCCTAGTTTGTAGTGAATCTTGGCCACACAATGCAAATCAATCTTGGCCATTCATTCTACTTTTGGAACACTATAAATAGGGGGTCTCCTCTCATTTTCAAGAGAGTTGAGTTGTTGTAAAGGCATGCTGCAAAAATTTTAATAGAAGTTTATTGGCTTTTGGTGGACTCTTGAGTTTCTATTACATGTTACATGGTTCATCTCCCATAGTTAGTTGATTTAAATAAATTTACTTTGTCATTCTTAGTGTTTTAGATTACTTTGATAGATTAGTTAATGTTGTTTAATGGTTATGTAGATTTTTGTTGTGTTGATACCTTTCTTGTCCATACTTTTTGTTGTTTACTGATGGTAGACAGCTATGTAAAGATAGTCTGGGCATAAACTGAAAGCTGCTCCAAACTTCTATATTTGTTTCATGCATGTTTATGGTGAATGAATGGTTGAATATTTGTAGTCCTTAGAAGCTTGCACAAGTCTCATGATATTGTGGGTTATTTTGGTTAAGTGAAATTCTATTTTAAGGAAGTTGTTCACAGTAGAACCCTCCATGATCACTGTTCATTTCTAGTTTCAGATCCAAGAACCTCTTCTCTTCCCTGCCTTTTTCTTTTTTTTAATAAGTATCCTATGCCAAGGTTCATTGCACATTGTAAAGACAAATCTTAAGATAAAATAGGAGTTTAAGATTGTTGTTCGAACCTGTAGAAAATTACATGGTAACTTCCCATCAAGAGGAACTCCATTTTGAGATTCACCTTTCTTTGAGCTTAACTCTGTAAGTCTGCCCTATGATTACCAGAAAAATCACATCAAAAATCAACTGATAAATTCCATGCATGTCATGACCTGACACCGGAGAGACCTTGGGGTGATTTTCAGCAACTTGTTGTTGGAGATTACCTTTCAAGAGAGGTATTGCATCTATGCACTGCCTATGTTTTGAAGAGCATAAAAAACACATCAACAAAACTAGCGCTAGAAGGAAGGCCATTTGAGCTAAGCTGGATCGAGGTGATTCACTCTCCCCTAAGAGTTCCTGAAGAGTTTTAGGGTCTACTCCAAACAAATGGGAATTTCAAGAATTACAGCCTCCCTCAAGGGCTAGAAGAACCAAAGGAGGGGACACAGCCTCTTCTTCCTCCTTCGTCCCACCCACTTCACCTTTTCCTTCACCTCCTTTCTCCTTCCATTCACCTCAAACTCAACAGACTTCCTTCACCTTCATCCATTCCACTCAGTCATACCTCATAGCATTTCCACCTCTTGCTTCCCACAGCTGGGGTGTTGCCCCTTCCCCTGCCCTCCAAGTCCAAGGCGCAATCCCAATTGCCACTACCCCTGTGTAGCCCCAAGTCACTGTTCAACAACAAATACCACCTCTGCCTCCCCTCATGGCTTGGTTGGGGAATAACCCTTCTCTATTGCACTTCAATGCCTACCATGACATGACTAAGAATTCAGAGAGCTTTTGTACAAAGTTCAATCCTCAGGATCCATAGAGGATAGTCGAGGAGCACATCAAAATCTTCCAAACAAAGTTGAAGGACATGCAAATCGATTAGGAAGATGTGGCGTGTAGACTCTTCCCTTACTCATTGGGGGAAGAGGCCTTCTATTAGTATATTAACTTGCTAGCAGGATCCATTACATCTTGGGATTTGATAATGAATTCCTTCTTGTAGAAGTACAAGATCCTGATCAACCCTTTGGAGATATATCGACAATTTACATTCGTTCATAGGGAAATCAATGAACTGATTAGCTCCTTCAATGACCAGTTTCATCGAGCCCATACAAGGCTACAAGCCCTGTATGTGCTCAATGATGTTGTTTCCCTACCGATCTATTACACAGCTGCATTGGTAAAGAGAATGCGACCACCTCTAACGAAACTGGTGGAAGCCTATGCAGAGGCAGTTATTGCTAGTACAGACTTGGGACAAAACAGTTCTAGTTTGCTACCCTCCTTGGGCCCGATGGCTCATTCGATGTAGGTTCAAGGGCTAAACCAAGTGTTCTCTCATCAGACATCTCTTATGAACTAGGTGCCTTAGATGCCCATAATCCCACATCCAGGACAGCCGATGAACCAGGCGCCTCTTGTGCCTCCATACGTGCAGCCCCAACAAGAGCAAACCTACTCCCAGGCTCCCCAATAATAGTAGGCATAATCTCAGCAGCCTCAAATAGCATTATATCTACAAGGACCAAAATTTCCTCCAGCACATCAAAATTAGCCAACTTCCCCACCCGTTTTTCTTCAAAATCAAGTGTCATAGCCAAATATCATTGAGAAAGATCATCTTGATGAGCTAACCAAAATGATCAAGAAAATTTTCACGAAGATGACACACCTGAGAAATTAGAACAATCAGCTACAAGCTTCCCAACGAAGCATTCAAACCAACCGTAACAAAGAAAGCAAAGATGGTCGTGAAGTAGGTCCTTCCTTGGGACAAAGCTATGAAAGAGGACAAAATTCTAACCATAATTTTGAAAGGAGGCCACCCCAAAGAAAAAATAGAATGTGGAATACTAGGCCCAACAATTGGGTGTTCCTACTCCACTGGACTAGCCTGCAAGTGCTGAAAAGACAAGTAGTGGTGTATACCTTGCTGAAGCAGTGGTGTAGCCACAGTAGGAGGGTCCTTAGAGAGAACAATTTGGACCGTGCAGCAAGAGTAACGAAAAAAAAAAGAAAAAAAAAATGGAGGCAAATGAAGATTAACACATTCTCATTAATAGAAATCTTAGTTACATTCAATCGGCAATATCTGGGCTTATAGATTTGACTCACGTGCCTAATCAAATATGCAACATTCTAACATGCTCCTATATGCGAGCGAGTTCTTATAAATACAATCTATCCACTACTAATTCAATTATCACTATCTCCACTACCTATTATAATGATCGATTACAAGCTTTATAGCATATCCACAACTCAAGAAACTTTCGCGTCGGCCAAGATCATCACATTCTCCAATGAAAGAAAATGTAACAGGTGCATGAACAAGTCAGCCTCAAATTTGAATTACTCCATCAATGGGTGCATAAGACAAAGTTTGGACCTATAGTGAAGGTCGGGGACACTCCAAGGAACATTTAAAATTACACTATTAAGATCCTCAAGTCACGGGAATGACCCATGAATGATCAGATTAGTCATTAGGCTTGAAAACTATTCTGGTGCCAGTTCAAGAAACTAAAAAAAAATCCGGAATTGATAACTTGCCGAAAAATGATCCAACTCGCCAATCTTGAATAAGGAAAAATCAATATCACGATACCGAGAGATCCACAGTATCTTAGTGAGCAAAGATGATGAATCCACCAACACGAACTGAGAAAGAGCGGAATAAGAATAGAAAACTGAAAGAAAATATTTTTGGTTGATGCAAGATTGCCAAGAACCAAGGATACTCCTGCATCAAACATTCAGATAATGAAAAAGTGAGTGTCTACTTGTAAGGTCAAGGAGTTCTACGCCTACCCTATCGAACTAAGAAGAATCCTAATCGGTCTACCTTTCCACTTCATAAGATATTCTTTGTACTATCTTCCACGAGTCTTCCTCCCATCTCTGATATCCAGAATCTCCTCAATCTCATCTAACTGTTGTTTAGGAAACTAATTCTCCAATTCCACTGTACTTTCCTCACTGAATTCTACTTCATAATACTAATGTAGGTCTGCAATGTTGAATATAGGCAATATACCCATACCATCTGGTAACTCCACTTTGTATGCATTTCCTGAATCAAACTTCTTCAAGATCCTACAAGGTCCAAACTTCCTCATCTTTAGCTTGTTGAATATCCCAACTGGAAATCTTTCCTTCCTCAAATATACCATCACTTCATCTCCAATTTCAAACTCCTTATGTCTCCTCTTCTCATCTACCTTCTTATACTTTCGGCTCATGTCTTCCAATTGTTGTTTCACTTGAGTACTTTCTTCATGTGTTCTACAAATTCTTCTAATTCTGCACTCCTCTTATTTTCCATACTAATGTCTCTTAACTCTGATATACCTCTAGGATGTACTCCAGTAACAATCTCAAAAGGTGACTTTCTTGTACTCCTATTCACTGAATTATTGTAAGCATACTCTGCTTGTGCAAGGACTAAATCCCAACTTCTAGTCTTCTCTCCAACCAAGCATCTCAGTAAATTCCCCAAGCTCTTGTTCACTAATTTTGTCTGTCCATCAATCTGTGGGTGAAACGTAGAACTAAACTTCAAATATTTCTTCAACTTCTTCCAAAGTGTCCTCCAAAAGTAACCAACAAACTTTATATCTCTGTCTAAAACAATACTCCTAGGTAATCCATGCAATTTGACCACTTCCCTAAAAAATAAGTCTGCTACATGCACTGCATCTATTGTCTTCCTACAAGGTATGAAATGTGCCATCTTAGAAAATCTATCTACCACCACAAATACAGAATCATTACCTCTTTGTGTCTTTGGCAATCCAAGTATGAAATCCATATTGATATCCTCCCAAGGTCTTTTTGGAACTATCAAAGGCTTATACAATCCAACATTCTGACTACTCCCTTTTGCAACTTGACAAACTCTACAACTTTGCACAAATCTCATGAAATCCTTATGAATCTGGAGCCAAAAATAATTCTCACTCACCAATGCTACTATCTTATCAATTCCAAAGTGTCCTACCAATCCTCCACTATGCTTTTCTTTCACCAAGTTTTCCCTCATTGAACTCTGGGGTATACACAACTGATTACCTCTTAACAACATATCATCCTGGATGAAATAATCCAACCACTCACTTCTATCCTCCAAAAATTCTTCCTTACAAGCTCTCCATGGTTCTGCAAAATCTAGGTCTTCCTCATACAAGTTCTCTTTTCAACTAATAAAGCTTCACCTTATCTCCTATCTCCACAGCAAATTCTTCTCCTATTCACGACTGCAACCTATTTGACTTCTCCAATCCTAGTGCTCCAAAAAGTATAGCTATGCAGTCAATTTCACCCATCTAATGTGTCTATGATTCAACTTACCCTAACTATTCAAATACTGCAATGCTTGATGATCTGTATACAACACAAAATCCTTAGGCAACAAGTAATGTATCCACTTCTTCAAGGCTTGAACTATGGTATAAAACTCTTGATCATACACCTAATATATTCCTAGAATCATCTGGGAATTTCAATGAAGCCATGTCTCCTTCTTGACTCACATTACCAATCTACTTGAAATTTCTATTGAAATTTGGTAAATCCAGGCTATTCATCACCTCTGCTTTTAACAACTCAAAAACTTTGTCATTCCTGCATGTCCATCTAAAACTTCATCTCCTCTCAGTTGCCTCCTGGGCCATAGGACTACAACAGAACTAAATCTAATGAACTTTTATAGAAATCTAATAATCCATGAATGATCTTACCTCTCAATACTTTAGTCCACACAACTATTATTTAAATCCTTCTAGATATCTTTAATCCTTCCACGACATCACAACCTAGATACCAATTCCTTCATGAAACTACTTCTAATGTTTACCAACAATCCAAGCCTTCTCAACTTTCAAAACGGTTCCTTGTATGCACAACAATACTCTATTGAAAATCAAGACAAGTCATCCAAATACAATAATCACAAATTCTTACTAATTTCTTCAATACCTCATTCATTAATCTCATGAAAGTACTCGGTGAATTTGTCAATCCAAAAGGCAACACCAACCATTCATACAATCCTTCATTTGTCTTAAATGTTCTCTTCCACTCATCTCCTTCTTTGATTCTGATCTGATGATATCCACTCTTCAAATCTATCTTTGTAAAGAATATAGCTCCACTCAAGCAATCCATAATGTCATCCATCTAGGGTGAAGGGAATCTATAATTCATCATGATCTTGTTTATGGCTCTATAATTTGTACACATTCTCTATTCTCCATCCTTCTTAGGTGCAAGCACAGCAAGTACTACACATGGACACAAGCTTTCTCTAATCAAACCCTTTCTCAATAATTTATGCACTTGTCTATTCAAATCTTCATTCTCTATAGGTGTCATCCAGTGTGTTTCTTTATTAAGTAGACTAGCTCTAGGAATCAAATCCATGCAATGACTAATACTCCTCATAGGTGGTAATCCATTAGGTACATTGTCTAAAATGATCTCCTCATATTCTGTCAACAACTCCTTTATTTCTTCCAGTTGTTCTTCCACATGCTTCAAGTCTTTAGCCTTCTTAGGAACTAAGGCATAACACATATTCTCATTTCTCAACCCATCAAGGAATCTTCTTTCATCAACAAGACAAACCCTAGCATTCATACAAACCTCAATTGTAGGAACATCTTCCAATGGCAATAAAATATGCTTCATCCCATTAGCAACAATGGCATATATATTCTTCTTTCCATCAAGAAGATCTTGTCTATCATACTACCAAGGCCTTCCCAACAAAATTTGACATATATCCATAGACATGATATCACACAAAACTTCATCATGGTAATTTCCTATTTTCAATTTCACCAAACATTGTTCACTTACCATAATATTATGCTCATCTTGTCTCCATGCTATCTTATAGGGTTTCAGGTGCTTCAATATTTCCAACT